>NW_026844085.1:0-332618 GCF_029531705.1 Pantherophis guttatus | reverse complement strand
CCAATTTCTGCTTGGCTCACGTGCTGCTGCCCCTCGCTTGACGAGGGGCGTGGCCGTCTCCGCCCACTCTGGCCGGAGGCTCCTCCCCCGGTATAAAAAGCCCGGCCGGCTCCGCGTGCACAGCCAGAGTCGCCGGGCAGCAGGTGGCGTCGTCAGGTGCGCTTCTCCTCCTCCTCCTCCTCCGCCTCCGCTTCTCTCGCCCGCTTTGCCATGTTGGTGCAACTGAAGACGGCTTTCCGACAAGCCGGGAAGATGCCCGGAGGGACCTTGCCCAAACTGGAAGCCAACGTCCTGGTCATCGGGGCGGAGAAAGTGGGGAAATCGGGTAAGTTGCCTCCGCAGCTCCGGAGCGATCTCTTAGCCCGGCGCCGGAGCTGCTCCACGGGGCAGCTGAGCTCGTTTCTGCGGACGGCACTTTCCCTTAACCTGAGCCGTGCGCGCTCAGACTACAACGACCATCCTCCCCAGCCAGCGTGGGAATGCCACTGGGACCGCATGTCTTCCCTGGGGCGGGAACCCATCGGTCAGAACAGAGCTGGAAAAGGGACCTTGGAGGTCATCTAGTCCAGCCCCCCCGGCTTAAGCAGGAGACCCTAGATCATATCAATCAATCAGAATAGAGCTGGAAGGGACCTTGGAGGTCTTCTAGTCCAACCCCCTGCCTCAAGCAGGAGACCCTTCTCTCCTCCTCGGAATAAAAGTTGGAAGGGACCTTAGAGGTCATCTAGTCCAGCCCCCTGGCTCAAGTAACGGACCCTCTACCATTTCAGGCAGTCTGTCCTTAAAAACGTCCAGTGATGGAGGCACCCACGGCTTCTGGTGGCAAGCTGTTCCACTGGTTAATTAACAGAATAAGAGAGGTGGAAGGAACCTTGGGAGGTCTTCTAGTCCAGCCCCCTAACTAAGCACGACATCCCAGACTATCCCACACTAACGGCTGTCCAATCTCTTCTTTAAAGTCTTAAGGGTTGGAGCGCCCACAACTTCTGGTGGCACGCTGTTCCACTGGCTAATTGTTCTCCCTATCAGGAAGTTTTTCCTTCATTCCAGGTTGCTCCTCTCCTTGATTAGTTTCCATCCATTGTTTCTTGTCCTGCCTTCTGGGTGCTTCGGAGAGAGAGGAGACCCCCTCCTCTTTGTGGCAGCCCCTCAAATGTTGGAAGACTACTAATCATTCTCTAGACTAAAGGTAAAGGTTCTCCTCACACATACGTGCTAATCGTTCCTGACTCTAGGGGGCGCTGCTCATCTCTGTTTCAAAGCTGAAGAGCCAGCGCTGCCTGAAGACGTCTCCGTGGTCATGTGGCCGGCATGACTAACGCCAAAGGCTCACGGAAAATGCTGTTCCCTTCCCACCAAAGGTGGTCCCTATTTTTCCACTTGCATTTTTTTTTTACCTGCTTTCAAACTGCTAGGTTGGCAGAAGCTGGGACAAGTCACGGGAGCTCACCCCATCACGCGGCACACTAGGGATTCGAACCGCTGAACTGCCGACCTTTTGATCGACAAGCTCAGCATCTTAGCCACTGAGCCACCTTCTCTAGATTAGACATACCCAAATCCTGCAACCGTTCTTTGTATGTTTTAACCTCCAGTCCCCTAATCATCTCAGTTTTGCTCATTTTGGACTTTTTCCAAAGTCTCAACCTCTTTTTTTTGTAATGTGGGGACCAAAACTGGACGCAGGATTCCAGCTGTGGCCCTTACTAAGGCTTTATAAAGCGGTACTAATATTTTACGTGATGTTGATTCTATGCCTCTATTTATGAAGCCAAAAATGGGTTGTATAAACCCTGACTTGTGGGGCATCGTGTCAAGGCCGAGGTTGCAGAAGGCATCTCAGTGGGTGGCAGGAGGACCTTTTATCTCGCTTTCCTGCCTACCTTACAGGGTTGTGGTACGTAAGGGCAAAAAAACCCCCGGGGGACAGGCTGTCCCGGATGACTGACTTGAATCCCTTGGAATAAAGCTGAGAGGAGAGAAAGGAGCAAGATTTGTGCCACTACAAGTTGTCCTCGATTTACAACAGTTCATTTAGTGACCATTCAAAGTTACAACGGCACCGGAAAAAAACGGACTTATGACCGTTTTTCACTTTTACAACCGTTGCGCCATCCCCATGGTCCCGTGATCAAAATTCAGACGCTTGGCAACTGGACTCGTATTTATGACGGTTGTGCAGTGTCCCCGGGGGTCATATTTGATCCCCTTTTTTTGCGGCCTTCTGACAAAGTCCACGGGGGAAAGCCGGATTCACTTAAGAACCGTATTTACCCCGTTTCCCCCAAAATAAGACATCCCGATAATAAGCCCAATCGGGCTTTTGAGCGCATGTGCTAAAATAACCCACTCCCCTGAAAATAAGCCCTCCCCGAAAATATTTAAATGCAGAGCTGGAAATCAGGTAAGAAGGCAAGAGGAGCCCCGTCTTGCTCCACGCGCCCCAAAATAATAAGACCTCCCCGAAAATAAGGCCCAAGCGCTTATTTTGGGGCTCAAAAAAATATAAGACAGGGTCTTATTTTCAGGGGAACATGGTAGATAGGTAGGTAGATAGACAGACAGACAGATGGATTAGAGGGAGAGAAGATAGATATAGGTAGATAGATGATAGATAGATAGATAGATAGATAGATAGATAGATAGATAGATAGATAGATAGATAGATGATAGACAGACAGACGGATTAGAGGGAGAGAAGAGATAGACGGACAGACGGGATTAGAGGGAGAGTAGGTAGGTAGGTAGATAGACAGACAGACAGACAAGGATTAGAGGGAGAGTAGATAGGTTGATAGATAGACAGACAGATGGATTAGAGGGAGAGAGGATAGATAGATAGATAGATAGATAGACAGACAGACGGACAGACGGATTAGAGGGAGAGTAGGTAGGTAGGTAGATAGACAGACAGACAGATGGATTAGAGGGAGAGAAGATAGATATAGGTAGATAGATAGATAGATAGATAGATAGATAGATAGATGATAGACAGACAGACAGAGACGGATTAGAGGGAAGAAGAGATAGACGGACAGACGGATTAGAGGGAGAGTAGGTAGGTAGATAGATAGACAGACAGACAGACAGACAGACAAGGATTAGAGGGAGAGTAGATAGGTTGATAGACAGACAGATGGATTAGAGGGAGAGAGGATAGATAGATAGATAGATAGATAGATAGATAGATAGATAGATAGATAGACAGACAGACAGACAGACAGACAGACGGATTAGAGGGAGAGTAGGTAGGTAGGTAGATAGACAGACAGACAGATGGATTAGAGGGAGAGAAAGATAGATAGATAGATAGATAGATAGATAGATAGATAGATGATAGATAGATAGATAGATAGATAGATAGATAGATAGATAGATAGATATAGATAGATAGATAGATATAGATATAGATATAGATATAGATATAGATATAGATATAGATATAGATATAGATATAGATACCCTGTTTCCCCCAAAATAAGACATCCCCTGATAATAAGCCCAATCGGGTTTTAGAGCGCATGACAAGGCCAAGTGCTTATTTCAGGGTTCAAAAAAATATAAGACAGGTTCTTATTTTCGGGGAAACACGGTACTAACTTAACAACGGCAGCCATTCGCTGAACAGTTGCGGCAAAGGAAGGTCATAAAAATGGGACAAAACTCGTTTAAGGAATGCCTCCCTTCACAACGGAAAATTTCGGGCTGAATTGTGGTTGTAAGTCCAGGACTACCTGCATTCCATGGCTGGTTGTTTGTTTGTTTTTAAAAAAAACTGCTTTTTCATTTCCTCCGATCTTGTTAGTAAATGCCTGAAGACAGGGAGATTTTGGGTTTTCCAGGAAAGCACCTATACCCCAAAGAACGGTTTCCATGCGTAAAGATGGGTTGCTAAGTGAAAGATTGAGCTACAATTTTGATTTTTCAGTTCTGGTCCGTCACCTACTCAAAGGTTACCTGGGTGATATGTTTTAACCAAGCTCCCTGAGAGTTAAGAGGTACGTTTTGCCTTGTATAGACCTGGTGGGAATCTAACTAAATTAAGCCATACAAGCCTTCTGGAACCCAGCTGATTTAAATGCTGAATTATGAGTCATTTTGTTGGGGGCGTCCATGAATGGATGCCTCATTGCAGTAAGCAAAAAGAAAAAAAATAAAATAAAACCAAGCCCTGATCAGTTTTTTTTTTCTTCTTTTAAACCCAAAACTGGGTATTTTTATCCATTTTTAATGGTTTTTTTTACCCAGAATGGTGTATTTTTACCCAATTTTTATCAGTTTTTTTTTTAAAAACCAGAACAGGGTGGATTTGATTTAAATCAAGTCGATTGAAATCATGATTTAAATCGCTAGTTAAAAAGGCTTGATTTAAATCAACTCGATTTAAATCAGAATTTTTAACGAGCAGCTGTCGTCTCTGTCCCGCCGTTGACTCACCCGATATTCAGAATATACAGCCTTTCGTGCGACATAACTAAGCTCCATTTCATGCTGAATAAACTAAATTATGAATATATCTTGAACAGAAAACTATCTTTAGATAGATTTTTTTTTACTCCAAAAGCATTTGATTAAAATAAATTTGATTTAAATCAGAAAAGGCCGATTTAAATTTTTAAAAATCTGTTTTTTTAAAAAAACAAAAAATTAAAAAAAAATCCATCGATTTTTTTAATCTATCCTGACCCGAAATTTGGTATGGTTCATCTAGAGCAGGGGTAACAAACTGGATTTCTTCAAGGGCCGAATCAGCATTGTAGTTCTCTCCGGCCAGTGGGGGGGGGGGGGAGGGGAGATGGGACAGACGTCTCCTGCAGCACCCTGCCGGCCAAAATGGGGTGCGGGGGGGGTGTCACATGAATCCCCCGTGCCCCATTTTCAACCTGCATGGCCTCCTGCAGCACTCTGTTGGCTAAAACGGGGCACGGAGGAGCCACGCGAGGCCCACTTGCGCCCCATTTTCGGCCTGCACGGCCTCCTGCAGCACCCTACCAGCGCAAAACAAGGCGTGAAGGCCCTGTGGTGGGTTGCTACCAGTTCGTATCAGATCAGGCGAACTGGTAGCGGCGGTGGGAGACTCCACCCGCCCGGATGCTTCTGCAAATGCGCAGAAGTGCCGCACGCGAGCGCACACACTCGCACGAGCGAACCTGTAGCGGCGGGATTTGTAACCCGCCCCCTGCCCCATGCCCCATTTTGGCTGCCAGAGGCATCGCGGGCCGGTCCTTTGCTATTTCCAGGCTGGATATAAACACCCCGCAGGCTGGATCCGACCCGCAGGCCTTAAGTTTGACACCTCTGATCTAGAGAAAAGAAGGACTAGGAACGACACGATAGCAGCTTGTTTATTGAGGGGCTGCCACAAAGAAGAGGGGTCCAAAGCACCAGAAGGCAAGACTTCCCCCCCCCACCCTCCCCGTTGCTAATGTTAGGCTGTCACCTCATGAAGCTTGGACAGGAGAGTTGCAGCCTTGACACCAGTTTCCTCTTTCATTCCAGCTTTGACTGTTCGGTTTCTGACCCGAAGATTCATTGGTGAATACGGGAATATTGGTAAGTGACTCTCTTCATTCCTGTGGCACCTCTCCATTCTTTCTCATTTCCTTCCCTTCTTTCTTTGCTGTCCTTCCTCCCTTCGTCACCTACTGTTTTGTTTTTTAATTTTATTTCTTACCTCCAGAATCCATTTATAATCACAACGTGAAGATGGCCGGCCAGAGAGCATCGTTTAATATCTGGGACTCGGCCTGCCCCCAGGTAAGCATCACGTCCTCATTTGCACACACACTGACAATCCTATCCAGTCCACAGGACCATCTCCTTCTTAGTTACATTAGGCCCTTGATGCTTAGATTTGGGAAGGGGTATTTGGGAGCCACACACCCTCACTCATTGTAGGAATCTACTGCATCCAGTTTTGGTCACCGCACTATAAAAACAGATGTTTCTCGCTCTCCAGGTTCCAGAGTCTTTCTAGGAGCCTGGGGAGGGCAAAAACGGCCTTCCCCACCTCCCTGTAGGTCCTCCGGAGGCCCGTTTCCCAACTTCCGGTGGGCCCTGAAGGCCCGAAAGTCAGTTACCAGCGTGCACATGCGTGCTGGAGCTGAGCTATGGCAACGCTCGCGTGCCCACAGATATGGCTCCGTGTGCCACCTCTGTTCGCCATCATGGCCCTAGGAGGACTAGGATTTCCAGTTCTGAATCCCGTGGTAATTTCTCAATTTTGGCCCCGGGCGATTTTGTGGTTGAATTAAATAGGCTGCCGCTTTTGCAATCCTCATCCTTTAATAAGCTCTTCTGTTGATTCTTCTCCGTAGATGGCCAACCTCCAGAGCTACCTGAACGAGAAACAGCTTCACTGGGCCGACGGTTTCATTATCGTCTACAGCATCTGCGACCGAGCCAGTTTCGCTTTCGCCCGTCATCAGCTCCATTGGCTCCGACGTTCAAAGAGGAGGAACGGGGCGGGAAAGGTGCCCATCGTTTTGGTGGGCAACAAACGAGACTTGGCGCACCAGCGGGCCGTATCCAGCGAGGAAGGCCGGCTTTTGGCCCTGTCCACCAACTCTGGCTTTTTTGAAATTTCCACCGCCGAGACCTACCACGGTTCTTCGGTGGTCTTCCATGAACTTCTCAACATGGTGCAGGACTCGAAGAGGTTCGCTAAGAAAACGGTGGGAATCCGGAGATTATCCGCAGCGTGTCGGCCATCTTTGGGCGAAGAAGGACGGACTGAATGAAGCTTGGCTGGGCAGGAAAACTAAGAGCAAATGTTAACACACAGCAAGATTGTGAGGATGGCTTGTTAAACCTCAACAGGGATTCCTTCTCGCGGACGTCAGATTTTTTAAAAAAAATAATTTTTACAGAAGGAAGCAAGGAAACACGTACGTGATGTACTGGCCACTCGGCACAGTTTGAAATGTTCTTCCTTGATTGCCCTGGGAAACAAGTGAGAAATAGTAAAAATCTTTCGATCTTAGCAGCACAATCTGTCTCTAGGGAAAAACGTCTACAGGCGAAGATCCTTGCGTTTTAGTATCCTGGCGATCCAGACAGAAAATGACAAGAGTTGGAAAGGATCTTAGTTGTCTTCTAGTCCAAACTCCCTGCTCGGGCAGGAAAGAACTTTACACCATTTCAGATTAGACAAATGGTTGTCTAATCTTCTTTAAAAACTTCCAGTGTTGGAGCATTCATCATTTCTTGTTCCACTGGTTGACTGTTCTCACGGTCAGGAATTTTTCTCCTTAATTCCAGTTTGCTTTTCTCCGTGATTAGTTTTCCATCCGTTGCTTCTTGTTTTGGCTTCGGGGGCTTTGGAGAATAGCTTGACTCCCTCTTCTTTGGGGCAGCCCCTGAGATATCGGAACACTGCTATCATGTCTCCCTTGGTCCTTCTTTCCATTAAAGTAGACATACCCAGTTCCTGCAACCGTTCTTCATATGTTTTATCCTCCAGTCCCCTAATCATCTTGCTTGCTCTTCTCTGCACTCTTTCTGGAGTCTCCACATCTTTTTTACATCGTGGCGACCAAAACTGCATGCAGGATTCCAAGTGTGGCCTTACTAAGGCATTATAAAGCGGTATTAACCCTTTGCGTGATCTTGATTCTATCCCTCTATTTATGCAGCCTAGAACTGTGTTGGCTTTTTTGGCAGCTGCAACACACGGCTGGCTCCTATTTAAATGGTTGTCCACTAGGACTCCAAGATCCCTCTTACAGTTACCACTATTGAGCCAGGGACCACCTATGCTATACTGTGCATTTGGTTTTTTCTTGCCTAAATGTGGAACCTTCAACCTTCTCTACATTGAATTTCATTTTGGTAGATAGTGCCCCATGTTCAAATCTGTCCAGATTCTTCTGTATTTTTTTTTTAAATTGGATTTCTATTAAATACATTTCTTAGTGCTTAATCAATATCGTGTTGTCTGGGTAATTATTGCTTTAGGTAAAGGTAAAGGTTCCCTTCGCACATATGTGCTAGTCGTTCCTGACTCTAGGGGGCGGTGCTCATCTCCGTTTCAAAGCCGAGGAGCCAGCGCTGTCCAAAGACGTCTCCGTGGTCATGTGGCCGGCAAGACTCGACGCCAAAGGCGCACGGAACGCTGTTCCCTTCCCACCAAAGGTGGCCCCTATTTTTCTACTTTCAATTTTGTTTTTACGTGCTTTTGAGCTGCTAGGTTGCCAGAAGCTGGGACAAGTCACGGGAGTTCACCCCGTTACGCGGCGCTAGGGATTCGAACCGCTGAACTGCCGACCTTTCGATCGACAAGCTCAGTGTCATAGCCACTGAGCCACCGCGTCCCTAGTAATTATTGCTTTATATCATTATAAATTTACATTCTTCATCTCCACCTCTTTTTTTCCCCAGCCGCTGGTAAAATAGCTTCCATGTTTGATAATAAATCTGCATCTTCTTTCTGTTTTAATTTTCAATGTCAATCTCTTTCCGCACAATCTAATATCTTCTTGACAATCTCTTCCTCCCCTGCTGCATCTTAAGCCCATCTTCTGGAATGTTCCTGGCTATTCCTGCCAGCTCGGCGTCACCTGCAAATTTGATGAGTTTCCCCATCTATCCCCTCAACCAGGGGTGGGCTTTTGGCGGTTCGGGAGAACCTCTGGCTAAGATTCGGTGCAGTTCTGAGAACCCCCAAATCCCATTCCTGGCTGGCCCCGCCCACCCTGCCCCTCCCAGGAGTCCCCACACGCCCCGTTTTGGATGCAGGTAAGTGCAGGGCACGAACGGAGGCTCGGGGAGGGTGAAAAACGGCCTACCGGAAGTTCGGGCCCGTTTCTAGCCTCCAGAGGGCCTCTGGAGCCTGGGGAGGTTGTTTTCGCCCTCCCGGAGGCTCGAGAAAAGCCTCCGGAGCCTGGGGAGGGCGAAAACACCCCCCACCACCACTGTGGTGCAGGAGGCCGAGTAGGCCACATCCACCCGGCTACCAGGCAGAGAAAACCCCTTGCTAAAGTTTTTCAGCCCCATCCCTGCCCTCAACCCAGGGTGACATCTTGCAAGGGTCCAAGAATGTGAAAGGGAGAAAAAAAGTCTGATATTTTTCCTCGTTTGTATATACCCAGAGATACAGATATTTATACATAACCTTCTCACTTTGCAGCCAAATAATTTTGTTGTTGTTGTTGTAAATACAGCGATTGCCTCTTCTTCCTCCCTCTCCTAAACATGAATAAATTTCTTTTGGAGACTCTGCAAGGGACTGAAGAAATTATTAGGTTGGTTTGATCTAGAGCAGGGGTATCAAACTGGATTTCTTTGAGGGCCGAATCAGCATTGTAGTTCTCTCCGGCCGGTGGGGGGGAAGGGGAGATGGGACAGACATCTCCTGCAGCACCCTGCCGGCCAAAATGGGATGCGGGGGGGGTGTCACATGAATCCCCCGTGCCCCATTTTCAACCTGCATGGCCTCCTGCAGCACTCTGTTGGCTAAAACGGGGCACGGAGGAGCCACGCGAGGCCCACTTGCGCCCCATTTTCGGCCTGCACGGCCTCCTGCAGCACCCTACCAGCGCAAAACAAGGCGTGAAGGCCCTGTGGTGGGTTGCTACCAGTTCGTATCAGATCAGGCGAACTGGTAGCGGCGGTGGGAGACTCCACCCGCCCGGATGCTTCTGCAAATGCGCAGAAGTGCCGCACGCGAGCGCACACACTCGCACGAGCGAACCTGTAGCGGCGGGATTTGTAACCCGCCCCTGCCCCATGCCCCATTTTGGCTGCCAGAGGCATCGCGGGCCGGTCCTTTGCTATTTCCAGGCTGGATATAAACACCCCGCAGGCTGGATCCGACCCGCAGGCCTTAAGTTTGACACCTCTGATCTAGAGAAAAGAAGGACTAGGAACGACACGATAGCAGCTTGTTTATTGAGGGGCTGCCACAAAGAAGAGGGGTCCAAAGCACCAGAAGGCAAGACTTCCCCCCCCCCACCCTCCCCGTTGCTAATGTTAGGCTGTCACCTCATGAAGCTTGGACAGGAGAGTTGCAGCCTTGACACCAGTTTCCTCTTTCATTCCAGCTTTGACTGTTCGGTTTCTGACCCGAAGATTCATTGGTGAATACGGGAATATTGGTAAGTGACTCTCTTCATTCCTGTGGCACCTCTCCATTCTTTCTCATTTCCTTCCCTTCTTTCTTTGCTGTCCTTCCTCCCTTCGTCACCTACTGTTTTGTTTTTTAATTTTATTTCTTACCTCCAGAATCCATTTATAATCACAACGTGAAGATGGCCGGCCAGAGAGCATCGTTTAATATCTGGGACTCGGCCTGCCCCCAGGTAAGCATCACGTCCTCATTTGCACACACACTGACAATCCTATCCAGTCCACAGGACCATCTCCTTCTTAGTTACATTAGGCCCTTGATGCTTAGATTTGGGAAGGGGTATTTGGGAGCCACACACCCTCACTCATTGTAGGAATCTACTGCATCCAGTTTTGGTCACCGCACTATAAAAACAGATGTTTCTCGCTCTCCAGGTTCCAGAGTCTTTCTAGGAGCCTGGGGAGGGCAAAAACGGCCTTCCCCACCTCCCTGTAGGTCCTCCGGAGGCCCGTTTCCCAACTTCCGGTGGGCCCTGAAGGCCCGAAAGTCAGTTACCAGCGTGCACATGCGTGCTGGAGCTGAGCTATGGCAACGCTCGCGTGCCCACAGATATGGCTCCGTGTGCCACCTCTGTTCGCCATCATGGCCCTAGGAGGACTAGGATTTCCAGTTCTGAATCCCGTGGTAATTTCTCAATTTTGGCCCCGGGCGATTTTGTGGTTGAATTAAATAGGCTGCCGCTTTTGCAATCCTCATCCTTTAATAAGCTCTTCTGTTGATTCTTCTCCGTAGATGGCCAACCTCCAGAGCTACCTGAACGAGAAACAGCTTCACTGGGCCGACGGTTTCATTATCGTCTACAGCATCTGCGACCGAGCCAGTTTCGCTTTCGCCCGTCATCAGCTCCATTGGCTCCGACGTTCAAAGAGGAGGAACGGGGCGGGAAAGGTGCCCATCGTTTTGGTGGGCAACAAACGAGACTTGGCGCACCAGCGGGCCGTATCCAGCGAGGAAGGCCGGCTTTTGGCCCTGTCCACCAACTCTGGCTTTTTTGAAATTTCCACCGCCGAGACCTACCACGGTTCTTCGGTGGTCTTCCATGAACTTCTCAACATGGTGCAGGACTCGAAGAGGTTCGCTAAGAAAACGGTGGGAATCCGGGAGATTATCCGCAGCGTGTCGGCCATCTTTGGGCGAAGAAGGACGGACTGAATGAAGCTTGGCTGGGCAGGAAAACTAAGAGCAAATGTTAACACACAGCAAGATTGTGAGGATGGCTTGTTAAACCTCAACAGGGATTCCTTCTCGCGGAACGTCAGATTTTTTAAAAAAAATAATTTTTACAGAAGGAAGCAAGGAAACACGTACGTGATGTACTGGCCACTCGGCACAGTTTGAAATGTTCTTCCTTGATTGCCCTGGGAAACAAGTGAGAAATAGTAAAAATCTTTCGATCTTAGCAGCACAATCTGTCTCTAGGGAAAAACGTCTACAGGCGAAGATCCTTGCGTTTTAGTATCCTGGCGATCCAGACAGAAAATGACAAGAGTTGGAAAGGATCTTAGTTGTCTTCTAGTCCAAACTCCCTGCTCGGGCAGGAAAGAACTTTACACCATTTCAGATTAGACAAATGGTTGTCTAATCTTCTTTAAAAACTTCCAGTGTTGGAGCATTCATCATTTCTTGTTCCACTGGTTGACTGTTCTCACGGTCAGGAATTTTTCTCCTTAATTCCAGTTTGCTTTTCTCCGTGATTAGTTTTCCATCCGTTGCTTCTTGTTTTGGCTTCGGGGGCTTTGGAGAATAGCTTGACTCCCTCTTCTTTGGGGCAGCCCCTGAGATATCGGAACACTGCTATCATGTCTCCCTTGGTCCTTCTTTCCATTAAAGTAGACATACCCAGTTCCTGCAACCGTTCTTCATATGTTTTATCCTCCAGTCCCCTAATCATCTTGCTTGCTCTTCTCTGCACTCTTTCTGGAGTCTCCACATCTTTTTTACATCGTGGCGACCAAAACTGCATGCAGGATTCCAAGTGTGGCCTTACTAAGGCATTATAAAGCGGTATTAACCCTTTGCGTGATCTTGATTCTATCCCTCTATTTATGCAGCCTAGAACTGTGTTGGCTTTTTTGGCAGCTGCAACACACGGCTGGCTCCTATTTAAATGGTTGTCCACTAGGACTCCAAGATCCCTCTTACAGTTACCACTATTGAGCCAGGGACCACCTATGCTATACTGTGCATTTGGTTTTTTCTTGCCTAAATGTGGAACCTTCAACCTTCTCTACATTGAATTTCATTTTGGTAGATAGTGCCCCATGTTCAAATCTGTCCAGATTCTTCTGTATTTTTTTTTTAAATTGGATTTCTATTAAATACATTTCTTAGTGCTTAATCAATATCGTGTTGTCTGGGTAATTATTGCTTTAGGTAAAGGTAAAGGTTCCCTTCGCACATATGTGCTAGTCGTTCCTGACTCTAGGGGGCGGTGCTCATCTCCGTTTCAAAGCCGAGGAGCCAGCGCTGTCCAAAGACGTCTCCGTGGTCATGTGGCCGGCAAGACTCGACGCCAAAGGCGCACGGAACGCTGTTCCCTTCCCACCAAAGGTGGCCCCTATTTTTCTACTTTCAATTTTGTTTTTACGTGCTTTTGAGCTGCTAGGTTGCCAGAAGCTGGGACAAGTCACGGGAGTTCACCCCGTTACGCGGCGCTAGGGATTCGAACCGCTGAACTGCCGACCTTTCGATCGACAAGCTCAGTGTCATAGCCACTGAGCCACCGCGTCCCTAGTAATTATTGCTTTATATCATTATAAATTTACATTCTTCATCTCCACCTCTTTTTTTCCCCAGCCGCTGGTAAAATAGCTTCCATGTTTGATAATAAATCTGCATCTTCTTTCTGTTTTAATTTTCAATGTCAATCTCTTTCCGCACAATCTAATATCTTCTTGACAATCTCTTCCTCCCCTGCTGCATCTTAAGCCCATCTTCTGGAATGTTCCTGGCTATTCCTGCCAGCTCGGCGTCACCTGCAAATTTGATGAGTTTCCCCATCTATCCCCTCAACCAGGGGTGGGCTTTTGGCGGTTCGGGAGAACCTCTGGCTAAGATTCGGTGCAGTTCTGAGAACCCCCAAATCCCATTCCTGGCTGGCCCCGCCCACCCTGCCCCTCCCAGGAGTCCCCACACGCCCCGTTTTGGATGCAGGTAAGTGCAGGGCACGAACGGAGGCTCGGGGAGGGTGAAAAACGGGCCTACCGGAAGTTCGGGCCCGTTTCTAGCCTCCAGAGGGCCTCTGGAGCCTGGGGAGGTTGTTTTCGCCCTCCCGGAGGCTCGAGAAAAGCCTCCGGAGCCTGGGGAGGGCGAAAACACCCCCCACCACCACTGTGGTGCAGGAGGCCGAGTAGGCCACATCCACCCGGCTACCAGGCAGAGAAAACCCCTTGCTAAAGTTTTTCAGCCCCATCCCTGCCCTCAACCCAGGGTGACATCTTGCAAGGGTCCAAGAATGTGAAAGGGAGAAAAAAAGTCTGATATTTTTCCTCGTTTGTATATACCCAGAGATACAGATATTTATACATAACCTTCTCACTTTGCAGCCAAATAATTTTGTTGTTGTTGTTGTAAATACAGCGATTGCCTCTTCTTCCTCCCTCTCCTAAACATGAATAAATTTCTTTTGGAGACTCTGCAAGGGACTGAAGAAATTATTAGGTTGGTTTGGGAGGGGGGAAATAAATAAAGAGAGCTGACTCCAGGGCAAAAAATGTACTGTACATGCCAGCAGGCAACCCAGTCTGTGCCCAGCATGTTTTCTTCAATTAAGTTCTCAGATAAGAAAGCACCAGGCTTTTAGCTCTTTGGAAAGCTGTCCATCACACCCAATCTCAGTTCCAGCCCTGCATAATTCCCCTTTTTTATAAGAGGTACAAGTGTAGGAGGGAAGGCAGAACGGGCGATGCGTTTTCAGCTGTTCTTACCATATGTTTGTTTAAAACTGTGGAATTTAGAGAGGAGCTACAGATTCAGTCTCCTGCTCACTAGATTTGGCAAAGCGAAGTATTTTTATTTTGAAAAAAAAAATATGCATTTTTATAGCCAAAAGACGCAAACTGCCATGTTCATGCTTCGGTGGGGGTTGGACTAGATGAGCTACGACAGGTGTCAGCAACCTGCAGCTCCAGAGCCGAATGTGGCTCTTTGGGCCCTCTGCTGTGGCTCCCTGTCCGGTGATCCCACCCCTCGCCTTCCCCTCCCAGTCACTCCTCGCCTGGCCTGAGAAGGGCGACGGCGGGTGATGGGAGAAGTGGCAGAGACAGAGAGATACAGAGAGAGAGGGAGGGAGAGAGAGAGAGATGTCAAAAGGATTTTCTGGTTTGGAGAATCGGCAAATACCACCTCTGGCTGGCCCCAGAGTGGGATGGGAATGGGGATTTTGCAGTATCCTTCCCCTTGGAGTGGGGTGGGAGTTTTGCAGTATCCTTCCCCTGGAGTGGGGTGGGAATGGGGGTTTTGCAGTATCCTTCCCCCTGGAGTGGGGTGGGAGTTTTGCAGTATCCTTCCCCTGGAGTGGGGTGGGAATGGGGGTTTTGCAGTATCCTTCCCCCTGGAGTGGGGTGGGAGTTTTGCAGTATCCTTCCCCTGGAGTGGGGTGGGAATGGGGATTTTGCAGTATCCTTCCCCCTGGAGTGGGGTGGGAGTTTTGCAATATCCTTCCCCTGGAGTGGGGTGGGAATGGAGGATTTGCAGTACCCTTCCCCCTGGAGTGAGGTGGGAATGGGGGTTTTGCAGTATCCTTCCCCCTGGAATGGGGTGGGAATGGGGATTTTGCAGTATCCTTCCCCTGCCACGTCCACC
This sequence comes from Pantherophis guttatus, assembly GCF_029531705.1. The sequence continues at coordinate 317,689 of NW_026844085.1, read as the reverse complement.
GAGCCACGCCCACAGAACCGGTAGTAAAAAATTTTTGAAACCCACCACTGAATTTGGACAACCGTTTGTCTGAAATGGTAGAGGGTTTCCTGCAGTGGTGGGTTTCAAAAATTTTTTACTACCGGTTCTGTGGGCGTGGCTTGGTGGACGTGGCAGGGGAAGGATACTGCAAAATCCCCATTCCCTCCCCACTCCAGGGGGAAGGATACTGCAAAATCCCCATTTCCTCTAATCAGCTGGGACTTGGGAGGCAGAGAATAGATGGGAGCAGGGCCACGCAGAATTTTTACTACCTACTACCTACTCGGACCTACTCAAAAATTTCTGCTACCGGTTCTCCAGAACTGGTCAGAACCTGCTGAAACCCACCTCTGGTCCAATCTCTTCTTAAAAACTTCCAGTGTGGGAGCATTCACAACTTCTGGTGGCAGGCTGTTCCACTGATTAATTGTTCTCACTGTCAGGAAATGTCTCCTTAGTTCTAAGTTGCTTCTCTCCTCGATTAGTTTCCAACCGTTGCTTCTTGTCCTGCCCTCAGGTGCTTTGGAGAATAGCTTGAGCCCCCCCACTCCATTTTCTTTGGGGCAGCCCCTGAGATAATGGGACATTGCAACCATATCACCCCCTAGTCCTCCTTTTCATTAAACTAGACATAAATATGTAGGCAGCTTTCATGGTCTCCCAGGTAACAGCAGCATTTTCTAGATAGCTGCAGCTTGCAAATTTTGTTGGGACAAAATTGAAGGAGACACAATTGGTGTGAAAAGCACACAGCGAAGGCTGGCCAAGGGGAGTGGAAGGAAGTGTGTGTGTGTGTGATCCCACAGGGCTGCGGCACACAAGAGGTGGGCATCCGAGGCTGGTAAATTTCCACCCAACGGAGAGGAAAAATACCCACAAACGTCGTGCAGCTCCCACAGCTTTGCAGCCAACGACAATGGAGAGAAGTCCAACAATCTCAGATTAAAATCATTTAACGCAGAGGTCGTCAAACTGGGCAGCTTATTTAAGACTTGTGGACTTCAACCCCCAGAATTCTCCAGCCAGCTATGCTGGAGCATTCTGGGAGTTGAAGTCCACAAGTCTTCAAAGCTGCCCAGTTTGAAGACCTCTGATTTTAGTGGAAGTGAGATAACTGATTTTGTTCCGTCCCCCTATTTTTTATCCAAAGAAGAAGTCATAACACTTCTCGGTGCATGGAAAAATCAAATTTTTGAACAGCCCCGCTAAACCCTCAGTTCCTTGTATAGGGGAAGGAGAAGAAGGGTGAATGTTTCTTTAGGAGCTGCGTGGTACTGGCTGGGGAATTCTGGGAGTTGAAGTCCACCCATCTTCAAGCTGCCAAGATTGATACGCCTGATACGCCAGTTGCGCCCCTTTCTAGATCGGGACTCTACGCACAGTCACTCAGGCACTCGTCACTTCCCGCCTGGACTACTGCAACGCTCTCTACATGGGGCTCCCCCTGGGGTGCACCCGGAGGCTCCAGCTGGTCCAGAACGCGGCCGCGCGGGGGATTATGGGGGCGACGAGGCGCTCCCATGTGACACCTCTCCTGCGCGAGCTGCACTGGCTCCTGGTGGTCTTCCAGGTGCGCTTCAAGGTGTTGGTGACCTCCTTTAAAGCGCTCCATGTCTTAGGGCCGGGGTACTTACGAGACCGCCTTCTGCCACCAATAGCCTCCCACCGGCCAGTACGCTCGCACAGAGTGGGCCTCCTCAGGGTGCCGTCCGCCAGACAATGTCGGCTGGCGACCCCCAGGGGGAGAGCCTTCTCTGTGACGGCGCCCACCCTCTGGAATAACCTTCTCCCAGAGTTACGTATAATAACAGACCTCCGGATTTTTCGTCGGGCCCTGAAAACCTATTTATTTCAACTAGCTGGGCTGGCTTGAGTTAAATTTTAAATTGATTTTAAATTGGGTTGTTTTAATTTACGGCCAAATATTTAATTATTTTAATACTGTTTTTAAATTTTGTATGCTCTGTTTTTACCTTGGCTGTGCACCGCCCTGAGTCCTATTTGGAGAAGGGCAGTATAGAAATTTAATTAATAAATAATAAATAATAAATAAATAAAAATGAGTTCTTACAATGTAGTCCTCGACTTAACAACGGTTCGCTTAGGGACCATTCAAGTTACGGCACCAGATGCAAAATGAGTCCTTGACAGGGCAGTCCTCAACTTACAATGGTTCGCTTAGGGACCGTTTGAAGTTACGACGGCACCGAGTGCCAAAAATGAGTCCTTGACGGGGTAGTCCTCGACTTACAATGGTTCATTTAGGGACCGTTCAAAGTTACAACAACAATGAATGGAGACACCCCACCCTTGGCTTCCGGCAAAGACCCCCCCCCCCAATACCCCCCTAAAGGGATCCTCACCAGCTCAAGTAGCCCTTTTCTTTGTAGGCTTCATTGTCCTCGCCGCCAAAGGAGATATTGAGGGCAGACAGGCTACAGCGTCGCTCGACGTCCTCCCCGAAGTAAGCCTGGAGAATCCTGAACTCGGAACTGAGGTTGCGGACCGTCTGGAGGGGGTAATACTGACAGTGGACGGTGTCTTCCCGATGGGGGGTTTTAGAGCTGTAGGCGGCCGTCTTCCACTGCAGGAAGCTGGAGCCCCAGCTGTGGTTGTGGGGCTCGGAGATCAGCTGAGCCATCTGAGAGGAAAGGAAAAAGGGAACGCGACGCCATTGTTAGCCTCCATTTTCTTGGGGGGGGAGGGGTTGTTTTGTGTCCCCCCCCATGTACCAAGAAAGAGTGGTGCGGTGGCCTAAAGGTGGAGCTCTCGCCTCACAATCAGGAGGCTGTGAGTTCGATCCTAGGTAGAGGCAGATATTTCTCTCTCTCAATGAGAATATATCTGCTGAACAAAACTCCGTACTGGCAACAGGGACGGCATCCGGCCATTAAAACACTCGCCTCCATTCAGTTGCCCGAGATACCACCCCGCAAGGGATTATATGGGATTGTTAAAAGATGATGATGATGTAAAGCAACCAAGAAACTCCAGCTTCGGGAGAGGTCTACAACTCACTGTAGACAATTCACCACAGCCAACTCACCGCAGGACAGAATTGAAAGAATGAGCTGGAAGGGACCTTGGAGGTCTTCTAGTCCAGCCCCTTCTCTAGCAGGAGAACCTATACTATTTCAGATAAGTGACTGTCTCTAGTCTCTTCTTAAAAACATCCATTGATGGAGCGCCCATGATTTCTGGTGGCGAGCTGTTCCACTGGTCCTCACTGTGAGGAAGTTTCTCCTTAATTAAGCTCACCACGACCAACTTGCCACAGGACAAACTCACTGTGGGACAACTCGACAATTCAATTGAATAATTGAAAATAAATTTAAAAATATTTTAATTTTTGTCATTTACGTTTCATTCTGGTCCCTCCTTTTCGGCATCCTTTCTCTCACGATTCTATCCCACCGTTTCTTCGATATTAGCGTGACTGTTGTCCCGCAGCGAATTGAACCACGACGAGTTGGCTACTACGAGTCGGCTGCGGCGAGTTGGTCGTGGCAAGTTGTCCCCTTCCTCCTTCGGGGAGGAGCCCCTCTGAGCCTGGAGCCCCGTGCGAATCCAGCCAGCGATGGCTCCGTTGGCCAAACGATGGCCCGAGAACCCAAGAGAAAGACGCTCGACTGGACGCAAAGCGGATGATGCGGCCATACCTCAAAAATAGTGGGGGTGTATTCGTCATCGATGGAACGGGCCGACTGCAGCTGCTTCCCCCGGCTTCCCTCCTCGACCGCCAGGATCTCCAGGGCAAAGCGGGAGTGGTTCCCCCGGGGCGCTACCCTCTCCATGGTGAATTCCACCTTGGAGCTGTTGGCACTGTGCAGAAGGCGCGGGAGAGGCCCGTCGCGATTGTCCGACTCGTACGCCGTCACCTGGGGGGACAGAGAGGGGGTGGCAGGTGGATGGCGACCCCCACCGACCATAGTCTCACCAGCCTTCCCTTCCCTCCCTCCTTCCCAACCTGGTTAGCGTTAACCTTGCTTTATTAGGAGTTGGCCATGAAGGGTTCAATGCGGGTAAGTCCTCGACTTAACGACCAGAATGGAGCCCCAAATCTTCATTGCTAAGCGAGACATTTGTGGAGTGAGTTTTGCCCCATTGTACAACCTTTCCTGCGAATCACGGCAGTCGTTAAGTGAGTGACATGATTAGGCTTCCCCATTGACTTTGGTAAGTTAGTAAGCCGGTTGTTAAGTGAATCTAGCTTTACTTGTGAGGAGGTCACAAAAAAGGGATTGGGTGACCATGGGACACAACCACGGTCGTAAGTATGAGTCAGTTGTCAAGCGTGTCTGAATTTTGATCACAGGATCCCGGGCATGCTACAAAGGTCGTAAGTTTGGGGGGCGGGGGGGAACAGTCGTAAGTCGCTTTTTTTTCAGTGCCACCGTAACTTTGAACGGTCACTAAATGAACTGTCGTAAGTCGAGGACTACACGTAAAGAGCAGTACAATCTACCACTTTATGTGATCTTGCTGCTATCCATCTGTTGGCTTTTTTGGCTGCCGCAGCACACAGCTGACTCCTATTGAAGTGACTGTCCACTAAATGAACTGTTGTAAGTGGATGATTTTAAGGGATGCGGTGGCTCAGCGGCTAAGAGGCTGAGCTTGTCGAACAAAAGGTCGGCAGTTCGGCGGTTCGAATCCCTAGCGCCACGTAACGGGGTGAGCTCCCGTGACTTGTCCCAGCTTCTGCCAACCTAGCAGTTCGAAAGCCCGTAAAAAAAAATGCAAGTAGAAAAATAGGGACCCCCTTTGGTGGGAAGGGAGCAGCGTTCCGTGCGCCTTTGGCATTGAGTCATGCTGGCCACATGACCACGGAGACGTCTTCAGACAGCGCTGGCTCTTCGGCTTTGAAACGGAGATGAGCACTGCCCCCTAGAGTCAGGAACGACTAGCACATATGTGCGAGGGGAACCTTCACCTTTAAGTCGAGGATTACCTATCATTCAACCGTCATTTCCAAAAAAAGGAGACAACCTCTGCACACACAATCACACAACATACACAAAGCCAGCCCAATTTACCTTGAAAGAGACGCTTCCGTTCCCGAAGGCGCCTTCGGGGCCGGAGCCTTGGAAGTCGGCGCTGAGGGCCGTTTCGTTCAGCCGCCCATCCAGGCTGGCCCAGGTGAAGTTAGCCAGGTTGTAGCTGGGGTAGATCTGCCACGCCTTGACCAGGGAGAGGTTCGACGTGTCGCTGCCGTCGTATTCCCACAGCTGCAATACAGGGAGTCCTTGAATTATAACAGTTCCTTTAGTGACAAAGTTCAAAGTTACAACAAGCACTGAAAAAAAAGATCGTTTTTCACACTTAACGACCGTCGCAGCATCCCCCATGGTCATGTGATCAAAATTCAGACGCTTGGCCACTGACTCGTATTTATGACGGTTGCAGTGTCCCAGGATCGTGTGATCAGTTTTGGCGCCCTACTGACAAGCCAACTCAATGGGAAAGCCGGATTCACTTAACAACCATGTTAACTAACTTAACAAATGCAATGATCCACTTAACAACTGTGGCCAGGAAGGTCGTAAAATGGGGCAAAACTCCCTTAACAAATGTCTCGCTTACCAACATAAATTTTGGATTTGATTGTGGCCATAAAGTTGAGGACTCTCTGTATAGGATTAGATGTCTGGGAGCACTAGATTGGCCAGCCTGCTTCGAGCATCTCCCAGGAGACCTTTCATGGCTTCCAAAGTGATTCACTTAACAACTGAGGCAAGGATGGTCGTAAAATGGGGGGAAAGTCACTTTAACCACAGAAATTTGTGGCTTAATTGTGGCCATAAGTCGAGGACTACCTGTGTTCATTTATCAACGGAAATTCGAGGCTCAATCATGGCCGTAAATCGAGGATTACATGCCAGCTGCCAAGCGTCTGAATTTTGATCCCGTGACCGTAGGGATGCTGCAACGGTCATAACTGCGAGGACAGGTTGTAAGACACTCTTTTGAGTGCCACTGTAACTAATTCATCATCATTTAACAACCCCATAATCCCTTGCAGGGTGGAGTCTGGACAGCTGAATGGAGCTAGCAGAGCGTTTAATGGCCGGATGCCGTCCCTGTTGCCAGTGCGGAGTTTTGTTCGGCATATATATTCTCATTGTGCCCAGAGAGAGAAATATCTGCCTCTACCTAGGATCGAACTCACAGCCTCCCGATTGTGAGGCGAGAGCTCCACCTATAGGCCACCGCACCACTCTGCCACTGTAACTAAACGAATCTTCGTAAATCAAGGACTACCTGTATCCCCTTGCCTTCCTCCCCATCCTTCGGCCCCCTCCCCGCCGGACGCACCCTTGGAAAGACCACCGCTGTGGAATACAAGACACTGTCAGCCGGTTCGATCCGGATGGCTCCAGCCGGAGAAGAGGACAGAAGCCGGGTCCAGTTGACACGAAGGGAACTGTTGTCGCTCGCGGTATACACCAACAACACCGTGGGGACCCCGATGGTGCTCCAGATGTAGTGAAGTGTGTCGTTGACGCCCACCGCTCGAGTGTGTAGAAGATTTACACCCGAGCTGGCCCAGCCTGGATTGTACTCCAGAGAGACCTGCAACGAGATTGGCACCAACAACTCAAGTTAACTTCACAAACAGGTGCCACGAAGCCATGGATCACGGTTAGTAAACTAGGGGGCTAAAGCTAAAGCCAAACGTCGTATCTTACCTTGATACAATTCTCGGCTTACAACAAGCAGTGGGTTTCACATTTTGTTACCACCGGTTCGCTGCGTGTACTCTCGCTTTGCACGTGCACCCAGCCTCAAAAACGTGCATAAATACAACAGCATAGAGCCGGGGCGGGCGGGCGGGTGGGTGAGCGATTTCCACTACCACCTCGTTTTACGACTTTTCTTGACGCAGTTGTTAAGCGAACCACTGCAGTTGGTTAAGTGAGTCACAGGTTTATTAAATGAATCCAGCTTTCCCCGTTGACTTTGCTCGTCAGAAGGTCGCAAAAGGGGGTTTACGTGACACCCCTCCCTTCGGGGACATGGCCACCGTCATAAACATGAGTCATTTGTGTCAAGCATCCAAATTTAAATCACTGGGGATGCTGCAACGGTCGCGAGTGTGAAAAATGGTCATAAGTCACTTTTTTTCCAGTGCTGTTGTAAGTTCGGTCACTTAGCGAGCTGTTTGTAAGTCGAGGACTACTGTACCGTGCTAAAAAGAGTCGGACGTCAATGCCTTTTTTTTTTCTTTTTTCTCTTGTACCCTCCATTATCTTTCTCTCTTTTTTCCTTCCCCTAATTTCCTATTTTCTTTTATATATTTCATTCTTGGATAAAACAATAAAATCCATTACAAAATAGAAAACGTTAAAAAAAGAAGGAAGGGGATTAGAAAAGGGTCACATGAGGAACCACTGAGACCAATATTTCATTCGCTGGTGAAGTTTCTGAAGAAAAGAGAAAACGCATGATTCATTTTTCTAATTTCTGGAGCTCCGGGAGGAAAATACAGAAACAGCATTTTTTTTTCCTTCTGCTCTGAGTCAGACGAAAAGAGGAACCCTAAGCACCAGCAACTCTCACCCACACTTTCTTATCCCAAAAAGGCTGAATCAGAATCAGAATAGAGCTGGAAGGGACCTTAGAGGTCTTCTAGTCCAGCCCCGTTCAGACAGGAGACCCTATATACCCGTGATGGCGAACCGGTGGCACGCGTGCCAGAGGTGGCACACACAGCCCTCTCTGTGGGCACGCGTGCCATCGCCAGCTGCTTTTCTGGTTTCCGGTGCACACATGCCCGCTGGCCAGCTGGGCTTTGCGAGTGCTGGAGCGCCGGAAAACAGCCAAAAAACAGGCTGTTTTTTGGGCTGTTTTCGGGCCTTTTTCTGGGCCATTTTCAGGCTGTTTTGGGGCTGTTTTCAGCCATTTTTGGGCCGTTTTCATGCCTTTTTCCAGGCCATTTCCAAGCTGTTTTTGGGCCAGTTTTCAGCTGGTTTCAGGCCAGTTTTTGGACCATTTTCAGGTCATTTTTCATGCTGAAAAACAGCCTGAAAACAAGCTGAAAAATGGCTTGAAAACTGCCAAAAAAACTGCCAAAAAAACTGCCAAAAAACAGGCCATTTTTTGGGGCTTTTGGGGCCTTTTTCTGGGCCATTTTGAGGCTGTTTTCAGCCATTTTGGGCCGTTTTCATGCCTTTTTCCAGGCCATTTCCAGGCTATTTCCAAGCTGTATTTGCGCCGGTTTTCAGCTGGTTTCAGGCCAGTTTTTGGGCCATTTTCAAGCCGTTTTTCATGCTGAAAAACAGCCTGAAAACAAGCTGAAAAATAGCTTGAAAACGGTCCAAAAAACGGCCAAAAAACAGGCCATTTTTTTGGGCTGTTTTGGGGCCTTTTTCTGGGCCATTTTCAGGCTGCTTTTCAGGCTGTTTTCAGCCATTTTGGGCTGTTTTCATGCCTTTTTCCAGGCCATTTCCAGGCCGTTTTTTGGGCTGTTTCCAGGCTGTTTTGGGGCCGGTTTTCAGCCGGTTTCGGGCCATTTTCAGGTCGTTTTTCACACTGAAAAACAGCCTGAAAAATGGCTTGAAAACAGCCTGAAAAACAGCCCCCCAAAAGGCACACACGAGCCAGCCAACTAGTCTCTGTGTTTCTGGTACTCTGGCGGGCGCATGTATACACACATGCACCCATGTTCCAGTTTGGGCACTCGGTGCCGAAAAGGTTTGCCATCACTGCCCTCCACCATTTCTGACAGAGGGCAGTCCAGTCTCTTCTTGAAAGCTTCCAGGGATGAAGCTCCCACAACTTCCGAAGGCAACTTCTGTTCCATGGGTTGATTGCTAACTAAAAATCAACAATTTAATGCAACTTCCTGAAAATCCCTGGGTAAATTTGGACCGCTCATACCCTCTCTCTCAGCCCAACCCGCCTCACAGGATTGTGGTTTTGGGGAGGAAAAAGGAATAGTAGCTACGTACGTTGCCTTGAGTTATTTGTCAAAATAATAAAGGCAGGATTTTTTAAAAAAACAATCACGAGGCTCATCAAGGGAACTTGGTTTTCCCCAAGAGCTGGGAAGAGATAACTGCTCGTCAAATGTATGGCTTGGCTCCAGGGTTTGGTGGTTTTTAATACTTTTTTACTGTGCTTAGTTTTATAGTTTTAACATTGCCTTTTTTGCTGTTTCCTTTTGACTGTCAACCGTCCAGAGTTGAGGACGAGGGCTACGCAAACTATTATTCAATTTTTAAAAAATCGAATAAAGTTTAGTAAAGTACAGATTTAAAGCCACGGAAATACAGTAGCGGCCAAAATTGTGGAAACCTTTTGGGAAAAGTGTGTTTTCTAAAACTTAGCTAATAACACCACTTTTTTTTGGAGTAGTACCATAAGATTATTTATCAATGGAAAGTTAATTTAATCTAGAATGTAATGCAATAACTTTTATGAGGGGTTTGCTATTAGAATAGCAGTTACAATATAAAGAAGAAAAAGGAAATACATAAAAAAAATTAGATATGCAAAAATTATCACCCTGTCAGTTAATCCTTAAATTGGGTAACCTTTAGCATGAATGACGGCCTTACAACGTCTTCCCATGGAGGGAACCAAGTCTTTCAGTTCTGCAGCTGTTCTAATGTGAAACCAAGATTGAATAATGGCTTCTATTAACTGGGTTTTATTGCTGGGTCACCTCTGACTAACCAGTTTCTTTAGTCGGCTCCATAGATTTTCCATTGGGTGAAGGTCTGGGCTATTCCCAGGCCATTCCAGTTGTGGAATAGGATTATCTTGAAACTCCATAAATAAAAAGTGGTGTTATTAGCCATCAAACCTCAAAAATACATTTTTCCCAAAAGGTTTCCACCATTTTGGCCACTACTGTACAATTAAGTACAGCATATGGAAGAGCTTGTGCCAACTTGATGCCTTCCTAGCAGAGAGGACTCCAGCTCCCATAATCCTTTTTCTTTACTCACACGCTGGGACAGCCTTGGGATGGAGAAGGGGCCTGATCCACTTATATAGAAAGCTGAAATGGCTAAATTAACGATGGAGATCAAAGAAAGAGAAGACTCGGATTATTATAAAGTGTGGAATAGGTTTTATACATGGTTGGAAAACAGAAATCAAATTAAGAAATAAGAATATAAAGTGAAATTTGATATTAACATACTGGATATAAATGTAAATAATGTTCCTGCTAACAAAAACAAGTTAATTATGAATATTTAAAAATAAAGAGAAGGAGCGGGAGGATAAAAGCGAAGAGGAAAGACAAAAGTCGATGCAGAAAGTTGTAAAATTGTATGTATCTGTTGTTAGTATTGTATTTTAACGTCTGATGTGTGTATGTGTGTTTTTGTCTCTTGACTTCTTTTGCTATTGTGTGTTTCGTTTTAAAATGTAAAATCTCAATAAAAATTATTTTTAAAAAAAAAGAAGAAGAAAAAAAAGAAAGCTGAAGGAATTTCCTTTTAGATCAAGGGTCTCCAACCTTGGCAACTTTAAGCCTGCTGCTGGCTGGGGAATTCTGGGAGTTGAAGTCCGCCAGGCTTAAAGTTGTCCAGGTTGAGAAACCCTGATTTAATAGTCTTTGGGTTTGGCAATATTTCTTTTTTTTTGGTAAGATTTCTATCCCACCCACTTTTCTCACACTCTGATCGGGCTCGTTGGGGAATTCTGGCAGTTGAAGTCCAACAGTTATTAAAAATGGCCAAGATTGAGGAATCCTGGTTTGGACTGATCACAAGTTTCAAATATTTTAAGGCCCCGTCAAACCGGGTTACTTGGTTTATGCTTGACCCTGAGCAGCCCAGCGTCTCTGATCACAGCGTTGTAAAAGTTGTGTGAACAGCCTCTTAAACCTTCGCACCGTCCCAGCTTCCTCTTTCACTTTCTCTCCTCCAGAATCGTTTACAGGCAGTCCTCGACTTGCGACTAGAATCGAGTCTAAAATTTCTGTGGTTAAAGCGAGACATTTGTTTGTGTCCTCATTTTAAGACCTTGCTTAACACAGTCGTTAGGCGAAACACTTCCGTTGATAAATTGTTAAGTGAATCTTCCAAGCTTCCCCACTGACTTTTGAGGGTCAAAAAAAGGTAGCCAGAGGGGGGAAATCACGTGAGCCCCCGGGGACACTGCGACTGTCATAAGTATGAATCAACTTGACAAGCGGGTCTCAATTTTGATCACGGGGATGGATGCGGCAAAGGTCGTAAACGTGGAAAAAAAAAAATGGCCATCCATGTAAAGCCACTTTTCCCAGTGCCCGTTTGTTAACTTGCAACGGTCACTAAACGAGTTGTTGTAAATCGAGGACGACCTGTAGTTCGCATTTTAAGGGGAGGAGAGCGAGGGATGTCCTGCCCGCCCTAAGACTGGGAGCAAGGCAAGAGCGCCCTCGGGGCATGTACAGAGCGCTTTTCCTCCACTTCCTACCTCGCAATTAAAACAGACAGATTAAGAAGAGTTTGGAAGGGACCTTGGAGGTCATCTAGTCCAACCCCCCACCCCGGCCAAGCAAAACCGCGTTCAAGGCTCCCCACCAGCGAGCCTTTCTTGGGGAGGAAAAAGCCCGCCCGGCGGTTCCCCTTCCCCGCGGTCCAAGGCACCTACCCTCCTCCGGTAGCCGCCCGCCGCCGCTTCCCCCGCGCAGCCGCCCGCCGCCCAGAGGAGAGCCAGGCCGGCCCAAGAAGCCGCCGCCGCCGCCGCCGCCGCCGCCAGCATGTTTTTCCCGACTGGCGGGGTTGCGAAAGCGCCGTCACGTGACGCGGCCGGCGTTCCTTCCGGGCTTCCCTCCAAAGTGGGCGGGGACTCTCTTAAAGGGGCCGCCGCAAAGCCAGCCTCGCCCTTGTCCTCAAATGAACGGGAAGAAAAAGAGGGGTGGGGTCTCCACCTCAAGCTCGATTTCGGGCGGAGGAGGAAGGGGGCAAAGAGCAGCGCCCCCGGCCGAGGAGGGGGAAGAATGCTCTGGAGAGCTTTTCCAGCCAAGCCAGGAGCGTTCTTGCCTTGCCTAGAATAACAAAGGGACCTTGGAGGTCTTCTAGTCTGACCCACTAGTCTGGGCAGAAAACCCTTCGGAAGAAGAGTTGGTGGGGTCCTTGGAGGTCTTCTGGTCCAAGCCCCTCATCAAACAGGAGAGCCTTCCTTCCTCCTCAGAATAGAATCGGAAGGGTCCTTGGAGGTCTTCTAGTCCAACCCCCTGCTCAAGCCTTGGTAGTACAGTGGTCTAAAGCACCCTGTTAAGACCAGCTGCCTGTAATTACTGCAGGTTCGAATCTCTCCAAGGCTCAAGGTTGACTCAGCCTTCCATCCTTTCTAAGGTAGGTGAAATGAGGACCCAGTTTGTGGGGGCAATAAGCTGACTTTGTATAAATATATACAAAAGGATGAAGGCTATTGCTTAGCGCACTGTAAGCCGCCCTGAGTCTCCGGAGAAGGGCGGCATATAAATCAAATAATAAAAAAAAAGCACGAGACCTTATGGCACTCTGGACAACTGGCTGTCCAATCAAAACCTCCAGTGATGGAGCAATAGTGCTTAAGACTTAAATCCCACTTCACAGTGCTTTTCGGCCCCTCTCTAAGACATTTAAGAGTCAGCCTATCTAATATTTCTGTTATCCATTCTTTAATCCACATCAGGCTTGTTGCTTGATAGTAAAGTCCCCAATTAGGTAAAACAAATATATTTGGCAGGGAAAGGCGGTGAGGATAAAATTAAAAATTGTTACAAGATGCTAGAATAAACCTCCCCTTATTCTAGCATCTGGTAACAACTTTTAATTTTATCCTCGCCGCCTTTCCCTGCCAAATATATTTCAACATCATTTTATTCAAATCTTCAAAAAAATTCTTTCCCCAATCTAATTGGAAGGACTTGTCTGGAATAAATACAGAATTCTGGGCAAAATATTCATCTTAATAGTTGATATCCTACCAGAGAAAGCTGCAAATTTCCCCATTTCGCCAAGTCTGTCCCTATCTGTTGCTTGAGCTTATTGTAATTTTAAGGCTATCACGCCCAACAATCAAGGTCCTCATTTCACAGACCTCGGAAAGACGTAAGGCTGAGTCAACTTTCAGCCGGAGCAGCCATCACTTCCCCAGGCAAGTTTATTGCACCGATTGAGTCCATCTAGATCAGAGATCTTCAAACTTGGCAGCTTTAAGACTTGTGGATTTCAACTCCCAGAATTCTCCAGCCAGCAAAGAATTCTGGGAGTTGAAGTCGACAAGTATTAAAGCTGCCAAGTTTGAAGATCTCTGATCTAGAGTTAATGAAGTTTGAAGGCTCTGGATTCGATTCCTGATTTGCGGGCCTGGGAAAGAGGCACTCCAGCTTCCTCCAACCTATTCTCTTCCAGAACTGGACTACAAATCCCATCTCCCTCAGCCAAGCATGAACATTCTCTTCTGTAACAATCCAGCTTTTAAGAATATAGGTAGTCCTTGACCTATGACCACAACTGAGCTCAAACTTCCTGCTCGGGATGACGTTTTAAGTGAGTTTTGCCCCATTTTATGACTATTCTCGCCAGAGTCGTTAAGGGAATCACCGCTAAATTAGCAACGCGGTTGTTGAGTGAATCTGGCTTCCCTGTCAACTTTGCTGGTCCCAAAAGTGGATCACGTAACTCCGGGACAGTGCGACCGTCGTAAATACGATCCAGCTGCCAAGCACCTGAATTTTCATCCCATAGCCATGGGAACGCTGCAAGGAGTGTTCAGTGTGAAAAACAGTCGTTAAGTCACCCGTTTTTCAGTGCCGTTGTAACTTTGAACGGTCACTAAACGGAACTGTTGTAAGTCGAGGACTCCCAGTCAGCCAGACCAGTAACTGGCCCTTTGCTGGGGGCTGCTCGTCAACCACCTGCCTGCCAAGCTTTGCTAAGTGTCACACAGGAGAAAGCGACCAGAAACTTTAATCTATGAGCATGAAGGGGTGTTGTTTTGTTTTATTAATAAAGCCACAAAGCAGCTACGGAGTACATTTAAATAAAGCGTGTTTCCTCGAGGGAAACATGCTAACACGCAGGGCTGCCGCCGTTCCGCCTTCCTCCTCCTCCTCTCCGTGACCTAGAACTAGAAAACCAAATCGGGTGTTTGGGCTTCAACCGTCTTTGAATCCAGAGGTTGAAGAACTGCGTCTCTTGAAATGCTGACTGGGCTCCGACTCTTCTGACTCCTCCGATCGTCCCAGGTTTGTTGCGCCAAGGAGTTGCGTTACTCCTGGGCTGCGTTTGGGGCTCCCGGCTGCTTGTTCTGATCGTCGCCTTTCTTCTTTTGGCCGGAAACGATGTCGTCGATCCGCAGCAGGAGGACAGCCGTCTGGGGGAGGGAGGGAAGGAGGCAGGTGTGGTTACATCAGAAAGAAGGCAATCATCTTCTTGTAATGACCCCATAATAATCCCTTGTGGGGGGTGGAGTCTGGGCAACTGAATGGAGCTGAGTGTTTACTAGCCGGATGCCCTTCCGGTCGCCAATGCAGAGTTACATTCAGCAGATATATCGTACTTTTTGGAGTATAAGACGCACTTCCCTCCAAGCCCCCTAAAAGAGGGTGAAAATTTGGGTGCGTTTTATACACTGAATGTAGCCCTGCCCACTTGCCAGCCCAACCTTTGGCCGTTTTCGGCCTCTGCATGTCTCGTTTTCGGCCTCCGCACGCTGTTTTAGACCTGTTCCAGGCTGTGGGAATTGCCACAGCACGTCTCGCATTTTTGGCCACCGCGCGTCACGTTTTTGGATGGTTCCAGGACAGCGGGGCTCGGCGGTGGCGTTCCCGCCGCCTGGAACCGCCCAAAAACGCGACATGCAGAAGCCAAAAACGGGGTGTGTGGAGACCAAAAACGTGATGCGCAGAGGCGGCGATGTACCGTAGCGATCCCCGCAGCTTGGAACGGGTCTAAAACGGAGCGTTCGGAGGCCAAAAACAGGAGGCACGGTGGTGGCAATGGTCTGTGGCAATGGAATAGCTGATTAGGGGCATTCCGGATCCACCCGCCAATCAGCTGCTGGTGCTGAATCAGGCTGCAATAATGTGCTGAAACTGACCAGGCTGTTTGCTGCAAGGACGCTAGCCAGATGAATACCGATGGATGCTGATAGGCAGAGGCAGAATTCCCCCCCCCTTGTTTTCCTCCCCCAAAACTAATGTGCATCTTATACTATGGAGCGTTTCATACTTCAAAAAAATACGATATATTCTCATTGTGCCCAGAGAGAGAAATATCTGCCTCTACCTAGGATCGAACTCACAGTCTCCTGATTGTGAGGTGAGAGCTCCATCTATAGGCCACTGCACTCAAGACAATAATAACTCTCCAAAATCCCTATCCCCACTTTCAATCTGTCTAGAAGGCCTTGAGGGACATGCGAGAACATCAACTTAAGCAGTCTGGGAGATTTCATCGCAATGAGGCTTCTCTGTCAAGGGTCAAGGAGGTCTTGGGCCTTCCCAGAGGACCTCCTTGGGCCACGGATGCTTTCTTCTCACCTCGACAGCTGTCTTGTAGGTCTGCAACTTGACAGAGAGGGGCTCCCAGATGCCCAAGTCCTTCATGTCGGCCAAGGCGCCAGTCTCTCCATTGACGCCCCAGGTCTGGCTGCCTTCTTGAGTGTGTTTGGCCTGTGAGCAAGAAATGGGAGTTAAAACAGCCCCAAACCCAGAAGCTCACCCCTCCGTGTTTCACCTCCGCCACCCGATGACTTCAAAGGGGTCACAGACACCTGCCCACCTCTTGCTCGTTGTCAGATATTTTCAGGGTGGATAAAAATCAATGATTTTTTTTAAAAAAAATCAAAATCTGATTTTTTTAATTTAAATCTGATTTTTTTGATTTAAATCGGATTTTTTTTATTTTTATCAAATTTATTTTAATAAAAAACTTTTGGGGTAAAAATATATTGTAAGATAGTTTTCTATTTAAGATACATAAATAATTTAGTTTATTCAGCATGAAATGGAGCTTAGTTAGGTAGCACGAGGCTGTATATTCTGCAACACCGGGACTATCATTGAGTCAACAATGGGTCAAAGGAGTAGCAGAGATGACAGCTGCTCTTTAAAAATTATGATTTAAATCGAGTTGATTTAAATCAAGCCTTTTTTAGTAGTGATTTAAATCATGATTTAAATCAACTCGATTTAAATCAAATCCACCCTGGATATTTTCCACAATTGTTTAGAAAGATAACGCGAAGTGCCGGGGAAATCAGGAGATTCGGGCAGTGCAAATGAGTATGAAGATTTATTGCAAGCTTAAGCACGCTACAAGAATCTGAGCTACTAACCGTCAAGGGAAATGAGTGGGAGATAAAGAGGCATTCAAGATGGGCTGGACTTAGATCTCTTATGGGCACGCAGGGACTCATGACTAACGACGTGTTTGACCCCTCCCTCAGCCTGGTCATCTCCTACAGATCATCTGTCTTGCCCTTCTCTTCCCCCTCTGCCATTATCCGTGCAATGGCCACACCATCCCTCTCCACCCAATGATCACAAGGACCTTTCCAGAAAGAAAGAGCAAAGAGTGCAACGTAAAACAATTCGCACTGCTGGAGATCAGAGGCATGTTCTCACCCGCAAGGAAGTGAGGGCACGGATAGTGCTAGCACCACAGTTCTGAATGAGGGTCCTGGGAATAACTTCCAGAGCTTGAGCCACAGCACGATAGGGCCACTGTTCCACCCCGGTCATGACTTTGGACTTTTCGGTTAAGGCGTGAGCCACAGCCATCTCGGAAGCGCCACCCCCTGGCACCAGCTGAGGGTCAACGAGGACGTTGCGACAGACCTGCATGGCGTCCTGGAGGTTACGCTCCACCTCCTGCGGGAAGGAGAGAAACAGCCTGTTTAAAAGTTGAAGCCTTGAGATCAGGGGTGAAATCCAGCAAGTTCTGCAGAACTGGTAGCGGTAATTTTGAGTATTTCGGAGAACCAGCAAATACCACCTCTGGTTGGCCCCAGAGTGGGGTGGGAATGGAGATTTTACAATAACCTTCCCCCGGAGTGGGGAGGGAATAGAGATTTTCCCCGGAGTGGTGAGGAAATGGGGATTTTGCAGTATCCTTCCCTGGAGTGGGGAGAGAATGGAGATTTTGCAGTATCCTTCCCCTGGAGTGGGGTAGGAATGGAGATTTTGCAATAACCTTCTCCCTGGAGTGGGGAGGGAATGGAGATTTTGCATTAACCTTCCCCCAGGAGTGGGGAGGGAATGGAGATTTTGCAGTATCCTTCCCCTGCCACACCCACCAAGCCACACCACACCACACCCACCAAGCCATACCCACAGAACCGGTAGTAAAAAAAATTGAATTCCACTTCTGCTCGAGGACAAAGTCGGAGAGCAATTCAGTAATACATTTTTTTACTCTCTAAAAAATAATTTTTGTGACAAGTTCTGAATAAAAGCTCCACCCACTTCCAGTTACTCTCGGCCATCTCTGCCTCAGTAGCCAACCAAGCAGTCCAATTCTTCCAGAAACAGATCCCCACTACAGGTGGTCCTTAGTGACTGTTTCAAGTCACCCTCTCGTTTCCCACATTCACCTTCCCCACAACACTGCAAATTGTGAAACCAGTTAAAAACATTCAGGCCCACCTCTTACGGTATTTTGCCCAACGGCTTCCTGTAGCCCTGTGAAAGGCCAGGAGGCTGCACGGCCTCCATTAATATCTCCGTACAGTGCAAGCCCTTAAAATGCTGCAAAACCTCCACTTGAACAGCAGCTCAAGTTATGAGAGACAACTGCCACTCACAAGCAGCGCTGACTGCAAGTAAGAAAACCAATCCAAGCGCGGCCATTTTCTTCAGGAGGAAAATTAAAAGCCTATGTTCGCCTGTCTCAAAAGTTATTTTCTCAGGGGTGGGTGGGTGGGGGGGAATGCCTGGAGGTTGTGCTCACCGCTAGAATCTCTTTGCTGGCGCCCCGGAGCAAAATGGTGCAGGCCTTGGGCTCCTTGCAGTCGGTGATAAAAGTAAAGTACTCGTCTCCAATTTTCTTCACTTCGAAGAGCTGAGCGCCGGTCCCCACATCCTCTTCGCGCAGCTCATCCGTGCGGCTGACGATACGAGCGCCACAAGCCCTGCCAGGGGGAAAAAAAAGATGATTATTTCCCTAATGCTGAGCTGACACTGAAGGGCTGGTTTTGGGATGTCAGTAGCTGCTTTTACCCACCCTCATGTTTTCCTGCTAGTGGCAGATTGAGAGAGAAGGTTCAGATGGGCATGGAATTACTGTGGTTTAGTAAAATTTAGTGATTTAGGCATCTTCACCTTGCAATCCGGTTGTTGTCAGTTTTCCTCACCCGGCGGATTGCTGTGATGTTAGCTCTCATCAGGAAATGTTGAGCCAGGTCTAAAGGTTTTTTTTAAAAAAAATAAAAATCTCGTTACACACCCTCCCTTCTTAACAGGGAAATAAACAGAAAGCTGCCAAGTGCCTTATCGACATGTGTTTTACCAGAGATTCCTTTCTCCGTGATGATGAGGTCAGGCTTGACTTTGATCAAATGCTCGCACATCTGCTGAACGAATTCCTCTTCCATCTGTAGGATGCGAGCGAAGTCTTCCTCGCGGGTTATTTCAATATCCGTCTGCGGGAAAGGAGGCAAATACTTCTGGGTGAGTTCACAGCTGTGAAGTATTTGATCAATATACAAATGTGTTTAAACAGTTACCATTTTTCCATCTATGTTGTGTTCCTTCTTACTGAGGTGAGTTCCAGTCCCATCTTAGGCATGAAAGCTGAATGACTTTGGGCCAATCATTAGGAGACGGTGAGTTCTACTCCCGCCTTAGACATGAAAGCCAACTGGGTGACTTTGGGCCAATCACCAGGTGAATTCTAGTCCCGCCTTAGGCATGAAAGCCAGCTGAATAACTTTTGGCCTGTCAGTCACTCAGTCCCAACACACCATACAGGGTTATTGTGGTGAAAATAGAAGTAGTATTGTCTTATAGCAGCTTTTCCATGTCGGTATCTATAGCTTTCGTAACAGTCATATTTACATAAATCCTACTTCTATATATCACTATCCTAAATTATAACCTTATTTAAGTTATAATTACATCTTCTCACAAATCAACGTCTTTCTTATAAATTTTACAATTTATAATTTATATATTATACTTTTACATCTTATACCTTAAATGTAAATTTGTGTTTTAAATGTTGGAAAATTCAATAAACATAAAAAAAAAAGAAGGACGGAGTATTGTTTTAAGTTGCTTATAAAAGTAGAAGTAGGCTATAAATAAAACTAAGTGTATGAGATACAGAGTACATCTATAAGTCAAGCCAAAATCTCTGAATATTCGGAGATTTTGGTTCAGGAATGAGTCCCACAAGTTTTCGTCAATATGTGGAAGGTGCTTCGAAACCCTGCTTCGCTCCCCACCTCCCTCCGTGCAAACGTTTTCTCAGTTCAGAAGAGGCGAGAAGCTTCAGCAGCTGACCGACCTGGCTCTCCCCCTTCTTGAATTCCAGCGAACAGTCCAGCAAAACGATCCGGGGGTTCTTGATGGTGCGGCGCATCCGAGAATGAGTGATATCTTTATTAATCATGACCCCAGGCAGGACACAGGAATCCTCAATAAAACCGCCAGGAATCTGAAAGCGACAAAGAGGCTATTCAGATCTAGTAGCAAGCGCCACGGGATCTCCTTCTATGGTAAACACCCCTCAGGGACACATACATGGGTAAGGACACAACCATTTATAGCAGGGGTCTCCAACCTTGGCAACTTTAAGACTTGTGGACTTCAACTCCCAGAATTCAGCAGCCAGCAAAGCAAAGCTGGCTGGAGAATTCTGGGAGTTGAATTCCACAAGTCTTAAAGTTGCCAAGGTTGGAGACCCCTGATCTATAGGCCCTTGCCTTAACAAAGGATGACCATCCAGGCTTTCCAACTGCATATGCAGTAGCTCTTTTTAAAGCTTTTTTAAGAGCACTCTTTTTAAAGAAGCAACTAAGTAGGTAACTTAGAGCACTTAAGTTCTCTCTTGAGGTTTCAGAAAGTCGTTTTTGACCGTCATTTTGAAAAAGAACCCAAGAAGAAACAGCCATTGTTTTTTTCTTCAAAAACATCTACCGGTCAAAATGTTCATTTTAGGAGAGAGCAGCTTTTTCAGAGCTCTCCTTCCTCAAAGAACTTCTCAAAACAACAACAACACGGAGCCTTCTACTGTGTTAAGATTGGGCCTTGGTCTACCAATCAAATATTCTACTATGACTTCTCCAAGTTACTAGACTTTTTCCTAACTTGCTATGTGAATCTTGCAAAGATGGAAGATCCTGGGAATCATGTCTATAAAACTGGGATTACTAAAAAAACAAAAACAAAACATGTATGTACATGTGATCTTATTTCCGCAACACAAAGGCCTATCGGTGTTGATTCTCCAAATTTCTCTTTCTCCCAGGCCTTCAGAATCTCAATCCCAGCTACAGAAATCCATTTTTTTTCTTGGTACCTTTTCTACTTTAGCATACTTCTTGATGTCAATTTCCTTCCTGCCGTTCTCTTCCAACTCCACTGTTCTGACCGCATCCAGGGCAATGCTGCAGGCCAGATCCGACCAGTGGCTTATAGCCTTGGTGCTGATGGCGCTGTTGATGATTTTAAGCATGGCCTCGCGGTTGCTGACGTCAACGGCAGTGCTGCAAAAACCAAGCATGAAGCCCGTTATCCAGAAGCCCATCAGAGACTATAAGCATCTTTCCCAATAGCCAAGGACAAAGGAACTCTCCATTACATTCGCTGACCTTTCAGTTTTTAGGGTCCTTCACTTATGAGCGTAATTGAGCCCAGAATTAAGGTTGTTAAATTGTTGCAGTCATTAAATGGGTTACCACATGATACTTGATTTTATTCACTGTTTTTCTGGGAGTTAGTTAAGCGAAAGTGATGTTATTAAAACCAAATCCATTTTATCTAATGGGTGTTTTTGCTGGAAATTGGAAGTGCTGGAAACTGACAAAAAATGTCAAAAATCACAATTGGGTGACCATGAGATGTCACAGACAGCTGTAAAGGTGAGTTGGTTGACAAGCACCCAAAATGTAATCACATGATCATGGTGTCAAATTTTTCAACGTTCAATTTCCAAACATTAGGTAAAGTTAAAGGTTCCCCTCACACATACGTGCTAGTCGTTCCTGACTCTAGGAGGCGGTGCTCATCTGTTTCAAAGCTGAAGAGCCAGCGCTGTCCGAAGACGTCTCCGTGGTCATGTGGCCAGCATGACTCAACGCCAAAGGCGCACGGAATGCGGTTCCCTTCCCACCAAAGGGGGTCCCTATTTTTCTACTTGCATTTTTTACGTGCTTTCGAACTGCTAGGTTGGCAGAAGCTGGGACAAGTAACGGGAGCTCATCCTGTTACGCGGCACTAGGGATTCGAACCGCTGAACTGCCAACCTTTCGATCGACAAGCTCAGTGTCATAGCCACTGAGCCACCGCGTCCCTAGTAATTATTGCTTTATATCATTATAAATTTACATTCTTCATCTCCACCTCTTTTTTTCCCCAGCCGCTGGTAAAATAGCTTCCATGTTTGATAATAAATCTGCATCTTCTTTCTGTTTTAATTTTCAATGTCAGTCTTAGCCACCCGCATCCCTTAAAAATTACAATTAAAAAATTAGAAAATTTAAAAAATTAATTAAAAGAATTAAAAATTACAATAGCACTGAGCAAAGGGATCTACGAGTGCTTGAAGTTACAGTCACTGCAGCACCCTCATAATCATATGATAACGATCTGGATTCTTGGCAACCCAATTCACACCTACGACAGCTTGTCAAGCTTTGTGTGATTGCCATTTGCAATCTTCCCTGTAGGTTTCCTCAGAAGGTCAATGGGGTAGGGAAGGTGCAAGCCATTTCCCTTCTCCAGTGTGCTGGCCCCTCTCTCCTCCGTGTACTCTAACAAAGTCCCAATGACCCAAGCTTTCTTTCCTTGGCCCAGCACACTGCTTTGGTGCACTTTTTGCTCTGTTTGCTTAGCAACCTCACCTGGGAGCGGACACAGCCATCTTTATTTATTTCATAGCAAAATACAGCATATTTCCCAGAAATAACATATGTGTATCAAAATATAAACCACCACAGCAGACTTTTTGGCTAAGATCAAGTGTACAGCAGTCGTTGAGCAAGGAGATCACATGGGCACCTCATTTAACAACGGTAATGGAAAGGCGCTATTATGGTTTTAAGTTGATGACTATCTGTATGATGCATGGTAAATATAGGTAGTCCTCGACTTATGACCCCAATTGAGCCCAAAATGAGACATCTGTTAAGCGAGTGTTGCTCCATTTTAGGATCTTTCTTGCCACAGTTGTTAATTGAATCACTGCGATTGTCAAGGTAACACGGTTGTTAAGTGAATCTGGCTTCCCCATTGACTTTGTCAGGTCACAAAATGTGATCGCCTGACCCCGGGACACTGCAACTGTCATAAATGTGAGACAGTTGCCAAATGTCTGAATTTTGATCACGTGACAATGGGGCCACTGCAACAGTCGTGTGAAAAATGGTCGTAAGTCCCTTTTTTCAGTGATGTTGTAACTTTGAATTGTCGCTAAATGAACTGTTGTAAGTCGAGG
Source organism: Pantherophis guttatus (assembly GCF_029531705.1). The sequence goes on along the minus strand of NW_026844085.1, from coordinate 295,076 downwards.
ACTACCTATAGTCACAATACGTCAACACAAGCCACTTTCTCCCTACCGCTGCTCCTTCAAATGCTCAGAAATGCAACCCCAATTTCTCTGCATCCCCCATGTTTCCTCCCTTCTGCTCACCTGATTTTTTTCAGAGCGCTGATCATGTCATCCAGGGCCTTCCGGTAGGCGCTGATGATTACCGTGGGGTGCATCTGCTGCTCTAGGAAATGTTCTGCCACCGACAACATTTCTCCAGCTAAGGGGGAAGAAGAGATCGTGACCACCGTGCCATTTATTTGAAGCCACAGGTGAACAGAAGCACTCCTGCAGTCTTTCTCGAGCTTGACTATGTTCACATGTCTTAAAGTGGCCCATCCTTAAACCTTTTCCACACCCCAATGACAATATCCATACTAATAACACTTCAGAATTCCAGACTCCAACAGAAGAGCCTTGGTGGCGCAGCAGACTAAAGTGCTGTTAAATAGCACCAGCTGCCTGCAATTATTGCAAGTTCGAATGTCACCAGGCTCAAGGTTGACCTAGCCTTCCATCCTTTCGAGGTAGGTAAAATGAGGACCCGGATTGTGGGGGCAATAAACTGACTTTGTATAAAAAAGAACACCGCTTAGGGGGACCCCGAAAGCCCTACTAAGCAGGTATATACAAAAGTATGAAGGCTATTGCTTAATGCATTGTAAGCCACCCTGAATCTCCGGAGAAGGGCGGCATATAAATTGAACCAATAAATAAATAAGATGTATTTAGTATTGTGAATTGGTTATGGGAACATATGCAAAGTTGTTAGTGCCTTGCAGAGCCTTTAGGATGCTATATATCACATGCTTACTTATCTACCTACCATGTTTCTCCAAAAATAAGACCATCTTATAGTTTTTTGAACCCTGAAATAAGCACTTAGCCTTATTGCCATGCACTCAAAAGCCCGATTAGGTTTATTATCAGATGATGTCTTATTTTGGGGGAAACAGAATATCAGATGACCTACCAGTGGGATGGAGGCACTCAACAAAGTTTTGATAGAGAACAACAGCACTGCAGGGAGTTAGCAGGTAATTATCCTTTCTTAATTTTGCCAGTTCCAAGTATATTAAAAGGATTGGGTTTTTCCATTTATATTTCATTATATATTTCATTTCTATTCTATTTTCCATTCAGGAGCTCAAAATGGTTTCCATGGTGTTTTCTCTTTTTTAAAAAAAAAAAAATGCTGGGCTGAGAAAGTGTGACTGGCCCACAAGCACACAGTGGCTGAAGGTGGGGCGAGGGAAAACTAGTATTTAGGGATGCCAAACAGCAACTTAATATAATTAACTTTTGAGACACTCCACTGGGAAGCAAGTGGATTTTGCTCATTTGTCATGCCAAGATCTCCCTTTTAGGTCTTTTAACGGTACTAAATATAACTCAATAAATTGACCTTATGTGGCCTTACACAACACCAAAAATATCTCTTGCGATCTAAGGTACTTGCATATTTCTTATCCATAATCGCAGATCCTACCGAGAATAATCACAGATGTGGTCCCATCGCCCACTTCTTCATCCTGAGTACGGCTGATTTCTATCATGGATTTGGCAGCTGGATGCTGTACTTGAATCTGCAAGGAAGGAGAGATGCAAACAGTTAACATTCTGGAGGCAATGCTTCTCAACCTTGGGCACTTTCAGAAATTCCCCAGCCTGCAACAGAGTGGAGTGCAAGGCAAATGAGAGAAACAGTGTCTGGAGCTTACAACTTGTGTTTCACACATATTTCTGCGTCTAGAAAATATAATCATTTTAGCCATTCAAGAAAAATGAACTTCTGGGACACCTTGGCAACATGAAATTCTGACACACATACACACACACACACACACAGCCATCTTTAGCTAAGATTCTGTAATGAAATATTGGAAAACCACATTTCAAATTATGCCTGCCACGTGGACAAGCATCGGATGTTGCTACTAAAGTGACTTACTTCTCTAAGAATAGCATTGCCATCGTTTGTCATGACGATTCCACCCATTGGGTCCAACAGCATCTGCATGGGAGATTCAGAGGAAAAGTCTTGTTAGTATCCACCAAATGCAACACAAGTTTATGCAGGTTATCTCTTGTGAATTTCAGGTGGTCCTTGACTTACAACCATTCGTTGAGCTAGCATTAAAAGTTACAACAGCACTGAACAAAATAATACGGTTGGTCCTCACACCGTTGCAGCATCCCCACAGTCACATGATCAAAATTTGGGCAAATGCATTTACTATGGTGGTGGGATCATGTGGTTGCCATTTGCAAGCTTCCCAGCTGGCTTCTGACAAGCAAAGGCAATGGGGGAAGCCAGGTTTGCTTAACAACTGTGTGAAATCCTTAACTGCAGTGTTTCACTTAACAACCACTGCAAAAAAGGTTGTAAAATCAGGCATGGCTCACTTAACTGTCCTGCTTAAAATGGAAATTCTGGTCTTAAAGAGTACCTGTAAATGAAGCAAAAAAAATAATCCTCACCTTCATCATTGCCCTTGGTCCTAGGCAGGTTCTGATAATATCAGCAATAGTCTAAGAGAGGAGAGTATAATAAATTATGTTTATTCAACAGTGAACTTGCAAACTACCCTCTGTTTGAGTGTCTGTACAATGGTTAGAAAAGTTAAGGCATTTTATAAAAGCTGAATCTCTATCTGAAAAATAGGTTAACTTTCCCTCAAAATAATTTGCTTTTAAAGTAAGATGAATCACAAAATAAATTTCAGACTTTGTTTTGCACCCAGAACAGCTGTTGTTCTTGAGATTCTATCAAACTTTAATTTGGCTGAAACAAAATTCAGAGGGATCCTGGAAACATTTTACAAGTAGAGCAATTGAAATTTCATAATTACAACTGTGTTATATATAACCTACTGAGCAACTGAATTTCTTATGGTGAGGTCAGGGCAAAACCCATTGACATTCACAATAAATGCTACAAACATACTTTCAAAAGTACACAATTTTTAAAAAAAATTAAAGAGCCTCTCCCTAAACTTCTCTGTTGACAAATGTAGCTTTTTTGTTTTGCCAAGTTCACTGCTACATCTATTATACCAGAATATCCAAGATTTAGATCAGGATTTCCCCATACTCTGTGGAACCTTGATGGTAAATGAACACACTCTATTTCTCTCCCATACATTTTCCTGGAATCCATACCTTAGCAGCATTAATATTCCCAGCCTGGACTTTTCTTCCAGACTCACGTTTTGTGTTTTGACCTAAGATGAAAAAGAGAAAAGGAAAATAGCCTCATGCTCAAACTCAAATTACTGTATCTCATTCTGGAAGGCCATCATTTAGAAGCTGCAATTACCCAACATACTAAATTGGCTTAGCTTTTATTCTGATTATTTTGGGGGTGGCTTAACCTTGTGGGTCATCCCTGCTACTGGCTGGTTTAGGGTTCCTGTGTTGCAAAGCCAGAAAACCTAACCATATTCAATGCATGTACAGGTAGCCCTCAATTTACAGCCATTCATTTAGTGACTGTTGGAAGTTACAATGGCACTGAAAAAAGCAACTAATAACCATTTTTCACACTTCCAACTAATTGCAGCATCCCCCAAATAATACATGATCAAAATTCAGATGCCTGCCCACTGTTTCATATTTATGACAATTGCAGTGTCCTGTCATGGAAACACCTTTTGTGACTTTTGATAAGTAAAATCAATGGGGAGATATTCACTTAACCATATTACTAATTTAATAATAACTTCAGTGATTCACTTAACAACTGTGGCAAGAAAGGTTGTAAAATGGGGCAAACATCACTTAACAATTGTCTCACTTAGCACAGAAATTTTGGGCTCAATTGTGGTCGTAAATCGAGGACTACCTGCATTCCTTTTACTTATTCAGTAAAAACATTCAATTAAATAATTGTCTCCAGGCTGCATCTTTACAGATTACAATTCCAGGACACTTTGGGAAGGGACTCAGTTGTCCCTTTACAATTTGCACCTTGCTTAAGGCTCATTTCCCAAGGCTTACTCTTATTGTTCTTCCCTTTTAGTACTTCAAGTCTCTTCTGCTGATGGGACACTCCGTATTTCTTCCTCCCTTATAGCTAAGTCTATGGTTCCTCTGCATCCCAATAATTTCCAGAGGATGGGTTATGAAACTCTAAGACCCTCAAGAGTTATTGGTTGAGATGGGCAGCTATGGAAATTTGATTGCCTGGCTGAATAACAAAATAAAATCACTTCCAGTAAAATTAACAAGGTGGATATGTTCACACAATCTGCACCCCTTGGTTCATGAAGGAGAGGAAGGGCAAGAACCTATCGACTTGTCATGTTGACTGACAAGCCAACCCCACTGAAAGAGTTCACCAAGTAGACCCAGAAAATGGATTACTTCAGGAATAAGGTGACGGTGAGCCTGACATTTTCACAAACACTGATCCCAAAGAATCTTCCTCCTGGCAACCGGGCAAAAGGGTGTGGATTTATTCTCCATAGAGCCCAAGGATATGACAAGAAGCAACAGGTGGAAGCTTTACAGAAAGAGATCCAAACTCAAAATAAGAAGGAATTTCCTAACTAGGAGAGCTATTAAGCATTGGAATACAGATACTGGTAGCCCTTGACTTACAACCACAACTGAGGCCAAAATTTATGTTATTCGGTTGTTAAATGAATTTTGCCCCCTTTTACAACTGCCCTGGACACAGTTGGTATGTGATTCACTGCAGTTGTTAAGTTAGTTAACATGGTTGTTAAATGAATCTCCTTTCCCCATTGACTTGGCTTGTGAAAGGTCGCAAAACATGACCCTCAGACACTGCAACCGTCATCACTATGGGTCAATTGCCAAGCATCTGAATTTTAACCATGGGGATATTGTAATGGTTGTTAAGGGTGAAAAACAGTCATAAGTCACTTTTTTCAGTGCCGTTGTAACTTTGAACAGTCACTAAATGAACTGTTGTAACTTGAGGTCTACCTGTATCAAGTATAACTGTTGTAACTTGAGGACTACCTCTGGAGTGCTCCATTACTGGAGGATTTCAAGCAAATGTTGGGACAGTCATTGGGATGGTTTGAGGATTCCTGCCTGGGCAGGGGATGGACTAGAAAACCTCTAAGACTGTTGAGACCAGTCCAATAAAAGCTTCAGACCCAGCCCTGGTCAGTCATTTATAGGCAGTCCTCAACTTACGACCACAATTGAGCCCAAATTTCTGTGGCTAAAAGAGACCGTTGTTAAATGATTTTGGTCCCATTTTACATTTCTTGCTATTGTTAAGCAAATCACTGCATCTGTTAAATGATTCACATAGAATCTGGCTTCCTCATTTACTTTGCTTGTCAGAAAGTCGCAAAAGAGGATCATGTAACCCTGGGACACTGCAACCATCATAAATATGAACCAATTGTCAAGCATCCGAATTTTGACCGCATGACCAGGGGATGCTGCAACAGTCATAAGTGTGAAAAATGGTGCCAAGTGACTTTTTTCAGCACCGGTGTAACTTCATCAAAGTGAATGGTCACTAAATGAACTGTTGTAAGATGAGGACTACCTCTAGTCTTCGGTTTACAACAGTTCACTTAGCGACCGTTCAAAGTTACCGCGGCCCTGAAAAAAAGGGACTAATGACTATGTTTCACACTTACGACCTCTGTAGCATTCCCCACAATCATGTGATCAGAATTCAGATGCTTGGGTCACGCTTTATGACCATCATCACCTTTTGCGACCTTCGGACCAGGCAAACTCAATGGGGAAGCCAGATTAGATTAGAATAGGATTTAGAATAGAATATGGAATGGAATGGAATGGAATAGAATAGGATTTAAATAGAATAGGATTTAGAATGAAATGAAATGAAATGAATAGAATAGAATAAATATGGAATGGAATGGAATAGAATAGAAAATAATAGAATACAAGAATAGAAAATAATAGAATACAAGAATAGAATAGAATAGAATAGAATAGAATAGAATAGAATAGAATAGAATAGAATAGAATAGAATTAGAATTAGAATTAGAATTAGAATTAAAATAGAATTAGGACAGGACAGGACAGAACAACAGAACATAGTAGAATAGAATTCTTTATTGGCCAAGTGTGATTGGACACACAAGGAATTTGTCTTTGGTGCATATGCTCTCGGTGTACATAAAAGAAAGGATACCTAGAATAGAGTAGAATAGAGTAGAATATGGAATGGAATGGAACAGAATAGGATTTAGAATAGAATAGGATATAGAATGGAACAGAATGGAATAGAATAGAATAGGATTTAAAATAGAATAGGATTTAGAATGAATAGAATAGGATTTAGGATATAGAATAGAATAAATATGGAATGGAATGGAATGGAATAGAATAGAAAATAATAGAAGAATAGAATAGAATAGAATAAAAGAATAGAATAGAATAGGAATAGAGAATATAGTAGAATATAGAATTAGAATAGAATTAGAATAGGACAGGACAGAACAGAACAACAGAACATAATAGAACAGAATTCTTTACTGGCCAAGTGTGATTGGACACACAAGGAATTTGTCTTTGGTGCACATGCTCTCAGTGTACATAAAAGAAAAATAAAGTACACTCATCAAGAATTATAAGATACAACACTTAGTGACAGTCAAGGTTTACTAATAAGCTTATCATTAATAATCATGTTAAGATAGTATTAATAATACTAACAAGTTCGTTATTCACACTTAACAACCGCCTTACTAACTTTATCAGGCCGCAGCGATCCGCTTGAACCACCGTGGCAAGAAAGGAGGTTAAAAATGCGGGCAAGATTCAACTTCGTGGCAAGTGCCTCGTCTTAGCAACCGCTGCGGTCGTAAATCGAGGACTACCTGCATCGAATTCCCCCCCCTTTTTTTCGGTATTTTTTTTCCTCTCACACCTTTTGACAATGTCGACGCCCCTCTCTAGCCCATAGCTACCTGTGTCCCTTAAGAATGAGGCTAGAGTCGATTTCTGTCGGGGTTTTTTTTGGGGGGGGGGGCGGGGGGGCCCCCCCCCAAAAAAACAAGGCTGAGGTATTTGGGGGGGGGGCTGCCTCGTGGGGGGGGGACGACTTTCTGAGGAAATTGAGCGGAGACTGAGGGAAAATGGATTTTCCCAGCATGCAATTGGAGCGAAGGGCGCACATGAGGGGCGAAGGGACCCCCCCAAAAAATAGGATATTCTGAGGGAAAAGTTGAGGGGAAAGATATGAGGGGGTCACTCGGGGAGGGGTCTCTTCTCTGCCCCACCCTCCCCAGCCCACCTCCCTCCTCAGACTCACTGAGAACGAGGACGGGGCGCTGGCCCAGCATCTTCCCGGCGAGGCGAGGCAGAAGCCGGCGAGGAACCTTCTGGAGGCGGACAAAAAAAAAGGAGCTCGGAGGGCGGGGGAAAAACGCCGTTTCACCGCGCTCAGACAACCTATCTTGCCTGTCGGGGCGGCTCCTCCAATCCGCAACGCCGCTGCCTTCAGAGCGGCCAATGAAGGCGCGCCTGCTTTAGCGGAAACTCCGCCCCCCCTCCCCCTCGACGACAGCAAGGTACGTTGAGAGGACAAACGGATTATCCTCCTCCTTTTAAAGCAAAGCATGCTTGGGCAGGGCGCCGCGGGAGGAAGGTCGCACGCATGCGCAGGTCCCCGCCCGGCTGCGCCTGCGCACGAGGTTAGAGCCGTCCGCGCGGGAGGGTGTGGAACGTTGGAAAGGCAAAAGGGGAGGCAAGCGCGCGTGCGCACAAGCGGTCGTTAGCGGTTAGGTGGATGAGGCCTTCTCGGCGGCCGTTGCAGTTCCTGCCGCGCTTCGTCTCCGGGCGGCCGCACCCGAGAGGCGAGTTTGGGGAGGGAGGCCTCTGCCTCGCCTAAGCCCAGACACGTGTGTCTTTCGCCTCAAGGAACATCGTGGGAATTACGGTCTGGACGACGAGCCGAGTAACAGCGGCCCGGCCCCGCCCTTCATGCAATGAGGCATGACGGGAATTGTAGTCCGCTCTCTAATTCTGACACGTGCTCTATGGTTACACGTGCAGAATGGGGAATCTGCACACTGAAATCAGCTGATTAATTTTATGTTTCTTTTTTCTAGGGATTACAGGCTCCTAAAAAGGGAATTTTACTGCATGTGCAATTTACCATGTCAGTTTCAACATTCTAATACCTAATAGTAACAGAGTTGAAAGGGATCTTTGGAGGTCATTTAGTCCAACCCAGGAGACCTGTACTAGGGATTCGAACTGCCAATCTTTCTGTTTGACAAGCTCAGTGTCTTAGCCACTGAACCAAAGGTGCTTTTGTTCGAGAGGCAACCGGACTTTCTGGTTTTTCTTTGAAGACGTTTCACTTCTCATCCAAGGAGCTTCTTCATACTCTGATACATACAACTCTTAATACAGTGTTTCTCAACTTTAGCAACTTTTAAAGATTGTGGACTTCGACTCCCAGAATTCCCCAGACAGCTGTACAATTCCAGCTAGTCCTCAAGTTACACCGGCACTGAAAAAAAGGGACTTTATGACCATTTTTCACACTTAGAACCATTGCAGCTTCCCCATGGTCATGTGATCAAAATTCGGACGCTTGGCAACTGGCTCATATTTATGACCGTTGCAGTGTCCCCGGGGGGTGGTGGTCATACGATCCCCTTTTGTGATCTTCTGTCAAGCAAAGTCAATGGGGAAACCAGATTCACTTAACAACCATGTGACTAATTTAAGAAAACGTAACTTTTGACACAGAGCTCAGATTTGCAGAAGAAACCCATATTCATGTTCCCCACGGTCTGAAAAGCACAAAAACACAATCAATTTTCAAATGGAAGCTTTCCCTGAGGAGTTATACCAAAGTGTATCTCAGAATTGGCAGTAGGGCTCAATTCAGCCAGAAAACGAAACTTTTGACAGCGATTTACACAACTGGTTGTAAAATAGGGCAAAATTCACTTAAGTCATTTAGCAACATAAATTTTGAACTCAATTGTGGTAGCAAGTTGAGGACTACCTGTATTGCCCATTTGTTTCTTCTCCCTCCCTCCCGATCAGTGGCAGAACATGCAAGGAGTTAAACCGAAACTGATGTATCTGACACTTGGTGTGGTTATCCATTGTTTCTCAACTTTTGACAATGTTAAGATATGTGGACTTCCAACTCCCAGAATTGTCAAAAACTTTGTCAAAGTTAAGAAACTGAGTTAATCTGAGGTTTAATACGTTCAACTGATCCAGAGAGTTGGGTTAATTCAGTAAATGTTCATTTAAACACGGGTAAACCTGTCATAGAGGGATGCAGGGGCTCAGTGGCTAAGACGCTGAGCTTGTTGATCGAAAGGTCGGCAGTTCAGTGGTTCGAATCCGTACCATTCTGGACCAATGGTTGTCAAATCTCTTCTAAAAAAAACCTCCAGTGTTGGGAGTACCCACAACTTCTTGGAGGCAACCTGTTCCACTGATTAATTGTTCCTGACAGTGAGAACAGTCAATAAATGGAACGGCTGGACTTCGGAAGTTGTGGATGCTCCCATCACTGGAGAGCCACTTACCTGAAATGCTATAGGCCAGGCTCTCCTTTTTTTAAAAAAAAAATTGATTTATATGTCACCTTTCTCAGGAGACTCAGGGCGGCTTACAATGCGCTAAGCAATAGCCTTCATCCTTTTGTATATTTTATACAAAGTCAGCTTATTGCCCCCACAATCCAGGTCCTCATTTTACCTACCTTAGAAAGGATGGAAGGCTGAGTCAACCTGGAGCCTGGCGAGATTTGAACTTGCAGTAATTGCAGACAGCTGGTGTTAATAATGTTAATAACAGTGCTTTAGTCTGCTGTGCCACCAGGGCTCTTCTTGAGCAGGGGGTTGGACTAGAAGACCTCCAAGGTCCCTTCCAATTCTATGTTCTATGTCTCTCTTCATTGGATGGCTCTCCCTTTTTCTAGGCATGAGTTCCAGTCCTGTTCAGATGGAGCCAGACTTAAACCCCCAGGAGGAGAAGCAGCATCGGAAAAGTAGGTACCCCGCCCCACTCCTGACTCTTCCCTGTGAGCAAATGCTTAAAGAAAGGAAGTGGTCCAGGTAAATGATGCATCCCAGGAGTGGATAAATCATCAGGCCGCATGGCTTATTTTCCATTCAAGCCACTCCCAGCCTGACATCCTCTGAAGGCCCTGGACTTCAATTCCCACATTCCTCAACCCGGTCACCTTGTGAGGAGGTGGAGAAGAAGCAAAGTGCCACATCGTTGTAGGGCCCCAGGTGTGGAGATGGAGAAGGCTGCAGATGAGATTTCTCAGTGGCTCAGCTCCCATATCATCCTAACCAGGTTTATTTTAACCATAGATTGTTGAGTAAGCCAGTGGCTAGATTACTATATCAGGTACGCCACAAAGCTTGGCTCATCCAGGCACAATGTCTGGGTTTAACATGCTAGATCCACATTTTTATGTTTCGAATGAAGGAGCTGGAAGGGACCTTGGAGGTCTTCTAGTCCAGCCCGCTACTCAAGCAAGGACAACCTATAATATTTCAGATAAGTGACTGTCTCTAGACTCTTCTTAAAAACACCCAGTGATGGACCGCCCACGATTTCTGGTGGCAAGCTGTTCCACTGGTTAATTGTCCTCACTGTTAGGAAGTTTCTCCTTCATTCCAGGTTGCTTCTCCCCTTGATTAGTTTCCATCAATTGTTTCTTGACCTCCTTTCTGGTGCTTTGGAAATTAGGTTGATCCCCCTCTTCTTTGTGGCAGCCCCTCAAACATTGGGAGACTGCTATCATGTCGCCCCTAATTCTTCTTTTCTCTAGACTAGCCAAACCCAAATCCTGCAGCCGATGTTCTTCCTATGTTTTAGTCTCCAGGCCTTTGGTCATCCTAGTTGCTCTTCTCTGAACTTTTTCCAAAGTCTCAACCGAGTTTTTTGTACTACGGTGACCAAAACTGGTTGCAGTATTCCAGGTTTCTTACTAGGGTTTAATAACGTATAACATATACAACATATAATATATATATATATATGTTGTTTATCTCTGTTCGTGCCGAAATAAATGCTTATCTATTAAGTTGATAAGAAAAGCAGTACAAGCATCCATGACAATTACTTTTCCTTTCCAGGTGCTTCAAGAAGATCTTCACAAGTCCCACGTAGGTGTTTAAACTTTTGTTCTGCCATAGTCGATTTATAACCGAAAACTTAGTGAAACAATTTTGTTGTATATATAATGTAAAATGACCATAAAGGCTATACTAACTGCTTTGGCTATGGAGAATTGGCCAGTAAAACACTCAGCTCCTTTCAGTTGCCCAGACTATTCTTAATTCATTTTTCTCTCTCTCTGAACAGGAGAAGACCTCGACGGCCCTCCAGCCACATCTTTTAAGCCTCTGTGTCCTGCTAAGCCCTCCCCGAGTTTTCTCGAACTGCCCTCGACTCAGTGGAGGCCCAATCCACTCCTGCCGCACTCCGGGGCGTCACGGACAGGGAAAGGAAAGCGCCATTTTTGTAAGGATAGTCCCGCGTGCGAATGTGGGTAGCTGAAACCGTGGAAGACAGAACGCAGTGCTAGCCAGCCCCTTTCAGCAGCGCCATGCCAGTCAGGCCCAAAGTTTTATAACAGACACACAGCTGGTCCTCGACTTACGACAGTTCCTTTAGTGACCGTTCGAAGTTACAACAGCACTGAAAAAAGTGACCTGCACCCATTTTTCACACGACCGTTGCAGCATCCCCCACGGTCACAACTGATTCATATTTATGACAGTTGCAGTGTCCCGGGGTCACGTGATCCCCTTTTGCGACCTTCTGAGAAGCAAAGCCAGCGGGGAGGCCAGATTCACTTAACAACCGTATTGCTAGCTTAACAACTGCAGTGATTCATGTAACTGTGGCAAGAACGGTGTTACAATGGGGCAAAACCCACTTAATAAATGTTTAGCTTAGCGGCAGAAATTTGGGGTTCAGTTGTGGTCGTAAACTCGAGGAGTACCTGTTTCTGGCTGCCAGCAGTTGCTAGTTTGTTTAGTTCATGCTGTCACGCTATCCAGGGTGCCCCACAGGGAGGGGAACCAGCTTCACCGCCTGCGCTTGAATGGCTGGATATCCTAGAGTAGACATTGGTGTTTGAACACAAATCTTTTAACATTTGTATTTTATTGTGTTTTACGAATCTAGGTGAAATCTTAATGTATATTGCTGGCCTATCTAACTATCATCTATCTACTGTATGTATGTATGTATCTACCTACCTAGCTAGCTATCTACTCTGTATCTCTATCATCTATATTTATCATCTATATCTGTCATATCTTTTTATCTATCTATCATCTATATTTATAGCTATATTTGTCTCTTATCTGGCTCCATCCATCCATCCATCCATCCATCCATCCATATCTATCTATCTATCTATCTATCTATCTATCTATCTATCTACCTACCTACCTACCTACCTACCTACCTACCTACCTATCTATTTATCATCTGTCTACACGTACATATATCTAGCAATATATATTAAGATTTCACCTCTAGTAAAACACAATAAAACTATATATATATATATGTGTGTGTGTATGTATGTATCTACCTACCTACCTGTATCTCTATTTTATCATGTTTCTATCATATCTATCATCTACCTACCTACCTCTCTTTATCATATTTATTATCTATATCTGTCATATTTATCATCTATATTTATATCTATATTTGTCTCTAATCTGTCTCTTTCTATCTATCCATCCATCATCCATCTATCCATCTCTATTTTATCCATCCATCCATCTCTATCTATTTTACCCATCCATCCATCTATCTATTATCTATATTATTTATATCTATTTGTCTCTGTCTCTTATCTGTCTCTAGTTAGCTACCTATACTATCTCTATCTATCTATCTATCTATCTATCTATCTATCTATCTATCTATCTATTATCTATCTCTATATTATTTAGATCTATTATCTGTCTCTAGTTAGCTATCTATACTATCTATCTATCTATCTATCTATCTATCTATCTATCTATCATCTGTCTACACATACATATATCTAGCAATATATATTAAGATTTCACCTCTAATAAAACACAATAAAACTGTATGTATGTATGTATGTATGTATGTATGTATGTATGTATGTATGTATAAATACATACAGTACGCACACTAAACAAACAATAATGTACTTTTTGGAAAAGCCCCAGAGCTTTTCCTGAATTTGTTGCTGAGGCGGAGACCGGGATGGGGGGCTGCCTGCTTGTGGGACCTACCTCTCAGAAAGCCAGTCGCCCTTCCCCTAACCCCCTTCCCCGCCTTCTCTCTTCCAGCTCCAGACCACGAGCCGCAGGAATGCTTCGGCCTCCTTGAATGCCTCCACAACAACATGCAGGTGCAGACCCAGATCGCGCAGGAGCAGCTGGCGCTGCTGCAGGACATCCGGGAGTCCATGAACCTCCTGGTCTCCCAGCAGGACCAGCAGAACGGAGAGCTGCGGGGTCAGCTGGGGCAGCACATCCCCAGGGACCCGGCCTCCTCGCCCCACCCGGGCAGCTAGCAGGGAACGCTCGGGCCTCTCTCTTCCATGCAGGCTGTCTGCGGGCAGCTGCGGGCCTCCTGGGCAGATGTTGCTCAGCAAGTGGCGGTGCCCACTATGCAAGATTTTGTGTCGTGGGATTGACTGGCAGCAGAAGCTGTGCGATGCAAATAAAGCGCTTGTTGTATTTTTGCTCCGTGGCTGTTTTGCTCCAAAAGGCACTTTCGATCCAAAAAGGCACAAGATCCTTTTGCTGGGTTAATTCTGAATTAAGTGAATTTTTGTGAAACGGAACACATTGAGAGTTTGGTCTAGTGCACCCGGCTAGAAACCAGGAGGCAGTGAGTTCTAGTCCTGCCTTAGGCACGAAAGCCACTTGGGTGACTTTGGGCCAATCAGCGGGAGACGGTGAGTTCTAGTGCCATCTTAGGCACGAAAGCCAATTGGGTGACTTTAGGCCAATCACCAGGAGACAGTGAATTCTAGTGCCATTTTAGTCACGAAAGCCAGCTGGGTGACTTTGGTTCAGTCCCTTCCTCTCAGCTCAGCCCACCTCACCGGGTTGTTGTTTTGGGGAAAATAGGAGCGGGAAGCAATCTTAAGTACATCCACCTTACCTGAATTATTTATTTTATTTTATTTGTTTTATTTGTCCAGCATGTATTAGATAACAGATATAAGTATAAACATGATTATGAATACATGAGATGGATGCGAATAAAAGGGGCCATTAGGACAGGGACGGAAGGCACGTTGGTGCGCTTATGCACGCCCCTTATAAAAACAATAAAGGATAAATATAAAATAAATAAAGCATGGGGCTCCCAAAAGATAGGCAGGCCTAGCAGGACAGCCACATCCGACTGCAGCATATTGTGCAAATGCAGGCTAAGGTATTTTTCCTGTAACTGAATCTGGTGGTCTGTTTCTAGCCAAACGCTGATTTTGTTGCCTGCATTTTAATGTCCAGATAGTCCTCGACTTACAACAGTTCATTTAGTGACCGTTCAAAGTTATAACATCACCGAAAAAAGTGACTGATGACCGTTTTTCACACTCGACGACCGTTGCAGCATCTCCCCGATAGCCACGTGATCACAATCCGGACGCTCGGCAACCGACTCATATTTATGACGGTTGTAGTGTCCCGGGGTCAAGTGATCCCCTTTTGCGACCTGACAGAAAAGTCAGTGGGGGAAGCCAGGTTCACATAACAACCGTGCGACTAACTCAGGGGTCAGCAACCTGCGGCTCTGGAGCCGCATGTGGCTCTTTCACTCCTCTGCTGCGGCTCCGTCGCTCAAAATATGCGTCCCAACCGCCAATGTGCGACACCCGCTGGTACGCGATTTATTGAGCTTTTCAACCATGGATAAATCCAAGAAAAGAAAAGTTTCAGAAGAAAACAGAACGTTTAATTCGACTACGTATGCTAGTTTTGTGGCCGCTCAAAAAATAGTCAGGCACAGGAAGGGTTTTTGTGGTTCCTGGTGTTTTCTGTAGGAAACAGGTCGAAATGGCTCTTTTGAGTGTTTAAGGTTGCAGACCCCTGGATTGAATA
Source organism: Pantherophis guttatus (assembly GCF_029531705.1). The sequence continues at coordinate 279,989 of NW_026844085.1, read as the reverse complement.
ATCGCAGTGATCCATTTAACATCTGTGGCAAGAAAAGTCGTAAAATGGGGCAAAAAAAAAATCACTCAATAAATGTTCTGCTTAGTGATAGAAATTTTGGGCTCCGTTGGCGGTCATAACTCGAGGTCCGCCTTCATTGACGGACTGCCATCTGTCAGAAATGGGCTGTCAGACTCCTGAATGCCAAATAACATCATAACCACGTAGTACGATGGACTTGCAGGGCCGGCGTAATGTGTAACATGTTCACACTGGTTGCAATAGGACTGGGGGTTGTCAATATGATTTATTGGGTTAGGGGTTTTCTGTCTTTGCTGTGAGTTGTATTGTGTTGGGGGTAGTGGTGCACCGAGGGAGCTCAACCAATCTCATTGTGCATAAACGTTGTTCACTGACAATAAAGATTTGAAGTTGAAGTTGAAATTGAATTTGAAATGGTATAGGGCAGGGGTCTCCAAATTTGGCAACTTTAAGACTTGTGGACTTCAACTCCCAGAATTGGGAGTTGAAGTCCACAAGTCTTAAAGTTGCCAAGTTTGGAGACCCCCGGTGTAGGGTTTCCTGCTTGAGCAGGGGGTTGGACTAGATGACCTAAAAGGTCCCTTGCAACTCTTGTTATTCTGATTTTTTTTTCTTCCCAGTTTGGGTTGGTTCTTTTTCTTTCTTTCTTTCTTTCTTTCTTTCTTTCTTTCTTTCTTTCTTTCTTTCTTTCTTTCTTTCTTTCTTTCTTTTTCTTTCTTTCTTTTTCTTTGTCCTTCCTTCCTTAATTCCTTCCTTCTATTTCCTTCTTTCCTTCCTCTCTCTTTCATTTTTCCTTTCCTTTCCTTTTTCTATTTTCTTTCTTTCTTTCTTTCTCTCTCTCTTTCTTTATTTCCTTTCCTTCTTTCCTTCCTTTTTTCTTTCCTTTTTCTTTTTTCTTTCTTTCTTTCTCTTTCCTTTTCTTTCTTTGTCCTTCCTTCCTTAATTCTTTTCTTCTATTTCCTTCCTTCCTTCCTCCCTCTCTCTCATTCTTTCTTTCATTTTCTTTCTTTCTTTCCTTTCCTTTTTCTATTTTCTTTCTTTCTCTCTCTTTCTCTTTATTTCCTTCTTTCCTTTCCTTCCTTCTTTCTTTTTTCCTTTTTCTATTTTTTTTCTTTCTTCCTTTCCTTTCCTTTCCTTTTTCTATTTTCTTTCTTTCTCTTTCTCTTTATTTCCTTCTTTCCTTTCCGTCCTTCTTTTTTCCTTTTTCTTCTTTTTTTCTTTCTTTCTTTCTTTCTTTCTTTCTTTCTTTCTTTCTTTCTTTCTTTCTTTCTTTCTTTCTTTCTTTCTTTCTTTCTTTTCTTTCTTTCTTATTTGGCTTTAGATTTGGAGAAAGTAACCTTTCTTTTCAAAACCAGAGGCATTTACCATTGGGAATTGCTCTCTTCCTTGACTTTTATGAGGTGGGGGTGTGGGGCGAGGAGGCGCCATCCTGAGCTGAGGGAAAAAAGGCGCTGGGCCCCAAAGACTCCACCTCCCAGGGATCTCCGCGGCAAAGGCAGGAAGCACGTGACGCTCCGGGGCGGGGCCTCAAGCCACGCCTCCGAGCCAGCCGAGCGCTGACGTCCTCTTCCGTTCTGCTGGCAGCTCGCAGGAGGCGAAGGTGGGGAGGGGGCTGCGCGCTCCAGTCCAGGGGGTTTATTAATGGGGAGGGGGAGAGAGGGTATTATGGGGGAGGGGAGAAGAAGGTTTGTTTGCTTGGAGAGGGGGGAGGAGGGGGAAAGCTTTCTGGGGTCTCTGCTTAAAGAAGACCCCCCCCCAAAGAAAGAGCCCTGGGAATTGGAAGGGGGTCCAAGGGGAGAAAATATTGGGTGGGTGGGGTGGGGGGCGCTGCCTAAATACTACCAATGTTGCTCTTCCTTGCGGTTCCACCTTTTCTCCTTGGCTCCCAGCCTCAGCTCAGCCAGGCACCCTCTGGTTGGGTAGGACTACAGTTCCCATCACCCCCAACCAGAACCTACCCTCCTTTGCCCCCCCCGCCTTGCTCTGATTGGGTGGGATTACAGTTCCCATTATCCCTAACCAGAAGGTACCTTCCTTTGCCCTCCCTGCCTCAGCTCACCAGGCACCCTCTGGTTGGGTAGGACTACAGTTCCCATCACCCCCAACCAGAAACTATTCTCCTTTACCTCCTCTCCACCTTGCACCCCAGGCACCCTCTGGTTGGGACTACAATTCCCATCACCCCCACAACCAGAAGATTCCCTCCTTTTTCTCCCCTGCCCTGCCTTGCACCCCAGGCAACCTCTGGTTGGGTAGGACTACAGTTCCCATCATCCCCAAACAGAAGAGAGCCTGGGGGGGGGCAAAGAAGGAGGGTGGCCATTCCTTGATTGTTCTTAAAATTCTTCCTTTCCAACCGCCGCCAACGTATAATTGTGGTTAAGGTGGAAGCTGACAATCTGACTAGGAATCAGGGTTTCTAAGAAGCCTTGCTGATGCTTTAATCACAGCACCAAACCGGCTCTCCAAAAGTTCTGCTTTCCATTGGAGCTTAACACTGTGGACATCTCCTGTGGTTTTTTTCTGGGCACTGATAGGGAAGTGGGTTGCAATTGCGCCCTTCCAGGATGTATTTTGGATTTACCAATTTACCCTCTGGGTCTGGGATTTCCAAAGGCCACACCTAGAGTCCTGCATCCAGTTTTGGTCACCACATTATAAAAAAGATGTGGAGACTCTAGAAAGAGTGCAGAGAAGAGCAACCAGGATGATGAGGGGACTGGAGGCTAAAACAGACGATGGACGGTTGCAGGAACTGGGCCTGGCTGGTCTAGTGAAGAGAAGGACCAGGGGAGACAGGAGAGCATCTTCCAGTATTTGAGGGGCTGCCACAGAGAGGAGGAAGGGGGTCAAGCTATTTTCCAAAGCACCTGAAGGTCAGACAAGGAATAATGGATGGAAACTGATCAAGGAGAGATTCAACCTGGGAATAAGGAGGAATTTTCTGACAGTGAGAACAATCAACCCATGGAACAGAAGTTGCCTTCGGAAGTTGTGGGAGCTTCATCCCTGGAGGCTTTCAAGAAGAGATTGGACTGCCATTTGTCAGAAATGGTGTAGGGTCTCCTGCTTGGGTCGGTGGGGGGTTGGACTAGATGACCTCCAAGGTCCCTTCCAACTCTGTTAATCTGTATTCCTTCCAGATGAAGCTGCTGCTGCTTGTCTTCCTGGGGGTCTTCTCTTCCGTCCACTGTGAGGAAGGGGCTAGGCTTCTGGCTTCCAAGGCTCTCCTGAACAGATACGCCGTCGAGGGCCGAGATCTCACTTTGCAGTACAACATCTACAATGTCGGTTCCAGGTAATTCGTTCAATTCATTTCTTCCGCTTGGGCCAGTCCGCTTTCTTCGCCGTTAAGCTACTGAAGGTGGAGAGCTGACACACGCCCCACTCTCCCCTCTTTTTCTTTGTGCCTGGTGTGACCCAGGCCCACGTAGTTAACATTAAATGCAAAACAGTTCCAAAGAACAAACAGATTTTATTAGCAAAACGGGTCAACATTCACTTATTTATTTATTTTATTTTATTTAATCAAATTTCTATACCGCCCTACTCCCGAAGGACTCAGGGCGGTGAACAGCCAAGATAAAATACAGATAATACAAATATTAAAAATCCCTTAAAATTATTAAATATTTTGGCCGAAACACAGATTAAAACACCCAATTTATAAAGTCACGAATTAAAAAATGCTTAAATGCTGTCTCACTTAGCAACAGAAATTTGGGGGGCTTGACGGGGGTTGTAAGCCAAGGTCTACCTGTAATGATTTGTTGTTCCTGTTCTCATTTTTTTCCTGCTGGGCTTTGTAGCGCTGCCTTAGATGTTGAATTGTCGGACGACTCCTTCCCTCCAGAAGATTTCGGCATCGTCTCCGGGATGCTCAACGTGAAGTGGGACAGGATCGCACCGTATCCTTTTATTCGAAAGACCCTGTTCCGATGGATGGATTTGCATTTATTTGATTCGCTTTGGGTGCCCTCTGACCTTGGGCAGTTCGTAAAAACAGCAGAATATATGAGAGGCACCACGTAGTTCGGTGTTCTGCCTTAGCTACGGACCCCAAAGAACGCAGCACACACAAAGTCTGTACAAACCTTAGTTTACTAAATTAAATCAGTCTTTTTCAAAGAAAGGCTGTTAATTAACTTTCTTAACAGCCTACAAGAATCCAAAGAATAAATAATCGTAATCTTACTAAGGTTGGCAGAAAGCCCAGAAGCAATTTGCAGAGAACTAAGATCAAGACGCGAAGGAGAGTGAACTAAAGTTGTTCCCTACAAATTGCTTCAGTCGGCGTTCCTCCTTAAATAGGCTAAGGGAGTGGCCAATTAGCCCCAAGCCTTACTCTCGAAGAGAGCTCCTCCTGAGGAGCCATTCCTGCCTTTTGGCAGGTCTGCGCGTCCATGCATCCTCTTCTTCCTCTTCACTTATTGGAGGTTCTGGAGGTTCTGAAGGCCCTGGCTGAATCCCTGCCTCTGGCACCACATCTTCTCCAGCCTCCTCAGTGTCCAACTCAAGTGCCAGCTGCACAGGCTGCTGGCGCAGCACCACACCAGCCTCCTCGCTGTTGGAATCACCTACTAGCTGCACAGGCCGCTGACGGGCCACAACATTCAGGGAGGGAGTGTGAGGACACAAGGCAATGCACAAGAGGTGCTTTTTAAGTTGGGGTGGGTATGGGGATGTGCCAAGGGGTGCAGTCGGGGTGCAGGGGTGCTTGAGATCCCTCCCCTCCAGACAGGGAGGTGCATGAGAGCTGCCACACAGGTTGGGAAGGGTGCGTAACTTGATTTATATTTCATATTTCTAAATTAACCTCCCTCAAAGAGGAACTCTGGCCAGCGTACAATTATGAATGGAATGGAATGGAATGGAATGGAATGGAAATGAATGGAATAGAATAGAATAGAATAGAATAGAATAGAATAGAATAGAATAGAATAGAATAATAGAATAGAATAGAATAGAATAGAATAGAATAGAATAGAATAGAATTCTTTATTGGCCAAGTGTGATTGGACACACAAGGAATTTGTCTTTGGTGTATATGCTCTCCATGTACATAAGGAGAATAAAATACATTCATCGAGAATAAAAAGATACAAGTGATAGTCAGAGTTATTAATAAGTTATCAAATCGTACTAGGAAACAAAAACAATATAAATGGAAAGATACAAGCGACATGGTTATAGTCATGAGTGGGAAGAGATGGGTCCTCATTTTACCGACCTCGGAAGGACGGAAGTCTGAGTCAACCTTGAGCTGGTGAGACTGACCTCAAGCTGGTCACTGCTGCTGGCAGCGAGCAGTGTCAGCCTGCAATGATGCATTCTAACCACAGGGAGAGAGGGAGGGAAGGAAGGAAGGAAGGAAGGCAGGCAGGCAATAGCACTTAGATTTATATACCGCTCCATCATGCTTTACAGCCCTCTCTAAGCAGTTTACAGATTCAGCAATTTGCCCCCAACAATCTGGGTCCTCATTTTATTGAGCACGGAAGGATGGAAGATTGAGTCAACCTTGAACTGGTGAGACTCGAACTGCTGGCAACTGGCAGTCAGCAGAAGTAGCCTGCAGTACCGCATTTAACCACTGCGCCACCACGGCTCCTGTAGTTGCCAAATTGAATGGTGTGTCCTTGTTCATTGCGGTATTCGGACATCTCCCCGTCTGACCGCTCATGTATAGAGTGCCTTCAGAATTTGGAATGTTCGCTGACCAAATGGTCATCGGCCTTAGGATTATCTGTATCCCAAAGTGAATTTTTTTCTGCTGCTTTCACCTGTGTGTCTTGACTTCCTTAGCGTTGACTTCCTCAGGGCCAGCAACGTGTCCCATACTGTGGTCCTCAGGCCGCTGAAAGCTGGTTATTTCAACTTCACATCAGCCACGATCACCTACCTGGTGCAGGAAGGGGGACAGGTGGTGGTAAGTCACAGGTGCCTTGGCCTGAGGCCAGGATCTGCAGGTGTCCGCTTGTTAAATTAACTAGTAACTTTTTAGGCAATATTTATTCGACTATTCCTGGAATTGCGTCATCGTGGTGGCTCAGCAGTTAAGACGCTATGCTTGAGACCCGAGCGCCACGTGTTAGGGTGAGCTCCCGTCCTCGCTCCAGCTCCCGTCAACCTAGCAGTTCGAAAGCATGCAAATGCAAGTAGATAAATAGGTACCACTTCAGTGGGAAGGTAACGGCGCTCCGTGATGTCATGCTGGCCACGTGACCGCGGAAATGTCTTCGGACAGAGCTGGCTCTGAAACGGAGAGGAACACCATTGCCTATAGCTGGCAACGGCTAGCCCCAGAGTGGGGTGGGAATGGAGATTTTGCAATATCCTTCCCCTGCCACACCCACCAAGCCATGCCCACAGAACCGGTAGGGAAAAATGTTGGATTTCACCCCTGCTGGAAAGGGTTATATGCGTGCCCGGTCTTCACCCAGAATGCTCTAGGAACTTACTGGGTTCTTACGTAAATAGCCAGGTTGATGGTTATGAGTCTTATTTTGGACTCTTCCAAAATTTATATGCCGAATTCACAGAATTGGGGAAGGGGAGTATTGAATGGGTTTCGCCTGTTTGTAGACCAGCATATTTGAATTTTTTTTTTTTGCAAAGAACGGACTCCAAATGGTGTTAAACCAGTGGTGAAATCCAATTTTTTTTACTACCGGTTCTGTGGGCGTGGCTTGGGTGTGGTGTGACTTGGTGGGCGTAGCAGGGGAACGATACTGCAAAATCTCCATTCTCACCCCACTCCAGGGAAAGGATACTACAAAATCCCCATTCCCACCCTACCCCAGGGGAAGGATACTGCAAAATCCCCATTCCTGGGGGAAGGATATTGCAAAATCTCCATTCCCACCCCACTCTGGGGCCAGCCAGAGGTGGTATTTGCCAGTTCTCCGAACTACTCAAAATTTCCGCTACCGATTCTCCAGAACCTACTGAATTTCACCCCTGTGTTAAACTACGTTTCCCAGCAACCTCAGCCATTGTGACTAAGAGTAAGCGATGCTGGAAGTTGTAGTCCTTTGAAACGGATTCTCTGCCTCTCCAAAGCAGATTATTTCCTAATTCCAGGAATAAGTTTTCTTTTCCCACTTTTTGTCCTGCAAGGAAAGTTATTTGGGTTTTTCCTTTTTTTTCAAAGTATAATACACTGTTATCCTAAATTGAGCTAGCAGTAAGTGGTTTATTGGAATTTGGGATTGTTAACCTACAGTGTTCCTGAAGTAATAGCAATAGCAATAACACTTATAAGACGCTTTACCGTGCTTCACAGCCCTCTCTAAGCGGTTTACAGAGTCAGCCTCTTGCCCCCAACAATCTGGGTCCTCATTTTAACAACCTCGGAAGGACAGAAGGCCGAGTCAACCTTGAGCTGGTCAGGATCGAATTTCTGGCAGTGAACAGAGTTTAGCCTGCAACACTGCATTCTAACCACTGGATGGGGACGGAGAGAGGAAGGAAGGAAAAGGAGGGAGGGAAGGAAGGAGGAAAGAAAGAAAGGGAAGGAAGGAAGGAAAGAAAGAAAGAGAAAGAAAGAAAAGAAAGAAAAAAGAAAGAAAGAAAGAGAAAGAAAGAAAGAAGAAAGAAAGAAAGAAAGAAGAAGAAAGAAAAAGAAAGAAAGAAAGAAAGAAAGAAAGAAAAAGAAAGAAAAAAAGAAAGAAAGAAAGGGAAAATAGCAATTTCACTTAGACATATACTGCTTCGCGGTGCTTTACAGCCCTAAGCAGTTTACAGAGTCGGCCTCTTGCCCCCAAAAATCTGGGTCCTCATTTTACCCACCTCAGAAGGATGAAAGGCTGAGTCAACCTTGAGTCGGTCGGGATCGAACTGCTGGCAGTCGGCAGAATTAGCCTGCAATACTGCCTTCTAACCACTGCACCACCACCAAGTCAAACAAGGGAAGCAGATCAGTGAATTTGGGGGGGACAGGGATTTTGGATTCTTTGGGCTCTGAGGACAGAGTTTTGGGGTCCTGGCCTCCAGCGTGTCCCACAAATCAAGATCCCCTCAATTTCTTTTGTTAGGTCGGCTTCACCAGTGCCCCAGGGCAAGGAGGGATCCTGGCCCAGCGGGAATTCGACCGGAGGTTTTCACCACACTTTGTAAGTAATCTTGAGTTCACTCTGACCCTCCTAATTTCCACAACTGGGAATAACTGAGTACAGATAGTCCTCAGTTTATGACGACTGTTGAAGTTACAACAGACCTCCCTAAGGCCACTTACGACCCATAGTCAGAGTTCCAATGGCCATACTCTCACACACAATCACATTTCGAGCACTTGGCAACTGGCCCAGCTCTTTGCATTGTCCTGCATTCACATTTTTTGTTTGCTGCGGGGGGAAAAAAAACATTTATTTACGGTTTCTGGCTAAAACTGCGCTCACTTCAACATAGCAGCAATTCCCTTAAACCAACTACCCAGAGTGTCAGCACTTCAACCTGCATTTACTCTAGTGCTGACATAAGAAGGAGAAGAGGGGGCAGCTGGCAAGAGAACGCTTGACTTCTCACCTACTTATTTTCCCTGAAGATAATATCCCCTAGGAGATGAGATGGGAGGGGGGACATTCCTGGGAGCTGAAACAGTAGATATGGGGAGAGTGATTTGGAAGATGGCCAATGAGACGCAGAGAATTGGGGAATGGAAAGAGAAGGTTTGGGGTCAGGAAGTCAGTGTTGGCTACGCCACAATCGGGGACAGATTGTCATGCTTAATAAAATGAAAGAGTTCATCAAAGACTGTTTGGAAATGCAATTTATTTTATTTGAGATGACATCGAAACCTGACACAGAGAAGGTTGTAAAATTGGACATGGTCATAGGCTTAACAACTGGCATGTCATACGAGAGTTAATTTCAAGCCAGTCCTACAAACGAGATCCAATTCCAAACTGGATTCAGAGCAGATTCGCAAGCCAAGGAGGGGGTCTGTAGTCCATAAACAAGGTTCAGAGTCCACAAACGAGGTTTAGAGCAAGGGGTCCTCAAACTTTTTAAACGGGGCCAATTCACAGTCGCTCAAACTGTTTGGGGGGGGGCAGACCTGCTGGGTGGGTGTGGCTAGGTGGTCATGTGACTGGGTGGGCGTAGCCAATTTAGCAGTCCATTAAAAAATACACACAAATTAAACTTTAATTTGTTATGCTCCTGGGGGTGGAAAACAGGTTAGTGAAGGGATGTGGCTGCCGGGGTGCGTGTGTGTGTAAGGGACTTCTGTTTGTATGTGTGTGTGTGTGTGTGTCTCTCTCTCCTTCCCTCTCTCTCTCTTCTCTCTCTCTCCCCACTCTCTCTCCCCCCCTTCTCTCTCCAAGAAGAGATTGGACGGGGGGTTGGACTAGATGACCTACAACACTGATGGCGAACCTATGGGACGTGAGCTCAGCTTATTTTCAGGCCTTCTGGGCCCACTGGAAGTAGGGAAACAGGCTGTTTCCGGCCTCCGGGGGGTCTCGGAGGTGTGAGGGTGTGTGGAAGACCTGTTTTTCACTCTCCCCAGGCTCCAGAGCCTTTCTAGGAGCCTGGGGAGGGCGAAAACGGCCTTCCGGTCCCGCCAGAAGTCAGCAAACGGGATGTTTCTGGCCTCCAGAGGGCCTCCAGGGAAGGGATGGGGAAGGCCATTTTCGCCCTCCCCAGGCTCCTAGAAAGGGTCTGTGAACTTCCTTCACCTGCATCAAGAGGCTCTTTAGTTCCTCTTTACTTCCTGCCATTAGAGAGGTATTATCTGCAATATCTGAGGTTGTTGATATTTCTCTCGGCAATCTTAATTCCAAATTGTGATTCATCTAGCCCCGCCATTCTCATGAAGTGCTCTGCATACTCCTTTCCCAATTTTGAACTGTTGCTTCCTGACCCGCATATAGGTTTCTCAAGAGACAAATAAGATGGTCTGGCACTCCCATCTCTTTAAGAACTTGCCACAATTTGTTGTTTTCCAAACAATCCAAGGCTTTAGCGTAGTCAAGGAAGCAGAAGTAGATGTTTCCCTGGAACGCCTTAGCTTTCTCCATGATCCAGCGTACTGTTGGCAATTTGATCTCAAAGGCTTTGGCATAGTCAAGGAAGTAGAAGTATCGGTAGATGTTTTTCTGGAACGCCCTAGCTTTCGCCATGATCCAGCGTACTTTGGCAATTTGATCTCTAGTTCCTCTGCCTCTTCGAAATCCTGCCTGCCTGCAGTTCTGGTAGTTCTCGAGCCACATACTGCCGGAGCCTAGCTTGTCGGATTTTGAGCATAACTTTTACTAGCATGTGAAATGAGCGCAACGGTGTGGTAGTTTGAACATCCTTTGGCATTGCCTTTCTTTGGAATTGGAAAGTAAACTGACCTTTTCCAATCCTGTGGCCACTGTCGAGTTTTCCAAATTTGCTGGCAAATTGAGTGTAGGGCTTTTACTGCATCGCCTGTTAAGATTTTGAATAGCTCAGCTGGAATACCCTCACCTCCAGTAGCTTTGTTGTTGCTCAGTTTTCCTAGGGCCCATTTGCCTTCACATAGGGTGTCTAGCTGGAGGTCAGTGACCATCCCATCGTGGCTATCAGGGACGTTAAGCTCGTTCTTGTATAGTTCTCCTGTGTACTTTTGCCACTCTTCTTTAATCTCTTCTGCCTCTGTTAGGTCCCTGCCATTTTGGTCCTTTATCATGCCCATCTTTGCATGAAACGTTCCCTTCGTGTCTCCAATTTTCTTGAAGCGATCTCTGGTCCTCCCTATTCTCTGGTTTTCTTCTATTTCTTTGCACTGTTCATTTAAGAAGGCATTCTGATCTCTTCTAGCTATTCCCTGGAATTCTGCCTTCAGTTGGGTGCATCTGTCTCTTTCTCCCTTGCCTTTCGCTTCCCTTCTTTCCTCAGCTATTCGCAAAGCTTCCTCAGACAGCCACTTATCTGGAATGGTATAGGTTGGACTAGAAGACCTCAAAGGTCCCTCTCAATTCTGTTATTCTGAAGAGGAGAGCAGGGTCTCCTGTTTGAGCAGAGGGCTGGACTAGAGGACCTCCAAGGTCCCTCTCAATTCTGTTATTCTGAAGAGGAGAGCAGGGTCTCCTGTTTGAGCAGAGGGCTGGACTAGAGGACCTCCAAGGTCCCTCTCAATTCTGTTATTCTGAAGAGGAGAACAGGGTCTCCTGTTTGAGCAGAGGGCTGGACTAGAGGACCTCCAAGGTCCCTTGGAGGTGGGGAGACCCAAGGTAGTGGAGAAGGCTCAGCCGCGGGGCGGGGCTTGTCGGGAAGGGGCGTGGCCCCCGTGCAGGTGGGTGGGTCCCTCTACTATTTCTAGCCAGAGCAGATCTGGGCACTTGCGAGAACTTCGCTTCGGAGCGAGGGTTTGCAGTTTGCTTCCTTGCCTGCCAGCGCCATGGTGCCAATCCCGGCTCCCCTGTGCCTGCTCTGCGCCCTCCTGATGCTGCCCTCGGGGATGCCGGAGACCTACGGGGGTCTTTCCCCTAAGCCCGTCTCGGATCCGGGGGTGCAGGAAGCCGCCGCCTTCGCCGTGGAAGAATACAACGCGCTCAACGCACACACCCACTATTTCAAGGAATTGCGCATTGTGGATGCCCAGGTCCAGGTGTGTATTTTTTGAGGGGGGAGCTGCTGGGGGGGACACACAGTCTCCTTGGGTCTTTTTTGGAATAGCCAAAGCCCTGGGGGGGGGGGCTGTAGGTGCAATGGAAGGGAATTCGGGACTGTAGGTTCCATGGAAGGGAATTGGGGGGGGCTGTAGGAGCAATGGAAGGGAATTGGGGGGCTGTGGGTACAATGGAAGGGAACTGGGGGGGCTGTAGGAGCAATGGAAGGGAATTGGGCTGTGGGTACAATGGAAGGGAATTGGGGGGCCGTAGTTCCATGGAAGGGAATTGGGGGGCTGTAGGAGCAATGGAAGGGAATTGGGGGGCTGTAGGAGCAATAGAAGGTAATTGGAGGGGCTGTAGGAGCAATGGAAGGGAATTGGGGAATTATAGGTACAATGGAAGGGAATTGGGGGGTCTGTTGGTTCAATGGAACGAAATTGGGGGGCTGTGAGTACAAAGGAAGGGAATTGGGCTGTGGGTACAATGGCAGGGAATTGGGGGGCTGTAAGAGCAACGGAAGGGAATTGGGGGGCTGTGCATACAATGGAAGGGAATTGGGCTGTGGGTACAATGGCAGGGAATTGGGGGGGCGTAGTTCCATGGAAGGGAATTGGGGGGCTGTAGGAGCAATGGAAGGGAATTGGGGGGCTGTAGGAGCAATGGAAGGGAATTGGGGGGCTGTAGGAGCAATGGAAGATAATTGGAGGGGCTATAGGAGCAATGAAGGGAATTGGGCTGTCGGTACAATGGAAGGGAATTGTGGGGCTGTAGGTTCCATGGAACGGAATTGGGGGGCTCTGAGTACAAAGGAAGGGAATTGGGGCTGTAGGAGCAATGGAAGGGAATTGGGAATATAGGTACAATGGAAGGGAATTGGGGGGCCGTAGGTTCCATGGAACGGAATTGGGGGGCTGTGAGTACAAAGGAAGGGAATTGGGGGGCTGTAAGAGCAATGGATGGGAATTGGGGGGCTGTAGGTACAGTGGAAGGGAATTGGGGGGCTGTAGGGTCAATGGAATTGGGGGCACCAGAGGCAGTTTAGGGGAAGGTTTTGGGGGTGCTGGAGGGAGCTCAGGGGGTTTTCTATGGGAGGGACTGTTTTCGTGACCCCAAAGGACGTGATTTCGGCTGTTCGTACGTGATACAGAAATATTTCCCCTCCCATTGATTTCCTTGGGCAGGGGGGCTGGACTAGATGACCTCCAAGGTCCCTCCCAACGCCATTATTCTGAAGAGAAGGAGGAGAAGGAAAGAAGGCTCTACTCTTTGAGCATAGGGCTGGATTAGATGACCTCCAAGATCCCCTCCCGCCCTCTCCTGATTGACCAGTTGCTCAAACTCCGGGCGGGGGCGGGGCTTGTAGGGAAGGGGCGTGGCCTCCGTGCAGATGGGTGGGACCCACTACTACTCCTACTACTACTAGCCGGAGCAGATCTGGGCACCTGCGAGAACTTCGCTTCGGAGCGACGGTTGCAGTTTGCTCGCTCGGTCTGCTTCCTTGCCTGCCTGCCAAGACCCATGGTGCACTCCCAGCTGCCGATCCCGGCTCCCCTGTGCCTGCTCTGCGCCTTCCTGATGCTGCCCTCGGGGATGCCGGCAACGATCCCCGGGGGTCTTTCCCCCAAGCCCGTCTCGGATCCGGAGGTACAGGAAGCCGCCGCCTTCGCCGTGGAAGAATACAACGCGCTCAGCGCAAACTGTGGACGCCCAGTCCCAGGTGTGTGGCTTTTTGGGGGGGACAGTTGTGGGGGGACACAACAGCCTCCTTGGGTCTTTCTTGGAAGAGCCAAAGCTCTGGGGGAGGGGGGCTGTAGGAGCAATGGAAGGGAATTGGGGGGCTATAGGAGCAATGGAAGGGAATTGGGGGGCTGTGGCTACAATGGAAGGGAATTGGGGGGCTGTGGGAACAATGGAAGGGAATTGGGGGGCTGTAGGAACAATAGAAGGAAATTGGGGGGCTATAGGAGCAATGGAAGGGAATTGGGGGGCTGTAGGAGCAATGGAAGGGAATTGGGCTGTGGGAACAATGGAAGGGAATTGGGGGGCTGTGGGAACAATAGAAGGAAATTGGGGGGGCTGTAGGAACAATAGAAGGGAATTGGGGGGCTGTGGGAACAATGGAAGGGAATTGGGGGGCTGTGGGAACAATGGAAGGGAATTGGGGGGCTGTAGGAGCAATGGAAGGGAATTCGGGGGCTGTAGGAGCAATGGAAGGGAATTCGGGGGCTGTAGGAACAATAGAAGGAAATTGGGGGGCCGTAGGAGCAATGGAAGGGAATTGGGGGGCTGTAGGAGCAATGGAAGGGAATTGGGGGGCTGTAGGAGCAATGGAGGGGAATTGGGGGGCTGTAGGTTCCATGGAAGGGAATTGGGGGGCTGTAGGAACAATAGAAGGAAATTGGGGGGCTGTGACTACAATGGAAGGGAATTCGGGGACTGTAGGAACAATGGAAGAGAATTTGGGGGGCCGTAGGAACAATGGAAGGAAATTGGGGGGCTGTGGCTACAATGGAAGGGAATTCGGGGACTGTAGGTACCTTTGCTTTTAAGTTCAATCTTCCTAATTATTCTCTTATTTTTGTATAACCATATTAAGCATTCTTCTGAACACAATTGTTACATATACTTCCTATTTATTAACATCGTATTTTATCCTTACCAATATGCAAGACTCTTAGACTCCAATTAATCAAATTTCAATTTACATTCTTATTTCTTGTTTTGATTTCTATTTTCTAGCCACCTATAGAATCTATTCCACAGTTTATAGTAGTCGGAATCGTCTCTTTCTTTAATCTTCATTGTCATTTTATTCATTTTGGCACATTTGAGGATCTTCTTCTTTTTTTTTTTTTTTATTGCAAAAGTTTTACAATTGCATTTTCACCCCTTTTCCCCCCCCACCACCCCCAAACTTCCCAACCTCCCTAACCCTCCCTAACCCTCCCCTCCCCCCAGACTTCCCTATAATATACTCATAACTGGTAAAAAAAAAACACACACAAAAAAAAACCCTTAATATGACACTTATGTGTAAACTTGAACCCCTCCCTCCCCTGTATAATTTTTCTTTTTACCTCATTACATTAAAATATTTCTAATACATTATTTTCAAATAAAAGCTATTTGATACTTTCTAGTTTGATATTTGTTCTGAACATATTCTATCCACCTTTTCCATTCCCATTCATAAGTCTCTTGTGAACAATCTTTTAAGTATGCTGAAATCTTCGCCATCTCTGCAAAACTGGCCATCTTCAAAGTCCATTCTTCAATAGTGGGCAAAGCTTCATTTTTCCAATATTTACCTATCAACAATCTTGCTGCTGTTATCATATACAATATCAATTTTGTTTCACCCGATGTAAAACCCTTAACTATACCCAATAAAAACAATTGTGGAGAGAATTGAATTTTTTTCTTCAAAACATTCTGCATGACCCACCAAATTTTTATCCAAAAAGCCTTAACTTTCCTACAGGTCCACCAAACATGATAATACGTAGCATCCAAACATTCACATCTCCAACATTTTGGCTGAACATTAGGGTACATACATGACAACTTTTTGGGATCTAAATGCCATCTATAAAACATTTTATAAAAATTTTCCCTCAGGTTCTGCGACTGTGTAAATTTAACATTCTGAACCCAAATTTTTTCCCATGTTTCCAACATCACTGGTTCTTCAAAATTTTGTGCCCACTTAATCATACAATCTTTAACTAATTCAGTTTCTGAGTCCCTTTCTAGCAAAACATTATAAAGCCTTTTGATATGCATTGGACCTTTCTCTTTTATATGTCTAACCAATTCTTCCTCGTGCAACATAATACCAGTTTTTTGGTCCTCTTTCCATCTCAATTGTAATTGATTATATTGTAACCAAGTTAAGTTAATCCCTTCGTCCAACAGTGTCTGCAATGTCTTCAGCTGCCATCTGCCCGCATCTGTAAAAAGAACCTCTTTGTATAAAAACCCCCCGAGTGACATTATATTTGTATTCCACAAGTATGACCAAGATCCAGCCATAGCGGTATTTTATAATCCCATTTGAGTCGGTGCTTCTTCCAAACTCTCATCAAAGAGTCTCTAAGTATATGACTTTTAAATACTTTATCAACTTTGTCATCATAAAATAAGTAAGCATGCCATCCAAATTCAAGATCAAAACTTTCTGCATTCAGTATTTGAGGATCTTCTTAATTACTATTTCTTTAGGTGGTGTATTAATCTGTTTCCATTTTTTTTTAAATTTGATTTATATGCCGCCCTTCTCCGGAGACTCAGGGCGGCTTACAATGCATTAAGCAATAGCCTTCATCCTTTTGTATATTTATACAAAGTCAGCTTATTGCCCCCACAAACTGTGTCCTCATTTTACCTACCTTAGAAAGGATGGAAGACTGAGTCAACCTTGAGCCTGGCGAGATTCGAACCTGCAGTAATTGCAGGCATCTGGTCTTAATAACAGCTTAATAACAGGGTGCCTTAGACCACTGTACTACCAAGGCTCTTTGTGCCAGAGTAATTCTGGCCACCGTTAGTATATAACAATGTTCTGTTATTATTCTGTTATTGTTCCTCTCTAGCAATGAACTACTTCCTGGCTTGCAATCTATATCACTGAGCCTGTTCTGGGTTTTTCCCCTTGTAATTCACTTTAAGGTCACATGACCTTTTTTAAAATTGAAATTTATTATAATACAATACAATACAATGAGTCAGACAGTATTACTTTTTCACACAGGTTAGATCAATTCTTCCTTTATGTTTCATTGTTCCAGTCACATATACATATGTATATTTTAAGATACATATATGTATCTTAAAATTTGTATTAAACTTTCATCTATTTTTTATTCGGTTGTCAATCCACCTGTACCAATCATCCCACACCGTATAGTATTCCGAATCCTCTTTATCATTTAATTCTAAGGTTAATTTGTTCATTTCGGCACACTCTAAAACTTTCTGAATAATAAGTTCCTCTGGTGGTGTATCTTTTTCTTTCCAATATTGGGCGTATGCTATTCTTGCTGCAGTGAGTACATGTATAATTAAATATTTTCTTTTTTCCCCATATTTAAACTTTAGTATTCCCAGGAGAAATGTTTCAGGTACCAATTCAATTTTTTCATTAGTTGATTCTTGTAGCCAATTTTGTATTTTCCTCCAATACCTCTTCGCTTCAGGACAGCACCACCACATATGAAAGAAGGTACCTTGGTGATATCCACACTTCCAACATTTGGGGCTTACATTTGGATAGATTTTTGCTAATCTCGCAGGTGCTAAGTGCCATTTGTATAACATTTTATATTGGTTTTCTACATACGTTGCTGCTTTTGTTAATTTGTAATTTTTTTTAAAAAAATCCAGGTAGTTTCAGGATGGCTATATTATCTGACAATGGAGTTGGGGAAAACCAACTGTGAAAAGACCGGCAGCAACCGGAAGACGTATAAAGAGATCCAGAACTGTCAACTCTCTCCAAGGGCTCAGCAGGAGGTGAGATCAAATGCCAAAATCTGATTATGTATTTATTTAAGATTTCATGGACAAAAGCTACCTTGTTTTTTGAGATCAGCAGGCCCCGCTGTAAAACAAACAAGCAAACAAACAAAAAACCAGATTTAATTTATTTTCATGGATGCTTTCAGTTCAAAAGAAAGGTGAAGCTGAGCTGTAAGAAATGAGAATTGTGAATTGTGTTCACACATCATCACATAGCAAATTAATTGGGTTAGGGGTATTTTGTTTTTCCCTAGATATTTTGTGATTTCCTAACAAAGCCAAGAGAGTCCTGAGTAGCTTATGGCTCCGTTTGCTGCACGGGCTGAGCAAATGGGTCAGTAGTGGGTTAAGAGTGGCTCAAGGGGCTAAGACGCTGAGCTTGTCGATCTGAAAGGTTGGCAGTTTGGCGGTTCGAATCCCTAGAACAGGGTTGGACTAGATGACCTCCAAGGTCCCTTCCCACTCTGTTACTGTTAAAAGAGGGTTGTGTGAAGGCAGTGAACTGAGAAGAGCAGCTTCCCCACAGCTGTCAGGGCACCAGAGTGTTTTTTTTTTTAACGTTTTTTTTTAATTTTTTTCTCTTCATAACAAACATTGCATCCTTAATCAGGGTACAAACTTTTTGTGTCATCTTAATTAACACCACCATTTTCTTAATAGGGACATATACATATACATTTCAATTTAATGGCTCTCCTGTTAAAGCATTTTTCCCTTCCAAATTCATTTAATTTTTGTACCACTTTTTGTCCTTTGCCCGCCAATGATAAAATTGCCCCCGTATGTTATAAGACTCAGATTCTTCCTTCCCTTTAATGGCCAATGTTAATCTATTCATTTCGTATCTTTTCTTTTATGTACACTGAGAGCGTATGCACCAAAGACAAATTCCTTGTGTGTCCAAACACACTTGGCCAATAAAGAATTCTATTCTATTCTATTCTATTCTATTCTATTCTATTCTATTCTATTCTATTCTATTCTATTCTATTCTATTCTATCTATCTATCTACTCTACTCTACTCTATCTATCTACTCTACTCTACTCTACTCTACTCTATATTCTATTCTGCAATTCTAATATTTTCTTAATTACCTTGCCCTCTCTAGGGACTTTTTCCCGCTTTCCAATTTTGTGCAAATACAAATTCTCTCTGCAGTTATTACATGAAAAGGGGCACCGGAGTCTTGAACTGATCCTGTCCCCATGGGACCGGAGTGATGAGGGACCCCCAAAATCCATTGATGGACTTTATGGACTGGCAAAAACTTCAACACTTGCCTTGACAACTGGACAGGATTAATCTGGATGGATTATTCTTTAGGGGTTTGGTAAATTAGAAGAGGAGTTAAAAGTTGTCTCCAAGGTTTATTATGTCGCGTGAATTCAGCATCTTTGAGTCTCTATTGTTTTTCAGAGTCCCTAGGGAGTTGGGCGGCATAGAAATATGATTGATTAAATGAAATTCTGGCAAATTGGTTTTCTGTGATTCTTGGCTGGAAAAGAAAAACAAAGGAACAAGTACAGATTAGGCAAAATCCAGGGCTTCAAAAACAATAACTGTGAGGAACCTTGGAGTCTTAGTGGACGATGACTTAAATAGGAGCCAGCCAAAAAAGCGAATTACAATCCTTGATGGTATAAACAGAGGCATGGAATCAAAATGACGTGAAGTATTAGTATTGCTTTATAAAGACTTAGTAAGGCTACATCTGGAATGCTGCATCCACTTTTGGTCCCCATGTTACAAAAAAGAGGTTGAGACTTTGGAAGAAGTGCAGAGAAGAGCAATTTAAGATGATCGAAGGCCTGGAGACTAAAACATAGGAAAAACGGTTGCAGGATTTGGGTTTAGGTAGTCTAGAGAAAAGAAGGACTAGGTGTGACATGATAGCAGTCTTCCGGTAGTTGAGGGGCTGCCACAAAGAGGAGGGGGGTGTCAAATTATTCTCCAAAGCCCCGGAAGGCAGGATGAGAAACAATGGATGGAAACTAACCCAGGAGAGAAGCAACCTGGAATTAAGGAGAAACTTCCTAACAGTGAGGACAATTAACCAGTGGAACAGCTTGCCACCAGAAGTTGTGGTTTCTTCAACCCTGGAGGTTTTTAAGAGACAGGGCAGGACATTTGTCTAACATGGTCTAGGGTCTTCTGCCTGAGCAAGGGGTTGGACTAGAAGACCTCCAAGGTCCCTTTTCCAACTCTACTCTGACTGGTGACTCTCAGCTGCAGCCAGACCTTATCTCACAGCAGCTGCTCCATTTGGGAAGGGCCTCCACCACACGGTCTGTGTGGGCCCATCAACGGGCCACTTCCACAAATATTTTGGCCACTGAGTAATGATCTTAAGATCGGGTGGAGCCGGATGGATCTGTTTTATCGGTTACTCGACTTGTCAAAATAAGGCCGGGTGTAGACACCGAACATTCAGAGGCCAAAAATGTCACAAGTTTGGCTCCTTCCTGCATTTAAAAGATTGTTCATCCTCCATGGCCTTTTTAATTCTGATGACTAACCTGCCACTCATCTCAAAATCATGTAAATAGGTGGGACATAACGGTGGGCACACGAGCGTTGCCCTAGCTCAGCTCCGGCACGCATGTGTGCACCGGCCAGCTGATTTTCGGGCCTTCCGGGCCCACCGGAAGTTGGGAAACAAGCTGTTCCTGACTTCCGGAGGGCCTCCGGGGGGGAGGGGGGAGGCCCGTTTTTCGCTCTCCCCAGGCTCCAGAGGCTTTCTAGGATCATGGGGAGGGCAAAAACGGTTTTCCCCACCTACCGGAGGCCAGAAACAGCCCATTTGCCAACTTCCGGTGGGACCGGAAGGCTCATTTTTCACTCTCCCAGGCTCCAGAGGCTTTCTATGAGCCTGGGGAGGGTGAAAACAGCCTTCCCCACTCCCCGAGGCCCTCCGGAGGCCGGAAACAGCCCATTTGCTGACTTCCGGGGGACCCAAGGGCCTGTTTTTCACTCTCCCCGGGCTCCAGAGGCTTTCTAGGAGCGTGAAAACAGCCTTTCCTCCACCCACCCAGCCCGCCCCTGGGAGGTTCTGGAGCCTGGGGAGGGCGAAAGAAAGCGAAAGAAAAAGAAAAAAGGGCCCCCCAGGCCCATCATGCCATCATGTGCCAAAAGCGGGGGTCATTCAGGGGTGCAGGGCGCACTGAATTATGGGTGTGGGCATGCGTGCACAACCCCTCACGCTCCCCCGGCTTTTGGCACGCGACGGCCGAAAGGTTAGCCATCACTGCCCTATACCATCTCAGACAAGTGGCTGTCCAAATCCATCCAATTTCTTCTCAAAAAACCTCACAATACAACAAACTTCTGGAGGGAAGTCATTCTACCGGTTGATTGTTCTCACGGTCAGGAAATTTCTCCTTAGTTCTAGATTGGTTCAGAAACACACTGATACAGGTAATCCTCGACTTAGGCCCACAGTTGAGCCCCACATTTATGTTGTTAAGTAAGACATCTGTTAAGTGAGTTTTGCCCCGTTTTACGACCTCTTTTTTTGGCCACATTCGTTAAGTGAATCACAGCAGTTCTGACATTAGTCACAGGGTTGTTAAATGAATCTGGTTTCCCCGTTGACTTTGCTTGTCAGAAGTTAGCAAAAGGAGATCACATGACTCCGGGACACTGCCACCGTCATAAATGTGAGTCAGTTGCCAAGCATCCGAATGTAAATCATTTGAAGATGGGGAAGCTGCACCGGTCATAAGTGTTGAAAAACAATCATCGTTCCACTTTTTTTCAGAGCCGTGGTAACTTTGAACTGTCACTAAATGAACTGTTGTAAGTCGAGGACTACCTGTATATAAGCAGAGAACAAACCCTACTCCCTTCTAGCATGGATGATGTTCCCTAGTTGGGTCATGAAACGTCTGCCGTGTTTCCCCCAAAATAAGACCTGGTCTTATATTAATGTTTGCTCCAAAAGACGCATTATGGCTTATTTTCCAGTTAGGTCTTATTTTGAGGGGGAAATACAGTACTAAATGCCTCCGTCTGCTGATGATTTTAACTAGGTCTTATTTTTGGGGTAGGACTTATATTACGAGCATCCTGAAAAATCATGCTAGGGCTTATTTTCTGATTGGATCTTATTTTCGGGGAAATAGGGTACAAGAAAACAACCAAGCTCAGGGAGCACCAAGGACCCCTCAGTCGCCTCCTCCTCCTCTTCCTCCTCCTCTTCCCTCCTCCTACACAGACCTCCCGCCATTCTAGCATTGATGATGTTCCCTAGTTGGGTAATGAAACATCTACAAGAAAACAACCAAGCTCAGGGAGCACCAAGGACCCCTCAGTCGCGTCCTCCCCTCCTCCTCTTCCTCCTCCTCTTCCTCCTCCTCCTCCTCCTACACAGACCTCCCGCCATTCTAGCACTGATGATGTTCCCTAGTTGGGTAATGAAACATCTACAAGAAAACAAACCAAGCTCAGGGAGCACCAAGGACCCCCCAGTCGCCCTCCTCCTCCTCCTCCTCCTCCTCCTCCTCCTCCTCCTCTTCCTCCTCCTCCTCCTCCCCTACACAGACCTCCCGCCATTCTAGCATTGATGATGTTCCCTAGTTGGGTAATGAAACATCTACATGCTCAGGGAGCACCAAGGGCCACACACTTGTCATCTCCTCCTCTCCTCCTCCTCCTCCCATCCTCCTCCTCTTCTCCACAAACCCCACTCCCTTCTAGCACTCATAATGTGTCGTGGGTCATGAAACCTCTGCAAGAAATCAACCAAGCTCTTGAGAGCATGTTTCAACCCTGACTTACAAGTTATCGTTTCTGTTGATAATTTATATACCCCCACATGTCCCAAGCACTGATGATTTGGGTTTCCCTTCTTTTTTTCCTCCCCTCTTCATTCTCTTTTAGAATCTGACTTGCCGCTTTGAAGTCTGGTCCCATCCTTGGCTGAAAAAGACTGAGTTGACAGAGATGAGCTGTAACTAATCTGGACGGCTGGGATGGACTTACGAGATGACTCCAACACGGGCAAATGATTCCGAGTGTCTCCAGCGACCGAAAAACCTCCGGTGTTGCAAGCTGAATTTACAAAGAATCTTTGCTTTTTCCGTCATGCATGACCTTCCCAAACCATGAGTTAAAATGGTTTACTTAAGCCCCATTTCACATTTTCCACGACATACGGTATACACGGGGGTCTTTTCTTCTTCCTCAGTTTCCCCTTCTTTTCTCTCGCTTTCTTTGCTGTTATAGAGAAGACAGATCTATATTTTGGTGAGTTGGTTGTTAACTGGTCTTAATAAAGCTATCAGCACGATGTTTCCAGTTTGTGTCCCTTTCTTGTCCAAATCCCGTCCAACCTTCCGGTTTTGACACCCACAGCACAAGGCTTGTCCAAGAAAGACCCAGCTGGGGGAAATGGGGGTCTCCCTGGGCTTCTGCTTTGCCCGTCCATGACTGTCCCACCTGGGAGGAAGGGAGGCCATCAGAGACCCCTGAAGCATCCTTGGCTGGAACTGCAACAGCTGCCAGATGCTGAGTGGGGAAGCCATTTGGTTCTTTTCCAAGCTTCTGGGAACTTTAGCTGTGGTTGTTGCATCCCTTTGACCGTTTTCTCTTCGGTAACTGCAATCAACCATTTTTAACAGAATTCATACTGATTCTTGAAACCCCTCCCTCGCTTGCTGAAAATGTGTCCACGGATTGTCTCTTTTCGATTTCTCACCCCTCCAAAGCTCCATATCCCCCCATCTATTCAGAAAGATGCCAAGATGCCCCTTGGCTGAAAACTCTCCACGGAGGGGAGGGGACTCGCTCTCCAAAGCTTTGAGGGGGCCCGACAATCTTGTGGATCCCCAACTCCTCATTATCCACCTGTCTAAAGATAATCTGGGCTTATGTTTAGGAAACACACAACCAGGCTAACAGATTAATGGAAGGGACCTTGGAGGTCATCTAGTCCAGCCCACTGCCGTCCCAGCCAAACAGGAGACCCTACACCATTTCTGACGGATGGGCAGCCCAGTCTCTTCTTGAAAGCTGCTTAAAAACTAGCAGGAGCAGAAGCTTAGTAACCGCCATAGAGGAGGGGGAGGGCTTCCTCTCCATGGTTTGAGGAGGGGGCGACAATCGGGGGGTGGGGGTGGGTTCCCCACATCCTCATTGTCCACGTGGCTAAAGGTAGCCTTGTCTTCTGCTTAGGAAACACACAACCAGGCTAAGAGATTAAGAGAGATGGAAGGGACCTTGGAGGTCATCTAGTCCAGCCCCCACCCCACCCACCGCCCTTGGCTTCTGCTCAGGAAACACACAACTAGCAGGAGTGATGACATTGTGTAGCAGACGGCGACTAGTAACTCAACTGTCTCCCCAACTTTCCCTGACTTCAGCCAAACCTCAACTAGAGGGAAGTATTGGGCTGAGGCGGAGAGCACCTGGGCAGCGGAGACGGTCCAGCCACAGGGGGCGGGGCTTCTGGAGAATGGGCGTGGCCTCCATGCAGGTGAGCGCCTCTGCCACCTGAGGCTCCTTGCACATATAAGGCAAATCTGTCGAGGTCTCTCTGCTTCCCCGCCCGCCAGCGACCTCCCTCTCACCAGCCCCATGGAGCGCTCCCGCCTGCCTCTCCCGTCCCTCCTCGGCCTCTTCGGCGCCCTCCTGATGCTCTCCCCGGAGCTGCTCCTGGGGATCCCCGAGCCTTTTTCCGATGTGCCCCTCACTGATCCAGGGATGAGGAAAGCCCTGGCCTTCGCCGTGGAGCAATACAACCTGGACAGAGATGACAGCACCTATTATTTTAAGATGCTGCATGTTCTGAAGGCACAGACTCAGGTTTGTGTCCGGAGCGGGGGAGGTTCCTTGGGGGGCTGGAAGTAGGTGGTCTGCCTCATTGGATCCTTGGAGCCGTTTACAAAGTCAACCTCTTGCCCCTAACAATCTGGCTCCTCATTTTACCGACCTTGGAAGGACGGAAGTTTGAGTCAGCCTTGAGCGGGTCAGGATCGAACTGCTGGCAGTGGGCAGAATTAGCTTGCAATACTGCATTCTAAGCGGAAGGAAAGGAAAGGAAAGGAAGGAAGGAAAGGAAAGGAAGGAAGAAGGAAGGAAGGAAGGAAGGAAGGAAGGAAGGAAGGAAGGAAGGAAGGAAGGAAGGGAAGGAAGGGCTCTTAGACATGTTGGTTTACAGTCATCTCTAAGCAGTTTACAGAGTCAGCAATTTGCCCCCAATAATCTGGGTCCTCATTTTACCGACCTTGGAAGGATGATGGAAGGCTGAGTCAATGCAATGCTACATCCTAACCATTGTGCCACCAGGGCTCTTAATAGAAGAGTTTTGGGGGGGGGGACTGGGGGCAGCTTGAGGAGTTTTCTAAGAAAGGGATTGTTGTCGTGGCCCAAAAGCCATGATTTCTGCTGTTCGTATCTGAAAGGGAAATATTTCCTCTTGAACTGATGTTCTTGCTGCTCTCAAGGCATAAAGTGCTTTCCGGGTTGCAACCGATGAAGCCGATCAGGTTTTCTAATTAATTAAAAGGTCCTGTACTTATTTTTAAATCCAGGAAATTGGTCGGAATGAATATCGTCTTACGATGGACTTGGTGAAAGTAACCTGTAAAAAGAGGGTCGGCAGGAAAAGGAAATATAGGTGGATCCAGAGATGTGAGCAACTTCCAGGGGATCAGGAGGTGAGATTAGATGCAAAGTCCCGATTATCAATTTGCAGTTTAATTGATGAATTAAATTGCCTTGTTTGAGCTCAGCAGCCACCTATGCAAAGGAGCTTTTAATTATTTTCGTGGACGACTTCAATTCAGAACATTAGGGGTGAGACGATAGCGGTGTTTGCTACTTGAGGGGCTGCCCCAAAGAAAACGGGGTCAGCCTATTCTCCAAAGCACCTGAAGGCAGGACGAGAGGCAACAGATGGAAACGCATGAAATAGTAGCACCGCTTTATAATGCCTTGATAAGGCCACCTTTGGAATATCGCATCCAGTTTTGGTCACCGTGATATAACAAAAAAAGATGTTGAGTCTCTGGAAAGAGTGCAGAGAAGAGCAAGGAAGAGGATTAGGGGGCTGGAGACAAAAACATACGAAGGACAGCTGCAGGAATCGGGAATGTCTAATTTAACGACAAGAAGGACTAAAAGAGCAGTCTTCCAATATTTGAGGGGCTGCCACAAAAAAGAGGGGAGGGTCAAATTATTCTCCAAAGCACCTGAAGCCAGGACACGAAACAAAGGATGGAAACTAATCAAGGAGAGAAGCAACCTGGAATTAAGGAGAAATTTTCAAACAGTGAGAACAATTAGCCAGTGGAACAGCTTGCCACCAGAAGTGGTGGCTGCTCCATCACTGGTGGGTTTCAAGAAGAGACGGTGCAGCCATTTGTCTGGAATGGTACAGGGTCCCCAGCTTGAAAAAGGATGTCATGCCCCCGTCGGGAGTCAGAATCTGCAGGGGAGGATGAGCTGGGGTGGGTGGGGGTGCCACGCTCCGGGTCATCACAAAGGGGCTGGACTGGATGATCTCCAAGGTCCCTTCCAACTCTTTCTCTCTTTCATTCCCTTCCAGAAACCAAACTGCTACTTTATAGTCACACCCCCCTCTCCACCGAGGGAAATGAACTTGGCAACGACAGACTGTCGCTGAGCTGGACCTCCGCAGGAGCTCTTCTGCTCCGGCTAAGGATTCTGAGGGTGTCCAGCAGCCGAGCAACCTCTGGTGGTGCAAGCTGGCTTCAGACCAAGCTCTGCTTCTTCTGGCACCTATCAAGAAGGAGACGGTTTGCTTCAGCCCAAATTCCCATCTTCTGCGTTTCTGAGATTGTTCCCTGAAATCCAGGGAGGCCTTTTCTTGCACTTCTCCTCTTTTCTATCATTTTCATCTCTGAGAAGAATCAATATTTTGCTAATTCAGTTCATTAATCTTAATAAAGCTTTTGCACGATGTTTCCAGCTTGTGTGCCTTTTTTGTCCAAATCCCGTCCACCTTCCGGTTTTGACACCCACAGCACAAGGACACCATGGCTGGTCTGAGAAAGTCCAGCTGGGGGAAATGGGGGTCTCCCTGGGCTTCTGCTTTGCCCGTCCATGACCCATGCTGTCCACCTGGGAGGAAGGGAGGCCATCAGAGACCCCTGAAGCATCCTTGGCTGGAACTGCAACAGTTGCCAGATGCTGAGTGGGGAAGCCATTTGCTTCTTTTCCAAACTTCTGGGAACTTTAGCTGTGGTTGTTGCATCCCTTTGACTGTTTTCTTTTCCGTAACTACAATCAACCATTTTTAACAGAATTCATACTGATTCCTGAAACCCCTCCCTCGCTTGCTGAAAAGGTGTCCATGGATCGTCTCCTTTTGATTTCTTCCTCCCCAAGCTCCATATCCCCCCCTCACATCTATTCAGAAAGATGCCCAGATACCCCTCGGCTGTAAACTCTCCATGGTGGGGAGGGGGCTTGCTCTCCAAGGGGTTTGAGGGGCGGGGGGTGGTAATCTTGGGGGTCCCCAACTCCTCATTATCCACCTGTCTCAAAGTAACCTTGGCTCATGCTCAGGAAACACACAACCAGGGTAACAGATTAACGGAAGGGACCTTGGAGGTCATCTAGTCCAGCCCACTGCCGTCCCAGCCAAGCAGGAGAATCTAACACCATTTCTGACGGATGGGCAGCCCAGTCTCTTCTTGAAAGCGGCTTAAAACTTGCAGGAGCAGAAGCTTAGTAACCGCCATAGAGGAGGGGGAGAGCTTGCTCTCCATGGCTTGAGTAGGGGGCGACAATCTGGGGGTTGGTGGGTTTCCCACATCATTGTCCACCTGGATAAGGTAGCCTTGGCTTCTGCTTAGGAAACACACAACCAGGCTAAGAGATTAAGAGAATTGGAAGGGACCTTGGAGGTCATCTAGTCCAACCCCAACCCCACCCATAGCCCTTGGCTTCTGCTCAGGAAATAGACAACTAGCAGGAGTGATGACATTGTGTAGCAGAGTGCTGAGTAGTAATTCAACTGTCTCGCCCCCTCCTTCCGACTTCAGCCTAACCTCAAGTAGGGGGGAGAATTGGGCCGAAGGGGAACTCAAAGCGGGCAGAGGCGGAGAGCACCTGGGCAGCGGAGACGGTCCAGCCAGGGGGCAGGGCTTCTGGAGAATGGGCGTGGCCTCCACGCAGGTGAGCATCTCTGCCACCTGCGGGTTCTGCACATCGAAGGCAAATCTGTCGAGGTGGCTCTGCTTCCCCATCTGCCAGCGACCCTCTCTCTCTCGCCAGCCCCATGGAGCACTCCCGGCTGCCTCTCCCGTCCCTCCTCGGCCTCTTTGGCGCCCTCCTGATGCTCTCACCGGAGCTGCTAATGGGGATAGCCGGGAAAATTATCGACCCGCCCGTCACTGATCCAGAAGTGCAGAAAGCCCTGGCCTTCGCGGTGGACCAATACAACAAGGACACAGGTGACAGCACCAACTATTTCAAGGTGCTGCACTTTGTGAAGGTGGTGAGAGAGGTGGGTGTCTGGAGGTGGGGAGGATTGTTTTGGGGGTGGGGGTAGCCTTGTTGGATCCTTGGAATAGCCAAAGGACTCGGGAATGTTCTGGAAACAATATCAAGAGCGGTTAGACTTATATACTGCTTCACAGTTCTTCACAGCCCTCTGTAAGCGGTGGACACAGTCAGCCTCTTGCCCCTCAACCATCTGGGTCCTCCTTTTACCCACCTTGGAAGGCTGAGTTAACCTTAAGGCGGTCAGGATCGAACTGCTGGCAGTGGGCAGAATTAGCCTGCAATCTAACCAGAGGAAAGGAGTGAGGGAGGGAGGGAGGGAGGAAGGAAGGAAGGAAAGAAGGAAGGAAGGAAGGAATAGCATTTAGACTTATATACTGCTTCACAGTGCTTTACAGCCCTCTCTAAGGATGGAAAGCTGCCAATCTTGAGCCAGGCAGGATTTAACTGCCGAACTGGTAGCAGTCAGCAGGAATACTCTGCAGTATTGCATTCTACCCACTGTGCCATCAGGGCTCTTAACAGAAGGGTTGCGGGGTGCAGGATCGAACTGCTGGCAGTGGGCAGAATTAGCCTGCAATCTAACCAGGGGGAGGGAGGGAGGGGGGTTTTCTAAGGGAAGGATTGTTATTGTGGCCCAAAAGGCCATGATTTCTGCTGTTCGAACCTGAAAGGGAAATATTTCCTCTTGAACTGATGTTCTTGCTGCTCTCAAGGCATAAAGTGCTTTCCGGGTTGCAACCGATGAAGCCGATCATGTTTCCTAATTAATTAAAAGGCCGTGTACTTATTTTTAAATCCAGGTGGACTTGTCGGATAAATACCATCTTATGGTGTTGTTGGTACAAACAAGATGTGAAAAGACGGCCGGTATGATAATAAGATATGAGAACGTCCAGAAATGTCCTCTACTTCCAGGGAATCAAAAGGTGAGATTGGATTCCAAATTCCAATGATCTATTCGCGGTTTAATTGACAAATGAAATCAATTGATTTCCTGCCTTCTCTGAGCTCAGCAGCCACCTCTGCAAAGTTAGGTTTTCATTATTTGCATGGACGACTTTAATTCAGAACATTAGGGGTGAGACTATAGCGGTGTTTGCTACTTGAGGGGCTGCCCCAAAGAAAACGGGGTCAGCCTATTCTCCAAAGCACCTGAAGGCAGGAGGAGAAGCAACGAATGGAAACGCATGAAATAGTAGCACCGCTTTATAATGCCTTGATAAGGCCACCCTTGGAATATCACATCCAGTTTTGGCCACCATGATATTAAAAAAAGATGTTGAGACTCTGGAAAGAGTGCAGAGAAGAGCCAGAAAGGATGATGAGGGGGCTGGAGATAAAAACATACGAAGAACGGTTGCAGGAATTGGGTATGTCTAGTCTAGTGAAAAGAAGGACCGGGGGAGACAGATAGCAATATTCCCATATTTAAGGAGATGCCACAAAGAGGGGAGGGTCAACTTATTTTCCAGAGCTCCAGAAGGCCAAGAAGAAGCAACAGATGGAAACTTTTGAAGGAAAGAAGCAACCTAGAACTAAGGAGAAACTTCCTAACAGTGAGAAAAATGAACCATGGGGCTGCTTTCCTCCAGAAGTTGTGGATGCTCCATCACGGGAAGTTTTTATGAAACAACAAATGTTTGTCTGAAATGGTCCAGGGTCCCTTGTTTGAACAAGGGGTTGGACTACATGATCTCCAAGGTCCCTTCCAACTCTGTTTTTCTCTCTCATTCCCTTCCAGAAACTCACCTGCTACTTTAGAGCTTTTAAGCGTTTACGTTTGTTCGGTATGTCCTTGGCAGCCTCCTCCTGTACCCCATCTGTACCTCCGAAGGACCTCTTCTGCTCAGGCTAAGGATTCTGAGGGTGTCCAGCAGCCGAGCAACATCTGGGGTGCAAACTGGCTTCATACCAAGCTCTGCTTCTTCTGGCACCAATCAAGAAGGAGACGGTTTGTTTCAGTCCAAATTCACATCTTCTGCGTTTCTGAGATTGTTCCCTGAAATCCAGGGAGGCCTTTTCTTGCACTTCTCCTCTTTTCTATCATTTTCATCTTTGAGAAGAATCAATATTTTGGTAATTCGGTTCATTAATCTTAATAAAGCTTTTGTCCTGATGTTTCCAGCTTGTGTGCCTTTTTTGTCCAAATCCCATCCAACCTTCCGGTTTTGACACCCACAGCACAAGGCTTGTCCAAGAAAGACCCAGCTGGGGGAAATGGGGGTCTCCCTGGGCTTCTGCTTTGCCCGTCCATGACTGTCCCACCTGGGAGGAAGGGAGGCCATCAGAGACCCCTGAAGCATCCTTGGCTGGAACTGCAACAGCTGCCAGATGCTGAATGGGGAAGCCATTTGGTTCTTTTCCAAACTTCTGGGAACTTTAGCTGTGGTTATTGCAGGCGTTTGCCCGTTTTTTTTTCAGCAACTACAATCAACCATTTTTACCAGAATTCATACTGATTCTTGAAACCCCTCCCTCGCTTGCTGAAAATATGTCCACGGAGAATCTCCTTTTAATTTCTCTCCCCCCCAAGCTCCATATCCACCCTCCCCCCACATTTATTCAGAAAGATGCCAAGGTTGACTCAGCCTTCCATCCTTCCGAGGTAGGTAAAATGAGGACCCGGATTGTGGGGGCAATAAACTGACTTTGTATAAAAAAAAGAACACCGCTTAGGGGGGGCGAAAGCCCTACTAAGCAGGTATATACAAAAGTATGAAGGCTATTGCTTAATGCATTGTAAGCCGCCCTGAGTCTCCGGAGAAGGGCGGCATCTAAATCGAACTAATAAATAAATAAGATACCCCTTGGCTGTAAAATCTCCATGGGGGGGGGGGGGAAGGGACTTGCTCTCCAGGGCTTTGAGGGCGACTATCTTGGGGCCCCCAACTCCTCATTATCCACCTCTCTAAAGATAACCTTGCTTAGGAAACACACAACCAGGCTAACAGATTAACGGAAGGGACCTTGGAGGTCATCTAGTCCAACCCCCTCTCAAGCAGGAGAATCTAACACCATTTCTGACGGATGGGCAATCCAGTCTCTTCTGGAAAGTGGCTTGAAAACTAGCAGGAGCAGAAGCTTAGTAACCACCATAGAGGAGGGGGAGGGCTTCCTCTCCGTGGTTTGGGGAGGGGGTGAAAATCTGGGAGTGGGTGGGTTTCCCACCTCCTCATTGTCCAGGTGGCTAAAGGTAGCCTTGTCTTCTGCTTAGGAAACACACCACCAGGCTAAGAGATTAATAAGAGAGATGGAAGGGATCTTGGAGGTCATCTAGTCCAGCCCACTGCCGTCCCAGCCAAGCAGGCGAATCTAACACCATTTCTGACGGATGGGCAATCCAGTCTCTTCTTGAAAGCGGCTTAAAAACGAGCAGGAGCAGAAGCTTAGTAACCGCCATAGAGGACGGGGAGAGCTTCCTCTCCATGGCTTGAGTAGGGGGCGACAATCAGGGGGTGGGTGGGTTTCCCACATCATTGTCCACCTGGATAAGGTAGCCTTGGCTTCTGCTTAGGAAACACACAACCAGGCTAAGAGATTAATAAGAGAATTGGAAGGGACCTTGGAGGTCATCTAGTCCAACCCCAACCCCACCCATAGCCCTTGGCTTCTGCTCAGGAAATAGACAACTAGCAGGAGTGATGACATTGTGTAGCAGAGTGCTGAGTAGTAAGTCAACTGTCTCGCCCCCTCCTTCCGACTTCAGCCTAACCTCAACTAGGGGGGAGAATTGGGCCGAAAGGGAACTCAAAGCGCGCGGAGGCGGAGAGCACCTGTGCAGCGGAGACGGTCCAGCCACAGGGGGCGGGGCTTCTGGAGAATGGGCGTGGCCTCCGCGCAGGTAAGCATCTCTGCCACCTGCGGCTCCTTGCACATCGGAGGCAAATCCGTCCAGGTGGCTCTGCTGCTTCCCCACCTGCCAAGGACCCTCTCTCTCTCGCCAGCCCCATGGTGCGCTCCCGGCTGCCTCTCCTGTCCCTCCTCGGCCTCTTCGGCGCCCTCCTGATGCTCTTCCTGGGGACCCCCGAGGATCTTTGCGACTTGCCGGTCACTGATCCAGGGGTTGAGAAAGCCCTCACCTTCGCCCTGGTGCAATACAACCGGTTCAGACGTAAGGACGCCAACTATTTCAAGGTGCTGCGAGTTCTGAAGGCGCAGTCGCAGGTGCGTGTCTGGAGGTGGGGAGGATTCCGAAGGGGGGTTGTAGGTGGGAGGTGGGCAGACTCGTTGGATCCTTGGAGTAGCCGAAGGACTCCGGATTGCTCTGGAAAGAAAAGCAAGAGCGGTAGTTAGACGGTACTTTCCAGCCCGCTCTAAGCGGTTTACAAAGTCAGCCTCTTGGTTCTCCCCCCCCCCCAACAATCTGGGTCCTCGTTTTACAGATCTCGGAAGGACAGAAGGTTGAGTCAACGTGGAGTGGGTCAGGATCGAACTGCTAGCCGTGGACAGAAT
Organism: Pantherophis guttatus; assembly: GCF_029531705.1. Next base: position 247,945 of record NW_026844085.1, on the reverse strand, counting down.
TAGCCTGCATGACTGCATTCTAAGAAGAACGAAGGGAGCGAGGGAGGAAGGAAAGGAAAGGAAAGGAAAGGAAAGGAAAGGAAAGGAAAGGAAAGGAAAGGAAAGGAAAGGAAAGGAAAGGAAGGAAAAACAGACTTATACCCTGCTTCACAGTTTCTCTAAGCAGTTTACAGAGTCAGCCTCTTGCCCCCCTCAACAATCTGGGTCCTCATTTTACAGATCTCGGAAGGACAGAAGGTTGAGTCAACCTGGAGTGGGTCAGGATTGAACTGCTAGCAGTGGACAGAATTGCCTGCATGACTGCATTCTAAGAAGAACGGAGGGAGGGAGGGAGGGAGGGAGGGAGGGAGGGAGGAGGAAGGAAGGAAGGAAGGAAGGAAGGAAGGGAGGGAGGGAGGGAAGGGAAGGGAAGGGAAGGGAAGGGAAGGGAAGGGAAGGGAAGGGAAGGGAAGGGAAGGGAAGGGAAGGAAGGAAGGAAGGAAGGAAGGAAAGAAAGAAAAACAGACTTATATCCTGCTTCACAGTATCTCTAAGCAGTTTACAGAGTCAGCCTCTTGCCCCGAACAACCTGGGTCCTTCTTGGAAGGATGGAAGGTTGAGTCACCCTTGAGCCAGTCAGGATCGAACTCCTGGCAGTTGGCAGAGTTAGCCTGCAGTGCTGCATTCTAACCACTGGGCCACCAGGGCTCTTAATAGAAGGGTTGGGGGTTGGGGCTGAAGGGAGCTTGGGGATTGTTCTAGGGGAGGCACTGTTATCCTGGACTAAAAGGACATGATTTCTGCTGTTTATTTTATTTTATTTTATTTTATTTTATTTTATATTTTATTTTATTTTATTTTATTATTTTATTTGTCGAGTATGTATTAGATAATATATATAAGCATGAATTGAATACATAAAATGAATACAATTAAAGGGGACAGTAGGACAGGGACGGAAGGACGCCCCTTACAGACCTCTTAGGAATGGGGTGAGGTCAACAGTAGACAGTCTAAGGTTAAAGTTTTGGGGGTTTTGGAAAGAAACTACAGAGTCAGGTAGTGCATTCCAGGCATTGACCACTCTGTTGCTGAAGTCGTATTTCCTGCAATCGAGTATGGAGCGGTTTCCCTTAAGTTTGTATCTATTGTGTGCTCATGTATTGTGGTTGAAGCTGAAGTAGTCATTGACAGGTAGGACATTGTAGCAGATGATTTTATGTACTACGCTAAGGTCATATTGAAGGTGGCATAGTTCTAAGTTTTCTAAATTCAGAATTTCTAGCCTGGTGACATAAGGGATTCTGTTGCGAGTGGAGGAGTGGAGGACTCTTCTTGTGAAATATTTCTGGACGCGCTCAATTGTATTAATATCTGATATGCAGTGCGGGTTCCAGACAGATGAGCTGTATTCGAGAATTAGTCTAGCAAAGGTTTTGTATGCTCTGGTTAGTAGTGTGATATTACCGGAGAAGAAGCTACGCAAGATTAGGTTTACAACTCTGAATGCCTTTTTGGAGATGTTGTTACAGTTGGCTCTGGCACTTAGATCATTAGAGATGAGTACTCCAAGGTCCTTGATAGAGTGAGGATCATCTACAAGGTCATGTCCACTCAGCATGTATTTCGTGTTCTGGTTCTTTTTTGCTAATGTGTAAGACAGAACATTTGTTTGTTGAGATTTGAAGTTGCCACTTGTTTGACCATTCTGACACATAGTCAAGGTCTCTTTGAAAGGTAGCAGCATTGTCGGTGGTGTTAAATATTTTTACATCATCAACGAAGAGAACGCAGTTGCTTATAATATGATCACATAGGTCATTTATGTATAGTACGTATAGAACACTGCCTTGGGGGACACCGCTATTAACAAGTGCAGGATTTGATAGGGCGCTCCCTATTTTGACCACTTGTTGTCTGTTTGACAGGAACGCAGCTATCCAATTATGTAGGGGCCCGGAGATGCTATAGGATTTTAATTTTAGAAGTAGTTTGTCATGTACCACTGAATCAAAGTCTATGTAAATTGCATCTATTGCTTTGCCCTGATCGAGATTTGTAGTCCATATGTTCTTGCAGTGTAGAAGTTGTTGATTACAGGATAATTTTTTTTTCTGAAACCAAATTGTTTGTTAGAGAGTAGTTGTTTGTTTCTAGGTGGAGGGTAATGGATTGGTTAATGATCGATTCCATGACTTTGCAGGTGACGCAGCATAAAGAGATTCGTCTGTATTTTTTATTTATTTATTTTTATTATAACACTATATGACAAATACAAAACATACAGCATATATATATCTATATATCAGTTTCATAGTGGTCATCTTCTAATATTTATATTCTCCCCCGTTTCCCTTTATACTATTCCATTTTCTTCTTGTTCCTTTCTCTTTTAATTACATTGTACTTCTTAACAACCATATTGATTTTATACATTCTATACATTGTCATATTCATTCTTTCCATTTTCAAATTTCACCTCTATTTTCTTTTCTTTGAGCTCTTTTGTTAATTTGTCCATCTCGGCACATTCTAATATTTTTTTTTTTATCAATTCTTCTTCTGTTGGTATATTTTCCCTTTTCCAATTTTGTGCATATGATATACGTGCAGCTGTTATAATTTTCTTTTTTTCCCCCAATTTTTTATTTTTATTTTTTAAAACACAAAAATAAACATACAATACATCTTTTTGGAACAGAGCATTGATCCGGTCATACATTTGTTCAATTTTTTGTCATCTTTAACAAAAATTTATATATTCTAGTTTTGCCATAACACTTATTTCTTAATCTTAAATCACATATCTCAACTATTACCATCTTATAGAAAGTTTACTCATATTAACTTAATCAAAACAATTACCCTTCTATTAATCCAATTTAAATTTTAATTCAAATAATACCTTTTTTTTTTTTTGCTTTAATTTATATGCCGCCCTTCTCTGGAGACTCAGGGCGGCTTACAATGCGTTAAGCAATAGCCTTCATACTTTTGTATATTTATACAAAGTCAGTTTATTGCCCCCACAATCTGGGTCCTCATTTTACCTACCTTTGAAAGGATGGAAGGCTGAGTCAACCTTGAGCCTGGTGAGATTTGAACTTGCAGTAATTGCAAGCAGCAGATGTTAATAACAGTGCTTTAGTCCACTGTACTACCAAGGCTCTGTAATTATAATACATTTCACAATTCTTACCCTAAACCCTCACTATTAACAATACACTTCGAACATGTTTATATTTCAAAATCTTATTTCCATTTCTGTAACTTCCTTACCTTTGTTATTACTTCTTATAATATTCATTAAATCTTTATTTCATTATTACTTCATCAAAGTTGAATCTTATCTCTAATCTTAAAAATATAGCAATTTAACATTTAAACAAATGTTCTTAATTCAAATAATACTACATAACACAATTCCCAATTATTCCCCTAAATTCTATCTATTTAACAATAACATTTATATAATAACCAATTAAGTAATTCTTATGTAAATCATAATCCTTTATCATTTCAATTTTCTTTATTGTAAGCTGTTAGAATTTTCAACTCCCTTTTTGAAGATAGGGATGACCATGGTTAGTGACCATAAGTTGGGTAGGGAGCTGGTCCTGAAGGACTTTTCAAAGGTTATGGTTAGGGGTTATGCTATAGCAGTGGACAGCTTTTTTAAGAAGTATGCACATAGTCCATCAGGTCCGTTCATATCTGAAAGAGAAATATTTCCTCTTGAACTGATGTTCTTGCTTCTCAAGGCATAAAGTGCTTTCCGGGTTGCAACCGATGAAGCCGATCATTTTTTTGTATTTAAATCCAGGTGGAGACTAGATACGAATACCATCTCACGGTGGAGTTGGTGGAAACAACATGTGAAAAGTCGGCCTGTTGCAAACTGAGTTACAAGGACATCCAAATGTGTGAGCAATTTCCAGGGAATCAGGAGGTGAGATTGGATGCCAAATTCCGATGATCTATTGGCGGTTTAATTGATAAATTAATTTATCTCCTGCCTTGTTTGAGCTCAGCAGCCACCTCTGCAAAGGAGCTTTTAATTATTTTCATGGACGACTTCAATTCGAAACATTAGGGCTGACAGGATAGCGGTGTTTGCTATTTGAGGGGCTGCCCCAAAGAAAACGGGGGTCAGCCTATTCTCCAAAGCACCTGAAGGCAGGAGAAGAAACAACGGATGGAGACACATGAAATAGTAGCACCGCTTTATAATATCTTGATAAGGCCACCCTTGGAATATTGCATCCAGTTTTGGTCGCCATGGTGTAAAAAAAAAATGATGCTGAGACTCTGGAAAGAGGTCAGAGAAGAGCAAGAAAGAGGATTAAGGACTGGAGCGGCTAAAACATACGAAGAATGGTTGCAGGAACTGGGTATGTCTAGGTTTTTTTTTTAATTTATTTATATGCCGCCCTTCTCCGGAGACGCAGGGTGGCTTACAATGCATTAAGCAATAGCCTTCATACTTTTGTATATTTATACAAAGTCAGTTTATTGCCCCCACAAACTGGGTCTTCAATTTACCTACATTAGAAAGGATGGAAGGCTGAGTCAACCTTGAGCCTGGCGAGATTCGAACTTACTTTAATTGCAGACAGCTGGTGTTAAATTACAGTGCCTTGTCCGCAGAGCTATCCAGGCTCCTGGACAGTTTTAGATTCCTATCCAGTTTTATGGAAAGAAGGACAAGGAGAGAAATGAGAGCAGTCTTCCGATATCTCAGAGGTTGCCACAAAGAAGAGGGAGTCCAGCTATTCTCCAAAAACACAAGAAGGCAGGACAAGAAACAATGGAGGGAAAGTAATCAAGGAGAGAAGCAACCTGGAACTAAGGAGAAATTTTCTAAGAATGACAACAATTAACCAGTGGGATGGCTTCCCACCAGAAGTTGTAGGTGCTCCATCAACTGGAGATTTTCAAGAAGCCCTTTCTCCCGAATGGTGCAGAGTCTCCTGCTTGAGCAGGGGGTTGGACTAGATGACCTTCAAAGTCCCTTTCAATCCTGTTTTTCTCTCTCATTCCCTTCTAGAAACAAACCTGCTACTTGAAAGTTATACACCGACTTCCGGTGAATTTCAAAATCGTATCCTGTACCTGAGCTGGACCTCCGAAGGACCTCTTCTGCTCCGGCTAAGGATTCTGAGGGTGTCCAGCAGCCGAGGAACCTCTGGTGTGCAAGCTGGCTTCACACCAAGCTCTGCTTCTTCTGACACCAATCAAGAAGGAGACGGTTTGCTTCAGCCCAAATTCACATCTTCTGCTTTTCTGAGATTGTTCCCTGACATCCAGGGAGGACTTTTCCTGCACTTCTCCTCCTTTCTATCATTTTCATCTCTGAGAAGAATCAATATTTTGAGAATTCGGTTCATTAGTCTTTTTTGTGTGTGTGTGTGTGTGTGTCTTATACATCAAACAAACTTTAAATCTATAGCTGTCTACATCACAGCGCGAGAAGGAAGTAAAATTGTCCCATTACATATATAGGATAGCCAAGAAAAACCTATTACATATACCAAGTGACATGTTTATCATATACATCAGTTTGCAGCTCGGTCTGACATCCAATTGTACCATTGGCTCCAAGATATATAATAGTCTGTGTCCCTTCATCATTAAGTATCATAATAAGCCGATCTGATTCCGCACAGTTCATTATTTTCTGAATTACTACTTGTTCGGGTGGGCTGACATCCATCTTCCAGTATTTGGTTCATTAGTCTTAATAAAAGCTTTTGTCATAATGTTTCCGGCTTGTGTCCTTTTCTTGTCCAAATCCCGTCCAACCTTCCGGTTTTGACACCCACAGCACAAGGACACCATGGCTTGTCCAAGAAAGTCCAGCTGGGGGAAATGGGGGTCTCCCTGGGCTTCTGCTTTGCCCGTCCATGTGGTCTTTTTTAACCCATGACTGTCCCACCTGGGATGAAGGGAGGCCATCAGAGACCCCCCGAAGCATCCTTGGCTGGAACTGCAACAGCTGCCAGATGCTGAGTGGGGAAGCCATTTGCTTCTTTTCCAAACTTCTGGGAACTTTAGCTGTGGTTGTTGCATCCATTTGATCGTTTTCTCTTCAGTAACTGCAATCAACCATTTTTAATAGAATTCATACTGATTCTTGAAACCCCTCCCTCGCTTGCTGAAAATGTGTCCACGGATTGTCTCTTTTCGATTTCTCACCCCCCCAAAGCTCCATATCCCCCCCCATCTATTCGGAAAGATGCTCAGATGCCCCTTGGCTGTAAACTCTCCATGGGGGGAGGGGACTTGCTGTCCAGGGCTTTGAGGGGGACAATCTTGGGGGTTCCCAACTCCTCATTGTCCACCTGTCTAAAGGTAACCTTGGCTCATGCTTAGGAAACACACAACCAGGCTAACAGATTAACGGAAGGGACCTCGTAGGTCATCTAGTCCAGCCCACTGCCGTCCCAGCCAAGCAGGAGACCCTACACCATTTCTGACAGATGGGCAGCCCAGTCTCTTCTTGAAAACTAGCAGGAGCAGAAGCTTAGTAACGTCCATAGAGGTGGGGGGAGGGATTCCTCTCCGTGGTTTGGAGAGGGTTCACACATCCGTGGCTAAAGGTTGCCTTGGCTTCTGCTTAGGAAACATACAAACGGGCTAACAGATTAACTGAGCTGGAAGGGACCTTGGAGGTCATCTAGTCCAACCCCCATCCTACACATAGCCCTTGGCTTCTGCTCAGGAAATACACAACTAGCAGGAGCGATGACCTTGTGTAGCAGACAGCGACTACTAACTCAACTGTCTCCTCTCCTTCCGACTTCAGCCTAACCTCAACTAGGGGGGAGAATTGGGCCGAAGGGGAACTTAAATCGGGCAGAGGCGGAGAGCAACTGGGCAGCGGGGATGGTCCAGCCATGGGGCGGGGCTTCTGGAGAATGGGCGTGGCCTCCGCGCAGGTGAGCATCTCTGCCACCTGCGGGTCCTGCACATCGAAGGCAAATCCGTCGAGGTCTCTCTGCTTCTCCACCTGCCAAGGATCCTCTCTCTCGCCAGCCCCATGGAGCGCTCCAGGCTGCCTCTCCAGTCCCTCCTCGGCCTCTTCGGCGCCCTCCTGATGCTCTCCCCGGAGCTGCTCCTGGGGATAGCCGGGAGTCTTTCCGACGTGCCTGTCACTGATCCAGGTGTGCAGGAAGCCCTCGCCTTCGCTGTGGAGCAATACAACCAGGAGAGACGTGAGTGTGTCAACTATTTCAAGCAGCTGCGTCTTCTCAAGGCGCTGTCCCAGGTTTGTGTCCGGAGGTGGGGAAGATTTTGGGGGGCGGTGGTAGGTGGGCAGCCACCTTGGATCGTTGGAATAGCCAAAGGACTCGGAATTGTTCTGGAAACCACAGCAAGCGCGGTTAGACTTATATACCGCTTCACAGTGCTTTCCAGCCCTCTGTAAGCGGTTGACAGAGTAAGCATATTTTCCCCCAACAATCTGGGTCCTCATTTTATCCATCTTGGAAGGATGGAAGGCTGAGTCACTCATGAGCCAGTCAGGATCGAACTGCTGGAGAGTGGGCAGAATTACCTGCATTCTAAGGGGGAAAGAAGGGAAGGAAGGAAGGAAGGAAGGAAGGAAGGAAGGAAGGAAGAAGGAGGGAAGGACGCTTAGATTTATATACTACTTCACAGTGTTTTACAATCCTCTCTAAGTGGTTTACATAGTTAGCATATTTGCCCCTAACAATCTGGGTCCTCATTTTATCCATCTTGGAAGGATGGAGGCTGAGTCACCTTGAGCAGTCAGGATCGAACTGCTGGAGGTGGCAGAATTAACCTGCATTCTAAGAGGAGGAAGAAGGGAAGGAGGAAGGAAGGAAGGAAGGAAGGAAGGAAGGAAGGAGGGAAGGACGCTTAGATTTATATACTACTTCACAGTGTTTTACATCTTCAGTGGTTTAATAGTTAGCATATTTGCCCCTAACAATCTGGGTCCTCATTTTTGTCATCTTGGAAGATGGAAGGCTGAGTCTTGAGGTCAGGATAGAACTGCTGGAGAGTGGGCAGAATTAGCCTGCATCTTGGAAGGAAGGAAGGAAGGAAGGAAGGAAGGAAGGAAGGAAGGAAGGAAGGAAGGAAGGACGCTTAGATTTATACACTACTTCACAGTGTTTTACAACTTCTCTAAGTGGTTTACATAGTAAGCATATTTGCCCCTAACAATCTGGGTTCCTCATTTTATCCATCTTGGAAGGATGGAAGGTGAGCACTCATGAGCCAGTAAGGATCGAACTGCTGGAGAGTGGGCAGAATTAGCCTGCATTCTAAGGGGAAGGAAGGAAGGAAGGAAGGAAGGAAGGAAGGAAGGAAGGAAGGAAGGAAGGAAGGACGCTTAGATTTATACACTACTTCACAGTGTTTTACAAACTTCTCTAAGTGGTTTACATAGTAAGCATATTTGCCCCTAACAATCTGGGTTTCTTTTATCCATCTTGGAGGGAGAAAGCTGAGTCACTCTTGAGCAGTGAGGATCGAACTGCTGCAGTGGGAAGAGTTAGCCTGCAATGCTACATCCTAACCACTGTGCCACCAGGGCACTTAATAGAAGAGTTTGGGGGGGGGGGCTGGAGGGAGTTTAGGGGGGGGTTTAAGAGAAGGATTGTTGTCATGGCCCAAAAGCCCATGACTTCTAGTTGGTATCTGATATTGAAATATTTCCTCTTGAACTGATGTTCTTGCTGCTCTCAAGGCATAAAGTGCTTTCGGGTTGCAACGATGAAGCCGATCATGTTTTCTAATTAATTAAAAGGCACGTACTTATTTTTAAATCCAGGTGGAGACTAGGGACGAATACCATCTTAAGGTGGAGATGGTGAAAACAAGATGTGGAAAGAAGGCCTGTTGCAAACTGAGTTATAAGAGGATCCAGATGTGTGAGCTAGTTCGGGGAATCCGGAGGTGAGATTGGATGCCAAATTCCGATTTGCTATTGGTGGTTTAATTGATCAATTATATTGCCTTGTTTGAGCTCAGCGGCCACCTCTGCAAAGGAGGTTTTCATTATTTTCATGGACGACTTCAATTCAAAACATTAGGGGTGACACCATAGCGGTGTTTGCTATTTGAGGGGCTGCCCCAAAGAAAACGGGGGTCAGCCTATTCTCCAAAGCACCTGAAGGCAGGAGGAGAAGCAACGGATGGAGACACATGAAATAGTAGCTCTGCTTTATAATGCCTTGATAAGGCCACCTTGGAATATCACATCCAGTTTTGGCCACCACGATATAACAAAAAAGAAGATGTGGAGACTCGGAAAGAGTGCAGAGAAGAGCAACAAAAAGGATGATAGGGACTGGAGACTAAAACATACGAAGAACGGTTGCAGGAACTGGGCGGTAGTCTACTGAAGAGAAGGACCAGGGAAGACAAGGTAGCAGTGTCCCATATTTGAGGAGATGCCACAAAGAGGAGGGGGTTCAACTTATTTTCCAGAGCACCAGAAGGCCAGACAAGGAACAATGGATGGAAAATAATCAAGGAGAGAAGCAACCTGGAATTAAGGAGAACTTTTCTAAGAATGAAAACAATTAACCAGTGGGATGGCTTCCCACAAGAAGTTGGAGGTGTTCCATCACTGGAGATTTTCAAAAAAGAGATGGTGCAGCCATTTGTCTGGAATGGTACAGGGTCTCCTGCTTGAGCAAGGGGTTGGACTAGATGACCTCTAAGGTCCCTTTCACCTCTGTTTTTCTCTCTCATTCCCTTCCAGGAACGAAACTGCTACTTTATAGTTAGACCTCGCTCACCACCGAATGAAATGACCATGGAAACCATCGCCTGTGTCTGATCTGGACCTCCGCAGGACCTCTTCTGCTCAGGCTAAGGATTCTGATTGTGTCCAGCAGCCGAGCAACATCTGGTGTGCAAGCTGGCTTCAGACCAAGCTCTGCTTCTTCTGGCACCGATCAAGAATGAGACGGTTTGTTTCAGCCCAAATTCACATCTTCTGCGATTCTGAGATTGTTCCTTGACATCCAGGGAGGCCTTTTCCTGCACTTCTCCTCTTTTCTATCATTTTCATCTCTGAGAAGAATCAATATTTTCCTAATTCAGTTCGTTAATCTTAATAAAGCTATTGTCCTGATGTTTCCAGCTTGTGTGCCTTTTTTGTCCAAATCCCATCCAACCTTCCGGTTTTGACACCCACAGCACAAGGACGCCATGGCTGGTCCAAGAAAGTCCAGCTGGGGGAAATGGGGGTCTCCCTGGGCTTCTGCTTTGCCCGTCCATGTGGTCTTTTGTAACCCATGACTGTCCACCTGGGAGGAAGGGAGGCCATCAGAGACCCCTGAAGCATCCTTGGATGGAACTGCAACAGCTGCCAGATGCTGAATGGGGAAGCAATTTGGTTCTTTTCCAAGCTTCTGGGAAATTTAGCTGTGGTTATTGCAGGCGTTTGCCCGTTTTCTTTTCAGCAACTACAATCAACCATTTTTACCAGAATTCATACTGATTCTTGAAACCCCTTCCTCGCTTGCTGAAAATGTGTCCATGGATCGTCTCCTTTCGATTTCTCGCCCCTCCCAAAGCTCCATATCACCCCCCCCACACACACACACACATCTATTCAGAAAGATGCCAAGGTTGACTCAGCCTTCCATCCTTCCGAGGCAGGTAAAATGAGGACCCGGATTGTGGGGGCAATAAGATGACTTTGTATAAAACAAAGAACACCGCTGGGGGGTGGGAGGGGAAAGCCCTACTAAGCAGGTATATACAAAAGTATGAAGGCTATTGCTTAACACATTGTAAGCCGCCCTGAATCTCCGGAGAAGGGTGGCATCTAAATCGAACTAATAAATAAATAAGATACCCCTTGGCTGTAAATTCTCCATGGGATGGAGGGAACTTGGTCTCCAAAGCTTTGAGGCCAACAGTCTTAGGGGTCCCTAACTCATTATCATTATCGTAACCTTGGCTTACGCTTGGGAAACACACAACCAAGCTAGCAGATTAACACATCTGGGTGGGACCCTGTAGGTCATCTAGTCCAACCCTCACCTCACCCACCATCCTTGGCTTTTACTCTGTGAATATACAAGTAGCAGATCGTGACTAGTAACTCAACTGGGTCCCACCCTCCCTGACTTCAGCCAAACCTTAACTAGGGGGGAGAATTGGGCCCAGGCAGTGAGCACCTGGGCAGCGAAGACGGTCCAGCCACGGGGGGCAGGGCTTCTGGAGAATGGGCGTGGCCTCCGCGCAGGTGAGCGTCTCTGCACCTGCTGCTCCTGGCACATATAAGGCAAATCCGTTGAGGTCCCTCTGCTGCTTCCCCGCCTGCCAGAAAACCCTCTCTCTCGCCAGCCCCATGGAGCGCTCCCGGCTGCCTCTCCGGTCCCTCCTCGGCCTCTTCGGTGCCCTCCTGATGCTCTCCCCGGAGCTGCTAATGGGGATAGCCGGGAAGCTTTCCGACGTGCCCGTCTTTGATTCAGGAGTGCGGGAAGCCCTCGCCTTCACCATGCAGCAATACAATCAACGCAGACGTCAGAGCTCCAACGTTTTCAAGGTGCTGAATGTCCTGAAGGTGCAGTCCCAGGTGTGTGTCTGGAGGTGGGGCGGTTTTTTGGGGGAGGCGTGCAGCCTCATTGAAACCTTGGAGTAGCCAAAGGACTCGGAATTGTTCTGGATACAATAGCGAGAGCGGTTAGATGTATATCTATCTATATTTCTATCTATTATCTATATTTCTATCTATCTATCTATATTTCTATCTATCTATCTATCTATCTATCTAAATAAATAAATAAATAAATAAATAAATAAATAAATAATTTTATCTAAATAATTAAATAATGGTATTTGCAGGACCATCTTCTGCCTGCCTCCCACCGTCCCGTGCGCTCCCACAGAGCAGGCCTCCTCAGGGTGCCGTCGGCCAAACAATGTCAACTGGCGGCCCCCAGGGGGAGAGCATTCTCCGACAGAGCGCCGATCCTCTGGAACGGTTTGCCCACCGAGGTCAGGATAGCCCCGGACCTCCTCTCCTTTCGCCGTGAACTGAAGACGTGGCTCTTCCGTCAAATAACTTGATCTGCTAGGGATTGCACAAACTGTACTAATTTTAAAGATGGTTTTTAAGGGGTTTTAACTTATTTTGTGATTTTGTGATTTGCGTTATTGATTGTTGTTGTAAGCCGCCCTGAGTCCTTCGGGAGAATGGCGGCATATAAATCGCAAAAATAAATAAATAAATAAATAAATAAATAAATAAATAAATAAATAAATAAATAAATTTTATTAAACTTGTATGCCGCCCTCTCTCCCAAAGGACTCAGGACGGCTCATAACAATAAAAACACATAAAATTCAACACACACACACACACACACACACACACACACACACACACACATATATATATATATGTTTTCTCAGGTTTTCGCGGGTGTTTGTATGTAGGTCTTTGGTTATTCGGGTCTTCTCCCACGTAAAATTGGAAGTGTCTTGGCGACGTTTCAACAAAGTCTCATTCGTCATCTTCAGGCTGGTGTTCTCGGCTTCGTGCTTCCAGGATATATATAAACCCCAATAAAATCCCTTTAAAAAACCCCTTCAGTCCAATCCGGCAATGCCAAATAGCCATGTTTTGAGCGAAGGTCATGGGACATCCGGAGCTCCAGGGGGAGCTGATTCCACAGAGTAGGCGCGCCCACAGAGAAGGCCCGCACCCTGGGAGTCGCCAATGCTTTACAGCCCTCTCTAAGCTGTTTACAGAGTCAGCCTCTTACCCCCCAACAATCTGGGTCCTCATTTTATCCATCTCAGAAGGATGGAAGGCTGAGTCACCCTTGAGCCAGTCGGTCAGGATCGAACTGCTGACAGCGGGCAGAATTAGCCTGCAATGCTGCATTCTAACCACTGCACCTTCAGGGCTCTTAATAGAAGGATTTGGGGGGGCTGGAGGGAGTTTAGGGGGGTTTCTAAGGGAAGGATTGTTATCGTGGCCCAAAAGCCCATGACTTCTGCTGTTCGTATCTGAAAGGGAAATATTTCTCTTGAACTGATGTTCTTGCTGCTCTCAAGGCATAAAGTGCTTTCCGGATTGCAACCGATGAAGCCGATCATGATTTGTAACTAATTAAAAGGATGTGTACTTTTTTTTTTAATCCAGTTGGAGACTAGGGACGAATATGATTTTATGGTGCAGGTGGTGGAAACAGAATGTCAAAAGTGGGCCGCTCAGCGAATGGATTTTGAGACGATCCAGAACTGTCAGCAACTTCCAGGAAATCAGGTGAGATTGGATGCCCCAATTCCGATAATCTATTTGCGGTTTAATTGATCAAACCTGCCCTGTTTGAGCTCAGCAGCCACCTCTGCAAAGGGCATTTTAATTATTCTCATGGACGATTTCTTTTCTTTTCTTTTTGTAAATGTTTGTTTTTATTTTTTACACAAACAAACAATGCATTTTTTTCTGAACAGAGTAAAATTTAAGTCCTGTAATAGAAGATTTTTTTAAAAAATTCAATTTGGAATTCAGGATTCCAAAGGATTTGGATCCTAAATTGACTCAGAGAAATAGAAAATTAAGAAGAAAAATATAATAAAAATTGGTAAAGATTGGTAAGGTGGATTTTAAACAAAATGGATATTTTCTTAGGCTGTTGATTGGAATTGTGGATTGGAAAAAGGAACATTGCAACATTAAACTTTTATTTTGGGGAAAAAAAACCTTTTAAAGTGATAAGAGCAGTGGGAACTTTTAAGGAGGATTTGTTTGTCTGCAAGCTGTTTGACCTTGGCAATTAAAGAAGGTGGATTATAACAAAACTTAAAATCAGAATAACAACAACCCAGAAATAATAAAATGGCGCAGGAACTAATTGAAATGATTAAAAGGATGCGTGTATCACTGAAAAGGGAACTAAATGAAATGATTATAATGATGCATGGAAAACCTGATGAACCAAAAACATGTTGTATACATTTAGAACTAAAAATGGATTGAAGTAAGACTTATAGATATAAATGAATTTTAGAAAACTCAATAGTTGAGATTGTAATACATGGAATGTCTTTAATTGTAATAATGAAACTAACTAAAACATTTGAAATTAAGCTGAAAACTAATTCTGTTTATGGAATATCTTTAATTCTAACTCTGGAATTTAACCAAAAAATTGGAAATTATATTGTATTATGAAAATTAATTAGGTTTATGGTTTAAGATATTGTTGAAGAGGTACAGAAAAATATATTTGAAAAAACAATCGATTTGAAAAAGCAATGGAAAAGGAATGAATGATTGTAATGCTATATATTTAAGTGACTTTTAGTAAGATATTGGATTGTAATATTTGGATAAATTGACAAAGAAAAATATTTGTGACTGGAATAAGGGAATTTAGGGAAGTACTGAAAATTATATTATGTTGCGAAAAGGATTTCAAATTTAAGAGTTTTAACTTGGAGAAGGTAAGGGAAAAATTAAATTTGATTAAGATTAGAGATTAGGGCGAATGGTAATATTGGTTATTAGAAGAAATAAGGAAAAGAAAAATTAGAGAGAAAGATTATTATGGCAAAAAGTGAAATATATAAATTGTGTTGGAGACAGCGAAAAATTGTATACATTTGTGACTCGGCCAATACTCTGTTCAGAAAAAATTATTCTCATGGACGATTTCAATTCAAAACGTTCGGGGTGATACGATAGTGGTGTTTGCTATTTGAAGGGCTCCCACAAAGAGGAGGGGGGTCAACTTATTTTCCAAAGCACCAGAAGGCCAGACAAGGAACAATGGATGGAAAGCAATCAAGGAGAGAAGCAACCTGGAATGAAGGAGAACTTTTCTATAAATGAAAACAATTAACCAGTGAGATGGCTTCCCACAAGAAGTTGGAGGTGCTCCATCGCTGGTGGATTTTCAAAAAAGAGATGGCACAGCCATTTGTCTGGAATAGTACAGGGTCTCCTGCTTGAGCAGGGGGTTGGACTAGATGACCTCCAAGGTCCCTTCCAACTCTGTTTTTCTCTCTCATTCCCTTCCAGATACAAACCTGCTACTTTAAAGTTATACTCCGCTCTCCGGCTAACTTGGCAGTCACTGCCTGTTCCTCATCTGGACTTCCGAAGGACCTTTTCAACTCAGGCTAAAGATTCTGAGTGTGTCCAGCAGCCGAGCAACCTCTGGTGTGCAAGCTGAATTCACACCAAGTTTGGCTTCTTCTGACACCAATCAAGAATGAGACGGTTTGCTTCAGCCGAAATTCACATCTTCTGCGATTCTGAGATTGTTCCTTGACATCCAGGGAGGCCTTTTCTTGCACTTCGCCTCTTTTCTATCATTTTCATCTTTCAGAAGAATCAATATTTTGCTAATTTGGTGTTTCCGACTTGTGTGCCTTTCTTGTCCAAATCTGTACCTAAGATGGCGGGTGGGTGGGGTGGGGAGCAGCAGCCCAACTGCAGGATCAGGTATGGGGTAGGGAGAGACGAGAATATCAGCTTAGTTTATTATTTTCTTCATCTGAAAATGGGGACTGTTTTATCCCCTTACTCTCAAAGTTCCCGTTTCATCTGTATATCTTGATATCAAGATATGCAAATTTAGCCCAAAATCTAAATTTTTTTGGCAACAGATAAAACAATGGCTAGAAGAGATATTAATGCAAAATATAGGATTAAAACCACAATTCTTTTTATTGGGCATTATAAAGGACAAATATAACAAGGGTACAACGTATCTAATCCTACATATACTAACAGCAGCAAGATTGGCCTTTGCACAAAAATGGAAAAATAAAGCGGCCCCCATAGAAGAAGAAGAAGTGCTGCTGGAAGTGTAAATATAAAGATGGAACATTTTATCCCATGTGGTGGCAATGCCCCAAAGCAAAGAAATATTGGGAACAGATAAGGAGATGGCTACATCTCTACAATTCAAGAACAAATTGAATTTAAAGCAAATTGAATTTAAAGCAAATTGAATTTAAAACTGAATTATTAGGAATAATTAATCAAAGGATAAAGAAGCAACTCCAATATATCATTTTACACATAGTAACAGCAGCACAAATTGTTTATGCTCAATATTGGAAACTTGAAAAATTTTTGTAATTTTGGCAATTTGATGTACAAACGGCATACTTACACGCCAAGTTAGATAAGAAAATATATGTTAAGGCTCCTCAAGGTGTAGATCACTAGGGAAATGATATTTGGCTTTTAAACAAAAGCCTCTATGGTCTTAAACAACCTGGCAGAAGATGGTACGAATGCTTTACCAGTAGTTTAAAACAGATGGGTTTTACAATCTCATCAGCTGATGAATGTGGGTTCATTAAAAATCACCAGGGTATTAAAAAAACAGTTCTGGTTTACGTGGATGATATTTTGTATGTCTGCAAGTCTGAGGACAGATGTAAGATGTTTTCCAAGGAGTTAAGTAAGAATTTTGCCCTAATGCCTCTAGGTCGAATTGATAAATTCTTAGGAGTCCAATTTGTAAAGACGGAGAAAGGGTATGAACTTTCCCAACAGGACAAGATTATAGAATTGGTAGAAAGATGCAACATGACAGAGGCCAAATCTTGTGACACACCCATGCAGACCAGGGATGGGTTCTAAATTTTTTTACTACTGGTTCTGTGGGCGTGGCTTATTTTGTGGGTGTGGCTTGGAGGTCATGTGACTAGATGGGCGTGGCTAGCTGGTCAGAGTCATTTCTGGAAGGTCCTCGCACTAACGACCAGTCCTCGCACTTACGACCCGACTCATTTGTTTGCTTTTAACACTGATCAGCTGTAGGGCGGCCCTTTGAAGCCCCACGGCAAGAATTTAAACAGTTTTTTTCCCTCTAGTCATCAGCTGGGACTCAGGAGGCAGCAATAGATTGGGGGTGGGACCAAATAAAAGGTAAGAATAATGTGGGGGGGGGTGGGGGGGGAGGGCAGGGGGGGAGAACCGGTTCAGTGATGTCATATCGTCACTGCTACCGGCTCGGCCGAACCGGACCGAACCGGGAGGAACCCACCACTGATGCAGACAGGTTTCCTCAAGAATATGTATGCTGAAAGTGAACTTTTTGAGCAAAAGACACTTTATAAATCAGTGATAGGCTCATTGTTGTATATTGCAAGCTGGACTAAGCCAGATATCAGTCTGACTGTAAACGTTTTGTCCAGACACTCTGAGAATCCCACTCAATACCACTGGAGTGGAATTAAAAGAGTTTTAAGGTATTTAAATAACACTGTTAAACATTCACTTTTATTGGAGCCAGACATATCAGATAAGCCAAGTTTGTGTTGTTACACAGATGCTGATTGGGTAGGGGACATTAAGTCCAGAAAGAGTACTTCAGGTTATGTCATATTTCTGAATGGGAGTCCCGTCCATTGGTACTCAGGTAAACAGAAGTTAATTGCAACTTCCACTGCTGAGGCAGAAAATGTGTTTATCGAAAGCATCTAACGATCTGGTACGGTTTGATGATCTTCTCATAAACTTGTGGGAAGAACCAGTGTATCCTATTGAGATTCATGAGGATTTTATTGATTTATTTATTATTATTTATTATTTAAATTTGTATACCGCCCTTCTCCCGAAGGACTCGGGGCGGTGAACAGCCAAAATTTAAAACACGTACAGTATAAAAATTAAAACAGAATTAAATCAGTTTGGCTTCCCTAAATTTTAAAACCCTTAACCCATAAAATAACCCATTAAAATTTTAAGCCAGCCCGGCTTGCTGGAATAAGAAGGTCTTTAACACTCGGCGGAAAGTACGGAGGTCCGGGATCAGTCGTATTCCTGGGGGTAGCTCGTTCCAGAGGGTGGGTGTCCCCACAGAGAAGGCCCTCCCCCTGGGGGTCGCCAGTCGACATTGCTTGACCGACGGCACCCTGAGGAGACCCTCTCTGTGGGAGCGGATTGGCCAGTGGGAGGTCATCGGTTGCAGAAGGTGGTCTCGTAAATACCCGGGCCCTAAGACATGGAGCGCTTTAAAGATGAGAACCAATACCTTGAAGCGCACCCGGAAGACCACCGGGAGCCAGTGCAGCTCGCGCAGGAGAGGTGTTACATGGGAGCGCCATGTCGCCCCCATAATTACCCGCGCGGCCGCATTCTGGACCAGCTGGAGCCTCCGGGTATAACACAGCTGCTACCAATAACTCACAGGCTGATGCAGTGGGACAGAGGTCGCGTCACATTGACATCAAGTATAAACCTGTCAGACAATTGAGCAGGATAGGTTTCGTTAGGACAGTTTTCTGCGAGACAAAGGAACAAATAGCAGACTTGCTCACGAAGCCATTGCCTAGGGATCAACACCAATATCTCTTGGATAAAATATCTATGACTATGTAAGATTGTATTTCTTCTTTCCTCTATTCCTCCCCTTTCCCTCCCTCCTAACCTATCCTTTCCTTCCTCCCTCCCTCCCAACCTATCCTTCCTTCGTCCTTCCCTCCCTTTTCCTCTTTCCTTCTTTCCTCTATTCCTCCCCTTTCCCTCCCTCCTAACCTATCCTTCCTTCCTCCCTCCCTCCCAACCTATCCTTCCTTCATCCTTCCCTCCCTTTTCCTCTTTCCTTCTTTCCTCTATTCCTCCCCTTTCCCTCCCTCCTAACCTATCCTTCCTTCCTCCCTCCCTCCCAACCTATCCTTCCTTCGTCCTTCCCTCCCCTTTCCTCTTTCCTTCTTTCCTCTATTCCTCCCCTTTCCCTCCCTCCTAACCTATCCTCCTTCCTCCCTCCCTCCCAACCTATCCTTCCTTCGTCCTTCCCTCCCTTTTCCTCTTTCCTTCCTACCTCCATCCCTCCCCCTTTCCTCCCTTTCAATCTCCCCTCCCTCCCTCCCTCCCAACTTATCTCTGCTTCCTTCCTTCCTCCATCCCTCCCCTCTTTCCCTCCCTTTCAATCTATCTCCCCCTCCTTCCTTCCTTCCTCCCTTTTCTTTCTGACTGCACACACAGAGGGTTGTGAAAATATCTACAGACCCCTCGCATCCTGGACATCAACTGTTTCAACTCCTACCCTCAAAATGACGCTATAGAGCACTGCACACCAGAACAACTAGACACAAGGAGAGTTTTTTCCCCAAATGCCCTCACTCTGCTAAACAAATAATTCCCTCAACAGTGTCAAACTATTCACTAAGCCTGCATTACTATTATTCTTCTCTTCCTTACTAGTATCTATCCCTTCCCACTTACGACTATAATCATGTTGCTTGTATCTTTCAATTATATTGTTTTTATTTGTTTTTATTTGTATCTTTCAATTTATATAGTTTTTGTTTCCAAGTATGATTTGATAGCTTATTAGTAACCTTGACTATCACTAAGTGTTGTATCTTTTTATTCTCGATGAATGTATTTTATTCTCCTTATGTACACTGAGAGCGTATGCACCGAAGACAAATTCCTTGTGTGTCCAATCACACTTGGCCAATAAGGAATTCTATTCTTCCTTCCTCCATCCATCCCCCGCTTTCCCTCCCTTTCAATCTTTCTGTCCTTCCTTCCTTCCTTCCTTCCTTCCTTCCTTCCTTCCTTCCTTCCTTCCTTCTTTCCTTCTCTCCTTCCGTCCTTCCGTCCTTCCCTCCCTCTCCTTTCTTCCTTTCTTTCCTTCCCTCCCTCCCTCCCCCCCTTCACCATTCAGCATCTGGCAGCTGTTGCAGTTCCAGCCAAGGATGCTTCAGGGGTCTCTGGTGGCCTCCCTTCCTCCCAGGTGGGACAGGCATGGGTTAAAAAAGACCACATGGATGGGCAAAGCAGAAGCCCAGGGAGACCCCCATTTCCCCCAGCTGGACTTTCTCGGAGAAGCCATGGTGTCCTTGTGCTGTGGGTGTCAAAACCGGAAGATTGGATGGGATTTGGACAAGAAAGGCACACAAAAGGAAAATATTGATTCTTCTCAAAGATGAAAATCATAGAAAAGAGAAGTGCAAGAAAAGGCCTCCCTGGATTTCAGGGAACAATCTCAGAATCGCAGAAGATGTGAATTTGGGCTGAAGCAAACCGTCTCCAATCTCAGAAACGCAGAAGATGGGAATTTGGGCTGAAACAAACCATCTCATTCTTGATTGGTATCATTAGAAACAGAACTTGGTGTGAAGCCAGTTTGCACACCAGATGTTGCTCGGCTGCGGGACACCTCAGAATCCTTAGCCTGAGCAGAAGAGGTCCTTCGGAGGTCCAGATCACTTACAGGAGGTTGACTGCCAATTCCATCTTGGAAAGCGCGTGTATAACTTTAAAGTAGCAGGTGAGTTTCTGGAAGGGAATGAGAGAGAAAAACAGAGTTGGAAGGGACCTTGGAGATCATGTAGTCCAACCCCTTGTTCAAACAAGGGACCCTGGACCATTTCAGACAAACTTTTGTCGTTTCATAAAAACTTCCCGTGATGGAGCATCCACAACTTCTGGAGGAAAGAGCCCCATGGTTCATTTTTCTCACTGTTAGGAAGTTTCTCCTTAGTTCTAAGTTGCTTCTTTCCTTCCAAAGTTTCCATCCGTTGCTTCTTGCCTGGCCTGGAAAATAAATTGACCCCCTCCTCTTTGTGGCAGCCCCTCAAATATGGGAATATTGCTATCTTGTCTCCCCTGGTCCTTCTTTTCACTAGACTGGACATACTCAATTCCTGCAACTGATTTTTGTATATTTTTTGTCTCCAGCCCCCTCATCATCCTTGTTGGCTCTTCTCTGCACTCTTTCCAGAGTCTCCACATCTTTTTTTAATACCGTAGCAACCAAAACTGGATGCAATCTTCCAAGGGTGGCCTTATCAAGGCATTATAAAGCGGTGCTACTATTTCATGTGTCCCCATCTGTTGCTTCTCCTCCTGCCTTCAGGTGCTTTGGAGAATAGGCTGACCCTGTTTTCTTTGGGGCAGCCCCCCAAATAGCAAACCCCGCTATCGTCTCATCCCTAATGTTCTGAATTGAAATCGTCCATGAAAATAATTAAAAACTTCTTTGCAGAGGTGGCTGCTGAGCTCAGAGAAGGCAGGTTTGATCAATTAAACCGCAAATAGATAATCAGGAATTTGGCATCCAATCTCACCTTCTGATTCCCTGGAACTTGCTCACACTTCTGGACCTCCTCATAATCATATGGCCAATGTGGCCATTTTTTACATGTTGTTTCCATCAACTCCACCGAAACATGGTATTCGTCCCTAGTTTTCTCCTGGATTTAAAAAATAAGTACACGGCCTTTTAATTAGTTACAAATCATGATCAGCTTCATCGGTTGCAACCAGGAAAGCACTTTATGCCTGAGAGCAGCAGACAAGAACATCAGTTCAAGAGGAAATATTTCAATATCAGATAAAAACAGCAGAGGTCATGGCCTTTTGTGCCACGATAACAATCCACCCCATAGAAACCCCCCTAAATTCCCTCCAGCCCCCCCCCAAACCCTTCTATTAAGAGCCCTGATGGCACAGTGGTTGGGATGCAGCATTGCAGGCTAACTCTTCCCACTGCAGCAGTTCGATCCTGACTGGCTCAAGGGTGACTCAGCCTTCTGCCCTTCCAAGATGGATAAAATGAGGACCCAGATTGTTAGGGGCAAATATGCTAACTATGTAAACCGCTTAGTGAGGGCTGTAAAGCAGTGTGAAGCGGTATATAAATCTAAGTGTCCTTCTTCCTTCCTTCCTTCCTTCCTTCCTTCCTTCCTTCCTTCCTTCCTTCCTTCCTTCCTTCCTTCCTTCCTTCCTTCCTTCTTATTATTATTTTATTTATTAAATTTTTATACTGCCCTTCTCCCGAAGGACTCAGGGCGGTGTACAGCCAAGATAAAAACCAACAATATGAAAGTTAAAAACAATTTAAAATTATTAACTAGTTTGGCCAATAATCTAAAATGAAATAACCCATTAAAATAATATTTTAGGCCAGCCCTGCTTGAGGGAATAATAGTGTTTTAAGGGCGCGACGAAAGGTACGAAGGTCGGGAATCCGACGTATCTCCGGGGGCAGCTCGTTCCAGAGGGCAGGTGCCCCCACAGATCCCCCTGGGGGTCGCCAGTTGACACTGTCTAACCGACGGCACCCTGAGGAGACCCTCTCTGTGGGAGCCTACTGGTCGATGGGAGGCTATCGGAGGCATAAGGCGGTCTCATAAGTACCCAGGTCCTATGCCATGGAGCACTTTAAAGGTGGCGACCAACACCTTGAATCGCACCCGGAAGACCACCAGGAGCCAGTGCAGCTTGCGCAGGAATAGTGTTACATGGGAGCATTGAGTCGCCCCCATATAATCACTCGCGCGGCTGCATTTTGGACCAGCTGGAGCCTCCGGGTGCTCTTCAAGGGGAGCCCATGTAGAGAGCGTTTCAGTAGTCCAGACTCCCTTCCTTCCTTCCTTCCTTCCTTCCTTCCTTCCTTCCTTCCTTCCTTCCTTCCTTCCTTCCTTCCTTCTTTCCTTCCTTCCCTCCTTCCCTCCTTCCCTCCTCTTAGAATGCAGGCTAATTCTGCCCACTCTCCAGCAGTTCGATCCTGACTGGCTCATGAGTGACTCAGCCTTCCGTCCTTCCAAGATGGATAAAACGAGGACCCAGATTGTTGGGGGAAAAATATGCTGACTCTGTAAACAGCTTAGAGAGGGCTGGAAAGCACAGTGAAGGGATATATAAGTCTAACCCCCTCTTGCTATCGTTTCCAGAAAATTTCCGAGTCCTTTGGCTACTCCAAGGATCCAACGAGGCTGCCCACCTACCAACCTCCCCCCCAAAATCCTCCCCACCTCCAGACACATACCCGCCACTGCGCCCCCAGAATTCGCAGCACTTTGAAATAAGTCATGCTGCTATGATTGCACCGGTTGTATAGGTCCAGGGAAAAAGCGAGGACTTTCTGCAGCCTCGGATCAGTGACAGGCACGTCGGAAAGACACCCGTCTATCCCCAGGAGCAGCTCCGGGGAGAGCATCAGGAGGGCGCCGAAGAGGCCGAGGAGGGACAGGAGAGGCAGCCGGGAGCGCTCCATGGGGCTGGCGAGAGAGAGGATCCTTGGCAGGTGGAGAAGCAGAGCAACCTCGACGGATTTGCCTTCGATCTGCAGGAGCCGCAGGTGGCAGAGATGCTTACCTGCACGGAGGCCACGCCCCTTCTCCAGAAGCCCCGCCCCATGGCTGGACCATCCCCGCTGCCCAGGTGCTCCCCGCCTCCGCGCGCTTTGAGTTCCCCTTCGGCCCAATTTTGCCCCCTAGTTGAGGTTAGGCTGAAGTCTGGGAAGGTGGGAGACAGTTGAGTTACTAGTCCGGGCCTGCTACAAAACGTCAGCGCTCCTGGTAGTTGTGTATTTCCTGAGCAGAAGCCAAGGGCTATGTGTAGGATGGGGGTTGGACTAGATGACCTCCAAGGTCCCTTCTGTTAATCTCTTAGCCTGGTTGTGTGTTTCCTAAGCAGAAGCCAAGGCTGCCTTTAGCCACGTGGACAATGAGGATGTGGGAAACCCACCCACTCCCAGATTTTCACCCCCTCCCCAAACCATGGAGAGGAAGCCCTCCCCCTCCTCTATGGCGGTTATTAAGCTTCTGCTCCTGCTAGTTTTCAAGCCGCTTTCAATAAGAGACTGGATTGCCCATCCGTCAGAAATGGTGTTAGATTCTCCTGCTTGAGGGGGGTGGACTAGATGACCTCCAAGGTCCCTTCCATCTCTCTTTTTATTGAAAAAGTTTTACCAATACAAATTTTTTCCCATTTCCCCCCCACCTTTCCCTCCCTAACCCTCCCTTGCCCTCCCCTCCTCTCATGAATTCCCCAAGGTGGGCTATGGGTAGGGTGAGGGTTGGACTAGATGACCTCCAAGGTCCCTTCCATCTCTCTTAATCCCTTAGCCTGGTTGTGTGTTTCCTAAGCAGAAGCCAAGGCTACTTTTAGCCACCTGGACAATGAGGGAACCCCTCCCCCCAGGATTGTCACTCCCTTCCAAAGGGATGAAGAGGAAGCCCTCCCTCCTTCTATAGAGGTTACTAACTCTAATCCTCCCAGGTGGGACAGGCATGGGTTTAAAAAAGACCAGATGGACGGGCAAAGCAGAAGCCCAGGGAGACCCCCATTTCCCCCAGCTGGACTTTCTTGGACCAGTCATTGTGTCCTTGTGCTGTGGGTGTCAAAACCGGAAAGTTGGACGGAATTTGGACAAGAAAGGGACACAAGCTGGAAACATCATGACAATAGCTTTTATTAAGATGAATGAACCCAAATAGCAAAATATTGATTCTTCTCAGAGATGAAAATGATATAGAAACGAGGAGAAGGGCAGGAAAAGGCCTCCCTGGATGTCAAGGAATAATTTCAGAAATTCAGAAGATGGGAATTTGGGCTGAAGGAAACCGTCTCTTCTTGATTGGTGTCAGAAGAAGCTAAGGTTGGTGTGAAGCCAGGTTGTCCACCAGAGGTTGCTCGGCTGCGGACACCCTCAGAATCCTTAGCCTGAGCAGAAGAGCTCCTGCCGAAGTCCAGATCACTTACAGGAGGTGACTGCCAATTCCATCTTGGAAAGCACTTGTCTAACTTTAAAGAAGCAGTTTGGTTTCTGGAAGGGAATGAGAGAGAAAAACAGAGTTGGAAGGGACCTTGGAGATCATGTAGTCCAACCCCTTGTTCGAACAAGGGACCCTGGACCATTTCAGAGAAATGTGTGTCGTTTCATAAAAACTTCCCGTGATGGAGCATCCACAACTTCTGGAGGAAAGCAGCCCCATGGTTCATTTTTCTCACTGTTAGGAAGTTTCTCCTTAGTTCTAAGTTGCTTCTTTCCTTCCAAAGTTTCCATCCGTTGCTTCTTGCCTGGCCTGGAAAATAAATTGACCCCCTCCTCTTTGTGGCAGCCCCTCAAATATGGGAATATTGCTATCCTGTCTCCCCTGGTCCTTCTTTTCACTAGACTGGACATACTCAATTCCTGCAACTGATTTTTGTATGTTTTTTGTCTCCAGCCCCCCTCATCCTCCTTGTTGGCTCTTCTCTGCACTCTTTCCAGAGTCTCCACATCTTTTTTTAATATTGTGGTGACCAAAAGTGGATGCAAGAGTCCAAGGTTGGTCTTATCAAGGCATTATAAAGCGGTGCTACTATTTCATGTGTCTCCATCCGTTGCCTCTCGTCCTGCCTTCAGGTGCTTTGGAGAATAGGCTGACCCTGTTTTCTTTGGGGCAGCCCCTCAAGTAGCAAACACCGCTATCGTCTCACCCCTAATGTTCTGAATTAAAGTTGTCCATGCAAATAATGAAAACCTAACTTTGCAGAGGTGGCTGCTGAGCTCAGAGAAGGCAGGAAATCAATTGATTTCATTTATCAATTAAACCGCAAATAGATCATCGGAATTTCCCATCTAATCTCACCTCCTGTTTCTCTCGAAGTCGCTTACATTTCTGGATATACTGATAAGTCGGTTTCCAAGAGGCTATCTTTTTACATGTTGTTTTCACCAACTGCGTCAAAAGACTGTAATTCACCCAAGTCTCCACCTGGATTTAAAAATAAGTACAGGGCCTTTTAATTAATTAGGAAACCTGATCGGCTTCATCGGTTGCAACCCGGAAAGCACTTTATGCCTTGAGAGCAGCAAGAACATCAGTTCAAGGGGAAATATTTCCCTTTCAGATACGAACAGCAGAAGTCATGGGCTTTTGGGCCACAATAACAATCCTTCCCTTAGAAACCCCCCAAGCTCCCTCCAGCCCCCCCAAACCCTTCCATTAAGAGCCCTGGAGGCACTGTAGTTAGGATGCAGCATTGCAGGCTAACTCTGCCCGCTGTCAGCAGTTTGATCCTGACTGTCTCAAGGGTGACTCAGCCTTCCGTCCTTCCGAGGTTGGTAAAGAGGATCCAGATTGTTAGGGGCAAATATGCTGACTATGTAAATCGCTTAGAGAGGATTGCAAAGCACTGTGAAGTAAGTGTCCTTCCTTCCCTCCTTCCCCCCTCCCTCTTCCTTTCTTCCTTCCTTCCATCCATCCAACCTCCCTCTTCCTTCCTTCCCCCTCCCTCCCCTTCCTTTCTTCCTTCCTTCCTTCTCCCCTCCCTCCCTCTTCCTTCCTTCCAACCTCCCTCCCCTTCCTTCCTTCCTTCCTCCATCCAACCTCCCCTTCCTTCCTTCCTTCCCTCCTTCTTTCCTTCCTTCCTCCTTCCTTCCTTCCCCCTCCCTCCCCTTTCTTCCTTCCATCCATCCAACCTCCCCCTTCCTTCTTTCCTACCTTCCTTCCTTACCTCCTTCCTTCCTTCCCCCTCCCTCCCCTTTCTTCCTTCCATCCATCCAACCTCCCTCTTCCTCCCTCCCTCCCTCCCTCCCTCCCTCCCTCCCTTCCCCACTCCCTCCCTCCCTTCTGCTTAGAATGCAGTATTGTAGGTTTAGTCTGCTCATTGCCCGCAGTTCCATCCCGACCGGCTCAAGGTTGACTCAGCCTTCTGTCCTTCTGAGGTTGGTAAAATGAGGACCCAGATGGTTGGGAGCAAGAGGCTGACTCTGTAAACCGCTTAGAGAGGGCTGTAAAAGCACTGTGAAGCGGTAGATAAATCTAACCCCTCTTGCTATTGTTTCCAGAAAATTTCCCAGTCCTTTGGCTACTCCAAGGATCCAACGAGGCTGCCCACCTACCTACCCCCCAAATCCTCCCCACCTTCAGACACACACACCTGCGACTGCGCCATCAGAACGCGCACCACCTTGAAATAGTTGGGGCTGTCCCCTCTGTCCTGGTTGTATTGCTCCACGGCGAAGGCGAGGGCTTCCTGCACACCTGGATCATTGGCGGGCAGGTCGGTAATTTTCCCGGCTATCCCCATTAGCAGCTCCGGGGAGAGCATCAGGAGGGTGCCGAAGAGGCTGAGGAGGGACTGGAGAGGCAGCCGGGGGCGCTCCATGGGGCTGGCGAGAGAGAGGGTCGCTGGCAGGTGGGGAAGCAGAGCGACCTCGACGGATTTGCCTTCAATGTGCAGGAGAGGCAGGTGACAGCTGCACTCACCTGCGTGGAGGCCACACCCATTGTCCAGAAGCCCGACCCCCCCATGGCTGGACCGTCCCCGCTGCCCAGGTTCTCGCCGCCTCTGCGCGCTTTCGGCCCAATTCTCCGCCTTAGTTGAGGTTAGAGAGACACCCAAGCTGGAAACATCAGAAAAATAGCTTTTATTAAGATTAAGGAACCGAATTAGTAAAATATTGATTCTTCTCAAGAGATGAAAATGATAAAAAAGAGGAGAAGGGCAGGAAAAGGCCTCCCTGGATGTCAAGGAATCATTTCAGAAACGCAGAAGATGGGAATTTGGGCTGAAGGAAACCGTCTCATTCTTGATTGGTGCCAGAAGAAGCAGAGCTTGGTGTGAAGCCAGCTTGCACCCCAGATGTTGCTCGGCTGCTGGACACCCTCAGAATCCTTAGCCGGAGCAGAAGAGGTCCTGCGGAGGTCCAGCTCAGGTACAGGTGCTGATTGCCAAGTTCATTTCATTCGGCGGAGAGCCAGGTATAACTTTAAAGTAGCAGGTTGGCCTCTGGAAGGGAATGAGAGAGAGAAAAAGAGATGAAAGGGACTTTGGAGGTCATCTAGTCCAACCCCTTGCTCAAGCAGGAGACCCTGTACCATTCCAGACAAATGGCTTCACAATCTCTTCTTGAAAACCACCAGTCATGGAGCGCCCACAACTTCTGGAGGAAAGCAGCCCCATGGTTCATTTTTCTCATTGTTAGAAAACTTTCTCCTTCATTCCAGGTTGCTTCTCTCCTTGATTCCTTTCCATCCATTGTTCCTTGTCTGGGTTTCTGGTGCTTTGGAAAATAAGTGGACCCCCCTCCTCTTTGTGGGAGCCCCTCAAATATTGGAATATTGCTATGATGTCTCCCCTGGTCTTTCTGTTCTCTAGAGCATCCATGCCCGGTTCCTGCAACCGTTCTTCGTATGTTTTTATCCCCAGCCCCCTCATCATCCTTTCTGGCTCTTCTCTGCACTCTTTCCAGAGTCTCCACATCTTTTTTTAATATCGTAGCAACCAAAACTGGATGCAATCTTCCAAGGGTGGCCTTATCAAGGCATTATAAAGCGGTGCTACTATTTCATGTGTCTCCATCCGTTGCTTCTCGTCCTGTCTTCAGGTGCTTTGGAGAATAGGCTGACCCCCATTTTCTTTGGGGCAGCCCCTCAAGTAGCAAACACCGCTATTGTCTCACCCCCTAATGTTTTGAATTGAAGTTGTCCACGAAAATAATGAAAACCTAACTTTGCAGAGGTGGCTGCTGAGCTCAGAGAAGGCAGGAAATCAATTGATTTCATTTATCAATTAAACCGCAAATAGATCATCGGAATTTGGCATCCAATCTCACCTCCTGATTTCCTTGAAGTGGCTTACATTTCTGGATCTTCTTATATGTCTTTGTCTTATTGGCGTTCTTTTTACATTCTGTTTTCATCAACTCCACCTTAAGATGGTATTCGTCCCTCTTATCCACCTGGATTTAAAAAGAAGTACGGGCCTTTTAATTAATTAGAAAACATGATCGGCTTCATCGGTTGCAACCCGGAAAGCACTTTATGCCTTGAGAGCAGCAAGAACATCAGTTCAAGAGGAAATATTTCAATATCAGATACCAACAGTAGAAGTCATGGGCTTTTGGTCCACGATAACAATCCTTCCCTTAGAAAACCTCCCAAGCTCCCTCCAGCCACCGCAAAACCCTTCTATTAAGAGCCCTGGTGGGACAGTGGTTAGGATGCAGCATTGCATTAACTCTTCCCACTGCCGGCAGTTCGATCCTGACTGGCTCAAGGGTGACTCAGCCTTCCGTCCTTCCAGGATGGATTAAACGAGGACCCAGATTGTTGGGGGCAAGAGGCTGACTCTGTAAATCGCTTAGAGAGGGCTGTAAAGCGGTATACAAGTCTAAATGCTCTTCAAATTGTTTCCAGAGCAATTCAGTAACAGTAACAGAGTTGGAAGGGACCTTGGAGGTCATCTACTCCAACCCCCTGCTCACCCAGGAGACCTGTACTAGGGATTCAAACCGGGGAACTGCCGACCTTTCTGATCGACAAGCTCAGTCTGTTAGCCAATGACCTTTGGCTACTCCAAGGATCCAACAAGGTTGCCCACCTCCGCCCCCTCCAAAAAAATTCCTCCCCACCTGCAGGCACACACCTGGGACTGCGCCTTCAGAACGCGCAGCTGCTTGAAATAGTTGGCGCTGTCCTCTCTGTCCTGGTTGTATTGCTCTACGGCGAAGGCCAGGGCTTTCCTCACCCCCGGATTAGTGACGGGCACATTGGAAAGATCCTCGGGCATCCCCAGGAGCAGCTCCAGGGAGAGCATCAGGAGGGCGCCGAAGAGGCCGAGGAGGGACGGGAGAGGCAGCCGGGAGCCCTCCATGAGGCTGGCAAGAGAGAGTTGCTGGCAGGCAGGGAAGCAGAGTCACCTCGACGGATTTGCCTTCGATCCTGCAAGACCCGCAGGTGGCAGCATCGCTCACCTGGGCGGAGGCCACGCCCATTCTCCAAAAGCGCCGCCCCCTGTGGCTGGACCGTCTCCGCTGCCCAGGTTCTCTGCCCCTCGGCCCAATTCTCCCCCCTAGTTGCGGTTTGGCTGAAGTTGAGGAAAGGGGGGAGACAGTTGAGTTACTAGTCGCGGTCTGCTACACAACGTCAGAGCTCCTGCTAGTTGTGCGTTTCCTGAGCAGAAGCCAAGGGCTATGTGTAGGATGGGGGTTGGACTAGATGACCTCCAAGGTCTCTTCCAGCTCTCTTAATCTGTTAGCCCGGTTGTGTGTTTCCTGAGCAGAAGCCAAGGCTACCTTTAGCCACCTGGACAATGAGGGTGCGGGCATCCGCCCAACCAGGATTGTCGCCCCTCTCCCCAAACCATGGAGAGGAAGCCCTCCCCCTCCTCTATGGATGCTACTAAGCTTCTGCTCCTGCTAGTTTTCAAGCAGCTTTCAAGAAGAGACTGGGCTGCCCATCCCTCAGAAATGGTGTAGGGTCTCCTGCTTGGGCTGGGTAAGGCGTTGGACTAGATCAGGGGTCCCCAACCTTTTGGACCTCAGGGCCCACTAAATTCATAATTTTAAATCCCGCGGACCCCACTAATATGATCTGCCTAATGACTGGCTGGGTGGGCGTGGCTAGGTGGTCATGTGACTGGGTGGGTGTGGCCAACTTGACGGCACTCATGTGACATGGTCGGCCTCTACTCGCCCCTCCCCTCCCAGCCCCTCCTCGCCTGCCCTCCCAGGCTCCTTAGGGCCCCAACAGGAAGCAGTGGTTGGAGCTAAGCAGCCACCAGGAGAAAAAGTTGGCAAAACAGCTCAGTTCAGATTGGATCTGGCCGAGAAGGAGGCTCAGCAGAAGCACCTCACTGAGGACTAGGAGCATAGGCTTTCCAAGCAGAGGGAAGACCTGCGGGAGTGCAAGGCCAGGTACCGGCGCCTGGAGGCTCAGCGGGCTGAGATGGTCAGTCAGTTCCAGGCCATGATGCAGACCCACTGGAACCAGGCCCTCCGGCTCTTCGCCATCAGCGACTCTTCCCTCCAGCCTTCGCCCAAAGCCCCACACCAGGAGGCCGAAGCAGACCCCAAATCGGAATTTCTGCCCCCCTTTGACCCACACAAAAAGACCCCGAAGGGGGAGATTCTCCGCAGCAACACAAGCATTCATTGCACGCATCCGTCCCAGGGGCCGTAGTTTGAGGACCCCTGATTTAGTGCAATATAAAAAATGGAAATAATTTTTCTGCGGACCACCAAAATTTTCTCACGGACCACCGCTGGACTTGATGACAGTTCCATCCAAGGATGCTTCAGGGGTCTCTGATGGCCTCCCTTCCTCCCAGGTGGGAGAGTCATGGGTTAAAAAAGACCACATGGACGGGCAAAGCAGAAGCCCAGGGAGACCCCCATTTCCCCCAGCTGGACTTTCTTGGACCAGCCATGGTGTCCTTGTGCTGTGGGTGTCAAATCCGGAAGGTTGGATGGGATTTGGAGAAGAAAAGGACACAAGCTGGAAACATCGTGCTGATAGCTTTATTAAGATGAATGACCCGAATTAGCAAAATATTGATTCTGCTCAGAGATGAAAATGATAGAAAGGAGGAGAAGTGCAAGAAAAGGCATCCCTGGATGTCAAGGAACAATCTCAGAAACGCAGAAGATGTGAATTTGGACTGAAACAAACCGTCTCATTCTTGATTGGTGCCAGAAGAAGCAGAGCTTGGTGTGAAGCCAGTTTGCAACCCAGATGTTGCTCGGCTGCTGGACACAATCAGAATCCTTAGCCGGAGCAGAAGAGGTCCTGTGGAGGTCCAGCTCGGCAACAGGCAGGGAATGTCAATGTTCTTGTGAAACGTCGAGAATAAAGTAGACGTGTGTTATCTGGAAAGGAATGAAAGAGAAAAACAGAGTTGGAAGGGACCTTGGAGATCATGTAGTCCAACCCCTTGTTCAAACAAGGAACCCTGTAGCATTTCAGAGAAACATTTGTCGTTTCAATAAACTTCCAGTGATGGAGCATCCATAACTTCTGGAGGAACGCAGCCCCATGGTTCATTTTTCTCACTGTTAGGAAGTTTCTCCTTAGTTCTAGGTTGCTTCTTTCTTTCCAAAGTTTCCATCCGTTGCTTCTTGTCCTACCCTCAGGTGCTTTGGAAAATAAGTTGACCCCCTCCTCTTTGTGGCAGCCCCTCAAATATGGGAATATTGCTATCCTGTCTCCCCTCGTCCTTCTTTTCATTAAAGTAGACATACCCAATTCCTGCAACCGTTCTTCGTATGTTTTTGTCTCCAGTCCCCTCATCATCCTTGTTGGCTCTTCTCTGCACTCTTTCCAGAGTCTCAACATCCTTTGTTAAATATATATTTTTTTTAATATTGTAGGCTGACCCCGTTTTTCTTTTGGGCAGCCCTTCAAATAGCAAACACCGCTATTGTCTCACCCCCCAATGTTTTGAATTGAAATCATCCATGAAAATAATGAAAACCTAACTTTGCAGAGGTCGCTGCTGAGCTCAAACAAAGGAAGGTTTGATCAATAGAGCCTTGGTAGTACAGTGGTCTAAAGCACCCTGTTATTAAAACCAGCTGCCTGCAATTACTGCAGGTTCGAATCTTACCAGGCTCAAGGTTGACTCAGCCTTCCATCCTTTCTAAGGTAGGTAAAATGAGGACTCGGATTGTGGGGGCAATAAGCTGACTTTGTATAAATATACAAAAAGGATGAAGGCTATTGCTTAGCGCATTGTAAGCCGCCCTGAGTCTCCGGAGAAGGGCGGCATATAAATCAAATTAAAAAAAAATAAAAAATTAAACCGCAAATAGATAATCGGAATTTGGCATCTGATCTTACCTGTTGAGATCCTGGAAGCGTCTCACACTTCTGGATGCTTTTAAACGTCAAGCTACGTTTCTGCTTTAGACATATTGTTTTCAGCATAGTCACCTTAATATGGTATTCACGTAGCTTCCCATTTACCACCTGGATTTAAAAAGAAGTACACGGCTTTTTAATTCATTAGAAAACACGATCCGCTTCATATATAAATTTGAAGTAAAATTAAAAAATAAAATAAATTGGTTGCAACAATCCTCCCTATAGAAAACCCCCTAAGCTCCCTCCAGCATCACCCACCCACCCCCCGCAAACCTTTCTATTAAGAGCCCTTCTATTAACTCCAACTGCCAGGAGTTCGATCCTGACTGGCTCAACGGTGACTCAGCCTTCCGTCCTTCCAAGGTCGGTAAAACAAGGACCCAGATCGTTAGGGGCAAGAGGCTGAAAGAGGGCCGTAAGGCACTGTGAAGTAGTATATAAGTCTTGTGCTGTTGTTGTTGTTTTTTTATTTATTTATTTATTTATTTATTTTTTAATTTGATTTATATGCTGCCCTTCTCCGGAGACTCAGGGCGGCTTACAATGTGCTCAGCAATGTAAGGTAAGCTCAGCTTACCTTAAAAGGTAAGCAATGTGCTTACCTACCTACCTTCCTTCCTTTTTTTTTCCTTCCTTCCTTCCGTCGTTCCTTTCTCTCAGAATGCCATTTTGCAGGCTAATTCTGCCCACTGACAGCAGTTCGATCCTGACCCGCTCAAGTTTGACTCAACCTACTGTCCTTCCCATGAGGACCCAGATTGTTAGGGGCAAGAAGATTGCTGACTTTGGAAACAAGGTCCAAGGATCCAACTTAGGTTGCCCACCTACCCACCCACCCACCCCCCCCAACCTCCTGGCACACACCTGTTGCTCCGCTTGCACAACACGGAGCACCTTGAAATAGTTGAGGGTGTCACTTCTGCGGCGATTGTATTGCCGCACCAGGTTGGAGAGGGCTCTCTGCACCCCTGGATCAGTGACAGCCACCGTGGAAAGACCCGGAGTGGTCCCCAGGAGCATCTGTGGGAACAGCATCAAGAGGGCACCCAAGACGCAAAGGACCAGCATCCCGGAACGCACCATGGGGCTGGGGAGAGAGAGAGAGAGAGAGGGTTGCTGGGAGGCAGGGAAACAGAGCCAGCTCGACAGATTTGCCTTATATGTGCAAGGAGCCTCAGGTGGGAGCGGCGCTCACCTGCGCGGAGGCCACGCCCATTCTCCAAGAAGCCCCGCCCCACCCCCATGGCTGGATCGTCTCCGCTGCCCAAGTGCTCTCCGCCTCTGCGGGCTTTGGGTTCCCCTTCGGCCCAATTCTCCCCCCTAGTTGAGGTTAGGCTGAAGTCGGAAGGAGGGGGCAAGATAGTTGACTTACTACTCGGCACTCTGCTACACAATGCCATCACTCCTGCTAGTTGTGTATTTCCTGAGCAGGAGCCAAGGGCTATGGGTGGGGGGTGGGGGTTGGACTAGATGACCTCCAAGGTCCCTTCCAGCTCTCTTAATCTCTTAGCCCGGTTGTGTGTTTCCTAAGCAGAAGCCAAGGCTGCCTTTAGCCACCTGGACAATGAGGATGTGGGAAACCCACCCACCCCCACCCCGATTGTCGCCCCCTCCTCAAACCATGGAGAGGAAGCCCTTCCCCTCCTCTATGGCGGTTACTAAGCTTCTGCTCCTGCTAGTTTTTAAGCCGCTTTCAAGAAGAGACTGGGCTGCCCATCCGTCAGAAATGGTGTTAGATTCTCCTGCTTGGCTGGGGCGGCAGTGGGTTGGACTAGATGACCTCCAAGGTCCCTTCCATTAATCTGTTAGCCTGGTTGTGTGTTTCCTAAGCATAAGCCAAGGCTACCTTTAGCCACCTGGACAATGAGGATGTGGAGAACCCCACCCCAAACCAGGATTGTCACCCCCCCCCAAACCACAGAGAGGAAGCCCTCCCCCTCCTCTATGGCGGATACTAAGCGTCTGCTCCTGCTAGTTTTCAAGAAGCTTTCAAGAAGAGCCTGGAATGCCCATCCATCAGAAATGGTATTAGATTTTCCTGCTTGGCTGGGACGGCAGTGGGCTGGACTAGATGACCTACCAGGTCCCTTCCGTTATTCTATTACCCTAGTTGTGTGTTTTCTAAGCATAAGCCAAGGTTACTTTGAGACAGGTGGACAATGAGGAGTTGCCTCCCAACCCCCCCCGGATTTTCGCCCTCAAATGTCTGGAGAGCAAGACCCCTTCCCCCCCCCCTCCACCCCATGGAGAGTTTACAGCCAAGGGGTGTCTGGGCATCATTCTAAATAGATGTGGGGGGGGGGGGATATGGAGTTTGGGGGTGGGGGAGAGAGATCTAAAGAAGATAATCCGTGGACACATTTGAAGCAAGCGAGAGAGAGGTTTCAAGAAGGGAAATTTTGACTGCAAAGCAAAGCTGGTAAGAAACTCCCTTGATTAAGAGGATGAATTAAGAGGCGGCCTCCCAGGGGGAGAGCCTTCTCTGTGGGGGCACCTGCCATCTGGAATGAGCTCCCCCCCCCCCCGAGATATGGAGATCCCGGAGATACGGACCCCAGAGATATGGAGGATCCCGGATTTACGCACCTTCCGCCGTTCCCTCAAGACGGGGCTGGCGTGAACCCCCCCCCACTTTCTTAATCTTTTTTAGTTTTTTAGCTTTTAATTTGTCAATGGGTTTTAATTCGAATTGTTTTAAATTTGGGCCGAAGTATGTAATTCTTTTAATAATTTTAAATTTTGTATATGGTATGTGTTTTAGTTCTGGCTGTGCACCGCCCTGAGTCCACTAGGAGAAGGGCGGTATACAAATTGAATAAAATAAATAAATAAATAAATAAATAATTTTATTTATTTTTTATTTCAACAGGCTGGCCTGGCCTAAACTCTCCTTTTGATTGTAAATTTTTAAATTTTGTTTTAAAACCTTAGGGGTGTTTTAATTTGTTTTGGGCCAAATTATTGAATGGGTTTTATATTGTCTTTTAAATTGTGTGGTTTGTGTGTTTTATCTTTTGGGCTGTTCCCCGCCCCGAGTCCTTCGGGAGGAGGGCGGTAGATAAATCCAAAAATGAAATAAAATAAATGAATGAATGAATGGAATACAGAATAACAGAATTGGATGGGGCCTTGGAGGTCCTCTAGTCCAACCCCTACCTCAATGGGATTTGCATGGGACTTGTGTAATGCTAAGAGGGGGATGTTGCACACTAGGAATATGGCATCCGGTTTTGGTCACCATGATGTAAAAAAGATGTGGAGACTCTAGAAAGAGTGCAGAGAAGAGCAACCAAGAGGATTAGGGGACTAGAGGCTAAAACATGCGGAGAACGGTTGCAGGAACTGAGTTATGTCTAGTCTGATGAAAAGAAGGACCAGGGGTGACAGGATAGCAGTCTTCCAATATCTCAGGGGCTGCCCCAAAGAAGAAGGAGTCAACCTATCCTCCAAAGCACCTGAAGGCAGGAGAAGAAGCAACGGATGGAAACTAATCAAGGAGAGAAGCAGCCTAGAACTAAGGAGAAATTTCCTGATAGTTAGAACAATCAATCCGTGGAACAACCTGCCTCCAGAAGTTGTGAATGCTCCAACACTGGAAGTTTTTAAGAAGATGTTGGATAACCATTTGTCTGAAGTGGTGTAGGGTTTCCTGCCTAAGCAGGGGGTTGGACTAGAAGACCTCCAAGGTCCCTTCCAACTCGGTTATTCTATTCTATTCTATTCTATTCTATTCTATTCTGAATTCTATTCTATTCTATTCTATTCTATTCTATTCTGAATTCTATTCTATTCTATTCTATTCTATTCTATTCTGAATTCTATTCTATTCTATTCTATTCTATTCTATTCTATTCTATTCCATTCCATTCAGAATTCTTTTCTATTCTATTCTATTCTATTCTATTCTATTCTATTCTATTCTATTCTATTCCATTCTATTCCATTCCATTCAGAATTCTTTTCTATTCTATTCTATTCTTTTCTGTTCCGTTCCGTTCCATTCTATTCCATTCCATTCAGAATTCTATTCTATTCTATTCTATTCTATTCTATTCTATTCTATTCTATTCTATTCTATTCTATAGAATATTCTGTTCTGTTCTGTTCTGTTCCGTTCCGTTCCAGTTTTTAAAAGGATTTTAAGAAGAGATAGGACAGCCATTTGTTCAGAATGGAATAATATTCTCCTGCTAAAATAGGGGGATGGACTAGAAGCCTTGGTACTACAGTGGTTTAAAGCACCCTGTTATTAACACAGCTGCCTGCAATTTACTGCTGGTTCGAATCTCTCCAAGGCTCAAGGTTGACTCAGCCTTCCATCCTTTCTAAGGTAGGTTAAATGAGGACCCAGTTTGTGGGGGCAATAAGCTGACTTTGTATAAAATATACAAAAGGATGAAGGCTATTGCTTAGCGCACTGTAAGCCGCCCTGAGTCTCCGGAGAAGGGCGGCATATAAATCAAATTAAAAAAAAAAAAAGCCTCCAAGGTCCCTTCCAACTCCATTCTTAAAACACAATCTTCGTCAAGGACGAAATACAATGGAAGAGAATTGGGGTAGGGGGACAGGAGGCAGGTTTTTTTGGGTGGGTCTTCCCAGGGAGGATTTTTGGATTGTGGACAGAAAGGGCTGTTATCGTGGACCAAACGGCCATGACTTCTGCTGTTTGTATCTGAAACGGAAATTTTTCCTCTTGAACTGATGTTCTTGCTGCTCTCAAGGCATAAAGTGCTTTCCGGGTTGCAGCCGATGAAGCCGATCATGATTTGTAACTAATTAAAAGGTCCTGTACTTATTTTTAAATCCAGGTGGATAATAGGGATGAATACGATCTTAAGGTAGAGTTGGTGGAAACAAAATGTAAAAAGAAAACCAGTAAGACAAAGGTATATAAGAAGATCCAGCAATGTAAGCAACCTCCAGGGAATTAGCCGGTGAGATTAGATGCCAAGTTCCGATTATATATTTGTGGTTTAACTGATAAATTAAATCAAGTGATTTCCTGCCTTGTCTGAGCTCAGCAGCCGTCTCTGTAAAGGGGATTTTAATTATTTTCATGGACGACTTCAATTCAAAATATTAGGGGTGACATGATAGCGGTGTTTGCTATTTGAGGGGCTGCCCCAAAGAAAACTGCATTCTAAGAGGAAGGAAAGAAGGAAGGAAGGAAGGAAGGAAGGAAGGAAGGAAGGAAGGAAGGAAGGAAGGAAGGAAGGAAGGAAGGAAGGAAGGAAGGAATAATACTTAAACTTACATACTACTTTACAATGCTTTACAGCCCTCTCTAAGCAGTTTACAGAGTCAGCCTCTTGCCCCCCAACAACCTGGGTCCTCATTTTATCCATCTTAGAAGGATGGAAGGTTGAGTGACCCTTGAGCCAGTCAGGATCGAACTGTTGGCAGCTGGCAGAGTTAACCTGCAATGCTGCATTCTAACCACTGCGCCTCCAGGGCTCTTAATAGAAGGGGCGCTGGAGGGAGCTTGAGGGGTTTTTCTAAGAGAGGGATTGTTGTCGTGGCCCAAAAGCCCATGATTTCTGCTGTTCGTATCTGATATTGAAATATTTCCTCTTGAACTGATGCTCTTGCTGCTCTCAAGGCATAAAGTGCTTTCCGGGTTGCAACCGATGAAGCCGATCATGTTTTCTAATTAATTAAAAGGCCGTGTACTTATTTTTAAATTCAGGTAATTACTGGGGTCGAATACCATCATACTATGGAGTTGGTTGAAACAGAATATAAAAAGGAGACCGGTGAGAAAAGGATATATAAGAAGATGATCCAGGAATGTAAGCAACTTCCAGGGAATGAGGAGGTGAGATTGGATACCAAATTCTGATTATCTATTTGCAGTTTAATTGATCAAACCTGCCGTGTCTGAGCTCAGCAGCCACCTCTGCAAAGGAAGTTTTAATTATTTTCATGGACGATTTCAATTCAGAACAGTGAGGGGTGACATCCTAGCAATGTTCCAATATTTCAGGAGCTGCCTTTGGCTACACGAAGGACCCACCTGGCTGGGGAATTCTGGGAGCTGATGTCCAGACGTCTGGCTGGCAAAGCTGAGAAACTGCCCGGAAGGTCTCACCTGTGTCACTCTCTTGGTGACATCTGTCAGGAATGCTCCAACTGAATTCTTATATGAGCCGATGTTGAACTTGGTGGCGTGAAGGACCTGGCCAACTTCAGTGTTTTCTGCCACAAAGAATAGAAGTTGAGTGGAGTGGGGTGGAGTGGGGTGGAATGGAATGAATTAGAATAGTAAGATATAGAATAAATGTAGAGTAGAGTAGAGAAGAGTAGAATAAAATAAATGTAGAGTAGAGAAGAGTAGAATAGAACAGTAAAATATAGAATAAATGTAGAGTAGAATGGAATGGAATGGAATGGAATGGAATGGAATAGAATAGAATAGAATAGAATAGAATAGAATAGAATAGAATAGAATAGAATAGAAATTAGGAATGGAATAGAATAGAATAGAATAGAATAGAATAGAATAGAAATTAGGAATGGAATAGAATAGAATAGAATAGAATAGAATAGAATAGAATAGAATAGGATAGAATAGAATAGAATAGAATAGAAATTAGGAATAGAATAGAATAGAATAGAATAGAATAGAATAGAATAGAATAGAATAGAATGTGGAATGGAATGGAATGGAATGGAATGGAATGGAATAGAATAGAATAGAATAGAATAGAATAGAATAGAATAGAATAGAATAGAATAGAATAGAATAGAAAGTGGAATGGAATGGAATGGAATAGAATAGAATAGAATAGAATAGAATAGAATAGAATAGAATAGAATAGAATAGAATAGAATAGAATAGAATGTGGAATGGAATGGAATAGAATAGAATAGAATAGAATAGAATGGAATGGAATGGAATGGAATGGAATGGAATGGAATGGAATAGAATAGAATAGAATAGAATAGAATAGAATAGAAATTAGGAATGGAATGGAATGGAATAGAATAGAATAGAATAGAATAGAATAGAATAGAATAGAATAGAATAGAAATTAGGAATGGAATGGAATGGAATAGAATAGAATAGAAATTAGGAATGGAATGGAATGGAGTGGAATAGAATAGAATAGAAATTAGGAATGGAATGGAATAGAATAGAATAGAATAGAATAGAATAGAATAGAATAGAATAGAATAGAATGTGGAATGGAATGGAATAGAATAGAATAGAATAGAATAGAATGGAATGGAATGGAATGGAATGGAATGGAATGGAATAGAATAGAATAGAATAGAATAGAATAGAAATTAGGAATGGAATGGAATGGAGTGGAATAGAATAGAATAGAAATTAGGAATGGAATGGAATAGAATAGAATAGAATAGAAATTAGGAATGGAATGGAATGGAATAGAATAGAATAGAATAGAATAGAAATTAGGAATGGAATGGAATGGAATGGAGTAGAATAGAATAGAATAGAAATTAGGAATGGAATGGAATAGAATAGAATAGAATAGAAATTAGGAATGGAATGGAATGGAATAGAATAGAATAGAAATTAGGAATGGAATGGAATGGAGTGGAATAGAATAGAATAGAAATTAGGAATGGAATGGAATGGAATAGAATAGAATAGAATAGAATAGAATAGAATAGAATAGAATAGAATAGAATAGAATAGAAATTAGGAATGGAATGGAATGGAATGGAATAGAATAGAATAGAATAGAATAGAATAGAAATTAGGAATGGAATGGAATGGAGTAGAATAGAATAGAATAGAAATTAGGAATGGAATGGAATAGAATAGAATAGAATAGAAATTAGGAATGGAATGGAATGGAATAGAATAGAATAGAAATTAGGAATGGAATGGAATGGAGTGGAATAGAATAGAATAGAAATTAGGAATGGAATGGAATGGAATAGAATAGAATAGAATAGAATAGAATAGAATAGAATAGAATAGAATAGAATAGAATAGAAATTAGGAATGGAATGGAATGGAGTAGAATAGAATAGAATAGAAATTAGGAATGGAATGGAATAGAATAGAATAGAATAGAAATTAGGAATGGAATGGAATGGAATAGAATAGAATAGAAATTAGGAATGGAATGGAATGGAGTGGAATAGAATAGAATAGAAATTAGGAATGGAATGGAATGGAATAGAATAGAATAGAATAGAATAGAATAGAATAGAATAGAATAGAATAGAATAGAAATTAGGAATGGAATGGAATGGAATGGAATAGAATGGAATAGAAATTAGGAATGGAATAGAATAGAATAGAATAGAATAGAAATTAGGAATGGAATGGAATGGAGTAGAATAGAATAGAATAGAAATTAGGAATGGAATGGAATAGAATAGAATAGAATAGAAATTAGGAATGGAATGGAATGGAATAGAATAGAATAGAAATTAGGAATGGAATGGAATGGAGTGGAATAGAATAGAATAGAAATTAGGAATGGAATGGAATGGAATAGAATAGAATAGAATAGAATAGAATAGAATAGAATAGAATAGAAATTAGGAATGGAATGGAATGGAATGGAATAGAATAGAATAGAATAGAATAGAATAGAATAGAAATTAGGAATGGAATGGAATGGAGTAGAATAGAATAGAATAGAAATTAGGAATGGAATGGAATAGAATAGAATAGAATGTAGAATGGAATGGAATGGAATGGAATGGAATAGAAATTAGGAATGGAATAGAATAGAATAGAATAGAATAGAAATTAGGAATGGAATGGAATGGAGTAGAATAGAATAGAATAGAATAGAATGGAATGGAATGGAATAGAATAAACTGATAGGGACCTTGGAGGTCTTCTAGTCCAGCCCCCTGCTCAAGCTGGAGAACCTATACCATTTCAGATAAGTGACTGTGACAAAGAAGACGGGGGGGAGGGGGTGTCTCCAAAACATCAGAAGGCAAGACATGAAATAACTACGGGGGCAGGAAAGGTCGTAAAACAGGGCAAAGCTCACTTAACAAATGTCTCGCATTTGTTAATGCGAGACATAAATTTTGTGGTCGTACGTCGAGGACTACCTGCAAGGTAATTCTTAAATTTGCTAGCCAAGGGCTCCCTTTAGTGGCAATATAGAGGAAATACAGGGGAAAAAAGGATAGAAGCTACATGTCAGATGAAGAATGGAATGGAATGGAATGGAATGGAATGGAATGGAATAGAATAGAATAGAATAGAATAGAATAGAATAGAATAGAATAGAATAGAATAGAATAGAATAGAATGTGGAATGGAATAGAATAGAATTGAATAGAATAGAATAGAAATTAGGAATGGAATAGAATAGAATAGAATAGAATAGAATAGAATAGAATGTGGAATGGAATGGAATAGAATTGAATAGAATAGAATAGAAATTAGGAATGGAATAGAATAGAATAGAATGGAATGGAATGGAATGGAATGGAATGGAATGGAATGGAATTCTTCATTGGCCAAGTGTGATTGGATAAACAAGGAATTTGTCTTTGGTGCATAGGCTCTCGGTGTACATAAGGAAAATAAAATACATTCATTAAGAATAAAGAGATACAACACTTAGTGATAGTGAAGGTTACTAATAAGCTATCAAATTGTACTAGGAAACAAATAAAAGCAATATAATTTGAAAGATACAAGCAACATGGTTATAGTCATATAGTCATACAGTGGGAAGAGGTAGGTGCTAGTAAGGAAGAGAAGAATAATAGTAATACAGTCTTAGTAACTAGTTTGACAGTGTTGTGGGAATTATTTGTTGAGCAGAGTGATGGCTTTTGGGAAAAAAAACTGTCCTTGTGTCTAGTTGTTCTGGTGTGCAGTGCTCTATATAGCGTCGTTTTGAGGGTAGGAGTTGAAACAGTTGATGTCCAGGATGCGAGGGGTCTGTCGATATTTTCCCAGCCCTCTTTTTTAAAAAAAAAAATTATAAACTTTATTAAAACAGATAAAGAAAAAACACATTAGACACAAATGACAAAAACAAATCAAAAAACAAAAATATACATTATACAATAAACAGTTATGAATGGTCAATCATTTGAAGCGTCTGTTTCGTAATGGTCTTTTCAGTAATACAGTTTTCTTATTCCCTTAAATCCTAACATAATATTTTCTTAATACTTCTTTATCCTCTCCTCTCTTCTCCTCTCTGAGACTTCAGGTTTATATACAAATTATATGCACGTTTGTACTTTTGTTCTATCTAATTTCTATAAATTTCTGTTAAGATATAACATGGAGGAGGAAATAGTCAAACT
The DNA here is from genome assembly GCF_029531705.1 of Pantherophis guttatus. The sequence continues at coordinate 205,360 of NW_026844085.1, read as the reverse complement.
TACAATGATTAAATGGATGCAAAACTTCAAATACTCAATAGACTTGGAGAATACAAATACTCCGGCAAAGGAATACAAAAACAACACTGGCGGTGGCATGCAAGGAGAACCAGCTAAAGATGTTTTATAGGTGGCATATCTCACCTACAAGACTGGCCAAAATAAACCCAAAAAATAGTTCGGTGTGTTGGAAATGTAAGAACCCACAAGGTACCTTTCACCACCTATGGTGGACATGCCCAGCGGCAAAGAAATTTTGGTCCACTATTAAGAAATGGCTAGATTAAATCACCAAAATACAAATAGATAAGAAACCTGAAACCTTTCTGCTAGGAATCTTCACAAAATCTTACCCCAAAGAAATAAAATACCTGTTAATACATATTTTAACGGCAGCAAGGATAATATACGCTAAAAATTGGAAGCTGGAAAAAATCCCAACGGAAGAAGAAATAATAGACAAAATTAGAGCCTTGATAATACAGTGGTCTAAAGCACCCTGTTATTAAGACCAGCTGCCTGCAACTACTGCAGGTTCGAATCTCGCCAAGGCTCAAGGTTGACTCAGCCTTCCATCCTTTCTAAGGTAGGTAAATTGAGGACCCAGATTGTGGGGGCAATAAGCTGACTTTGTATAAATATACAAAAAGTATGAAGGCTATTGCTTAACGTATTGTAAGCCTCCCTGAATCTCCGGAGAAGGGCGGCATATAAATCAAATTAAAAAAAAAAAATTACACAATGTGCGGAAATGGACAGACTGACCAAAGAGTTAAAAGAAAAGGAAGACACCGAATTTTATAAAGTCTGGAATAAATGATATTAATGGCATAGGGCCGTTATGAATCAAACATAACTAGAAATTAGATAGAACAAAAGTACAAACGTGCATATAATTTGTATATAAACCCAGTCCTCTTTTTGACTGTGCAGTTTATAGGTCCTCCATGGAAGGCAGGTTGGTAGCCATTGTGTTTTTCCTGCAGTTCTAATGATCCTCTGAAGTCTCTGTCTGTCTTGTTGGGTCGCAGAGCCAAACCAGACAGTTATGGAGGTGCAGATGACAGACTCAACAATTCCTCTGTAGAACTGGATCAGCAGCTCTTGGGACCTAGAAACCTGGCTGGGAAAAAACCAAAAACAGAAAGAAATGAGATGAAAATTAGAAACAGAAGTGAGAAAGAGCCCCAGGTAACACGCACAATTGTTACCTGGGGCTCCCAGGTCTGGCTGGATAAATCCCAAACTACCACAAGACACAAAGAAAGGAACCCAAAAACCATTACCTTCCCTTGGCTGTACAAAGTTCTCTAGTCTAGATCCAGTATCCCTGAGTGTTCTGTCCCCGTACCCCACACGCACCCCCACAGATGGCCCGGAGTTAATAAACCACACGACAAAACTCTTTGAAGATAAAGCTGGCAGCAACCCAGTGGCTAGCTGCCAATTCAGACTTTACTCACACAAAACAAAGATTAGACTGCCAGCATTCCGATAAAACAGGCAGAGTTTTCAACAATACAAGGATTAATCCAAATGCAGTCTGATAAAGCAGGCAAAGTCCAGTAACGCAGAGATCATGGAGTATTTCCAGTTTTTGCTCGTCACAAACTGAACTGGCCACCACACCCACATTTATACCCTGTGGGGTGTGGTCCAGTGACTCAGCTAACCTCTGGCACGCCTTCCCCTCTGCTGTGCACGCTTCTCCCTGCGCCGCTGCCGAGGATCCAGCCAGCACTTATCTTCTTCGTCGCTGTCCACCTGTGGCTGTGGGGACGTGCTTGGCTCTGGGCCTATCTCTTGGCCTTCGGTGTCCTCCAGAGGCATTGCCAGAGAGGAGGGTCCCGGAGAGGGAGGCCTTGCCAACTCCTCTCCCTCACTCTCAGAGTCTGCATCTGTCGATAGCCCAAGCTCAGGCAACGGAGCCACAACACCTTCCAACCCTGTTATTCTACGGTTGTAGGAGCTGGTCTAGAGAAAAGAAGGTCCAGGGTTTACATGATAGCGTCTTCCAGTATTTGAGGGGTTGCCACAAAGAAGAGGGGGGAGGTCAACTTATTTTCCAAAACACCAGAAGGTAAGACAAGAAACAATGAGTGGTGCAAATGGTCCCTGACAGTGAGAACAATTAATCCGTGGAACATCTTGCCACCAGAAGTTGTTGGTTGCTCTATCACTGGAGGTTTTTAAGAAGAGACTGGACAACCATTTGTCTAAGAAATGGTATACGATTTCCTGCCTGAGCAAGGGGTTGGACTAGAAGACCTCCGAGGTCCCTTCCAACTCTATTCCGATTGAAATATTGACTGAATGAACCCATTGAGAGGCTTTGTAAAATCTTAATATGTGAGGGGTCTCATGAAGATCGATGGTTCGTTGAGGGCACTTCCAAAAAAAGTCAGCACACAAGGATGCAATCAAATTAAGCCTTTATTTAGAAGTAAAAGTGGAGTACAATGAGTTCCCTGGCATGGAGGCATCCATGCCTGGATTGAGCCCATGGATCAGTCCCATAGGAAGTTAGAATAAGAGCAGGGAAGAGCAGCCTTTGTGCAGGGGTTCTTATAGGGCCCCCTGCCCCCTCCCTTACCAATGTGTGAGGGGGCCAGAGGGCCATTAACTTTCCCCAATGCGTTGTGGCTCCGTTACCTGAGCCTGTGTCATCGGCAGGAGAGGACTCCGAGAGTGAAGGAGAGGAGTTGGCAAGGCCTCCCTCTCCAGGACCCTCCTCTCTGGCAATGCCTTCGGTATCCACCGAAGGGCAAGAGATAGGGCCGGGGCCAAGCACATCCACGCAGCCACAGGTGGACAGTGATGAGGGTAATGAGTCTCGGCTGGATCCTCGCCAGCGTCGCAGAGATAAGCGCGCGCAACAGAAGAAAAGGCGTGCCCGAGATTAGGCTGAGTCACTGGACCACACCTCACAGGGTATAAAAGGGGGTGAGGTGGCCATTCAGACTCTGTGACGGACAAAACTAACTACTATCGAGTCACATTGCATCTTTGGAAACAACATTATCGGCCTTGGATTTATTTTACGAACTGGACAATTCTTGACTGTGGGCATTTTGTTTATTGAGTAAAAGTTCTTGGCAAGCAGCTACTGGGTTGCTGCCAAGCGTCTTATCGGAAGAATTGGTTGTCTGCCAGTTTATTTAACCCCCGGCTGTCTGTTTGTGTGCGTGTGTGAGACGGGGACAGAACACAATGGGGCTGCAGGGGCCGGAGCCCCTTGACCCACCAGTGGGATCAAAAGTCCCTCTTTGCTCCCATCTGGTGGCCTTTTAAGAAACTGCCATGGCTAGGGGTTTTAAATTGGGGCGGCCGTTTAATTTAATTTATTTTAATTATTTTAACTTTTATATTGTATGTTATTTTAATTCTCGGCTGTTCACCGCCCTGAGTCCCTTCGGGGAGAAGGGCGGTATATAAATTTAATAAATAAATAAATAAATAAATAAACAAATAAATAAATAAATAAATAAATAATAATAAAAAAAACACCTAACATAATAATACCTCCAATTATCTACAACCTGTGAGAATTAAGCAATTTTCTCTCGCCCATCCTTAGATGTGACTTGTGAACTGTTTTTCATCTTTAGTCGGAAAGAAATAGATATTTTGCTAGGAGGAAAAAAAAAGAAAGGAAGGAAGAAGGTGAGAGAAACGCAAGTGACAAAGAAAATTAGTTTCCGTCAATGTTCTGGGAAGCTTAGCAAATGTGTAATGAATAGCATGAAAGGCGAATTAGGAAAAAGGACAAACGGAACAATTTATGTAAAGTCACAGCAAATAAACAGCAGGCAGGCTGATATGAATACAAAATATGTAATAAGAAGAGTAAAGAAATGAGATATCCTAATGCAGCGTAGAGATGGGAAAAAACCCCCGAATAAAACACATGCCACAGTTAAATGGGAAAATGACATAAAATGAAACAGAACAACTCTTAATTAGAAAAGGAAATACAGTGCAATAGAAATAGTGGCACATTATATATATATATAGTCACTTTTTCCCAGTGACTTTTTATGATTTTGAACCGTCATTAAATGAATAAGTCGAGGGCTTATCTGTAGTTCTGTACGATAGTTAATACAATCGAACCATTTCGAACTTCATCATTATGAACTTTTTTAAAAAGACCAAAAAGAGGGCCTGATTAATAATAGCTTAATTCCAAAATCTGATTATATTGTTTGAAAGGTTTTTTTTCCCCCCTTGGTCCTTTAAAACAAAAGTCAGATATTGACTTTTATCTCATGTTAATAGCACCTCTGTTGAAAATCAGCTATGGACCTCTCCTTTTACGGTAGTGTTTGGTAATTATTTTAGTGAACCCACATGCTTGAAAAATCCATAATTGTTGACCTCTATAGAGTCTAAATAGGGACGTGGTGGTCCAGTGGCTAAGATGCTGACTTTCTGGTTCTTTCCTTTGAAGATGTTTTGCTTCTCATCCCAGAAGCTTCTTCAGCTCCGACTGGATGGTGGGGAACGGAAGGATTGATATTCCTTGCAGACAGCTGGTCATTTGCATCCTTTTAGAGGGTCGTTGAGGCCGCTTGGAGGTTTATCTGTGTCCTCAGAGTCACCTGGGCCTAGTCTGGGTCCTTTCCAGGCCCACCCATTTGGCCTGAAAGACCCACTCCAGACACACATATTTCCTTGTGGTGTTGCATCCAGAGCAGTGGTGGGATTCAAACTTTTTTTACTACCACTGGTTCTGTGGGTGTGGCTTGGTGGACGTGGCTTGGTGGGCGTGGCAGGGGAAGGATACTGCAAAATCCTCATTCCCACCCCACTCCAGGGGAAGGATACTGCAAAATCCCCATTCCCTACCCACTCCAGGGGAAAGATACTGCATAAATCCCCATTCCCTCCCCACTCCAGGGGAAGGATATTGCAAAATCCCCATTCCCTCCCCACTCCAGGGGAAGGATACTGTAAAATCCCCATTCCCTCCCCACTCCAGGGGAAGGATACTGCAAAATCCCCATTCCCTTCCCACTCCAGGGGAAGGATACTGTAAAATCCCCATTCCCACCCCACTCCAGGGGAAGGATACTGTAAAATCCCCATTCCCTCCCCACTCCAGGGGAAGGATACTGCAAAATCCCCATTCCCACCCCACTCCAGGGGAAGGATACTGCAAAATCCCCATTCCCTCCCCACTCCAGGGGAAGGATACTGCAAAATCCCCATTCCCTCCCCACTCCAGGGGAAGGATACTGCAAAATCCCCTTTCCCACCCCACTCCAGGGGAAGGATACTGCAAAATCCCCTTTCCCACCCCACTCCAGGGGAAGGATACTGCAAAAATCCCCTTTTCAGCTGGGACTTGGGAGGCAGACAATAGATGTGGGTGGGGCCAGTCAGAATTTTTACTACCGGTTCAACGAACTACTCAAAATTTCCGCTCCCGGTTCTCCAGAACTGGTCAGAACCTGCTGAATAACGCCCCTAATCCAGAGACTTTGGCCAGAGTGGTCATTGTTGCTCCGTTCTCCCCGTGATAATTTCCTGGACTGGTGTTCCCGACAAAAGAACATTGATTTTTTTTTTTTAGACATTATCTCATAGGATCACAGCTTTGAAAAGGAGGCCAGCCTCCTCCATACAGTCTGCCGCATTAAACACAACAAAGCCTCGTGTTGTGACACTTTTTAAAGGGTAATAAATGCACTGGGGCCTCAGCTCCTGTGAGCCTGTTTCCTAATTAACGCGCTAGTCATTAAGGTGACTCGAAGATTCTTTCATCTCCAATCTTTGATGTTTTATTAATCCCCCACCCCCACTCCTCGTTTCTTCCCGAAAACCCTGTGCAGTTTGTAAAAGATTTATGGTGCAGCGTGGTTCTCTTTAGCTGACCTTAGCTGCCCTTGAAAAAGCTAAGCAGGCTTTGAATTGGGAGGGGAGACCACCAGGAGATCAGAGCTGTGGGTTAGTCGCTGATGTCTTCAGGTGTCGAACTTAACCGTACTTTTCGGAGTATAAGACACACTTTTTCCACCCCCTAAAAGAGGGTGGAAGTGTTGGTGCGTCTTATACACCGAATACAGCCAGTTTCGGCCTCCCGAAACCCCGCCCTGCGCGTCCCATTTTCGCTAAAAACAGGCCTGTTTTTTGCAAAAACGGGATGCACAAAAGGTTTGGGACAGTGCTGGGTTTCTACTGGTTCAGGCAAACTGGTAGCGGTGGCGGGAGGCTCCGCCCACCCGCCCAGACGTCATCACGGACGCTCTGCGGATGCCCAGAAGGGCTGTGCAGCAGCGAAGCGCACGCGCGCTCACAGTTCCGAACCGGTAGCGAAGGTAAGTGAAACCCACTACTGGTTTGGGAGGCCTGCAGAGTGCTCCTGGGGGCTGGGGAGGGCAAAAACGTGATACGTGGGGGGTTTGGGAGGTTTTCCTCTTCGAAATCTTTGGTGCGTCTTATACTCCGGTGCGTGTTATAGTCCGAAAAATACGGTAGTTTAGTCAACTTTGGAGTGCGTTACATTTAGGGCACGATCGGAGTATCGGATCGGAGTGGGAAGGTAAACCTTCGGCTTGTGTGTCCTCGTCTTGATAACCTCACAAGGTTGTTGTGCAGCTGAAGGAGCCGGGGGAAGAGTTTGGGAAAGGCAAGACTGGATTTAGTCTGTAGAAATTCTCCATCATCCCAGGTCATGGTTGTCCCAAAGGAGCTTTTTTCAGGAGGCAACTGGACTTTCTGATTTTTCTTTGAAGACGTTTCGCTTCTCATCCCAGAAGCTTCTTCAGCTCTGACTGGATGGTGGAGAACGGAAGGATTGATACTCCTTGCAGACAGCTGGTCATTTGCATCCTTTTAGAGGGTCGTTGAAGCCACTTGGAGATTTATCTCTATCCTCAGATAAATGGGTCATTCCACCACCTCATTTGTATCACAGGACCATGGAGCTGCTGCAACGGTCATAAGTGTGAAAAACGGTCATAAATCACATTTTTCAGCACCCTGGTAACTTTGAAACCTAAACCTAAACCTTAACCTTAAACCTTAATGAAATACAGTAGCAAAACACAAGATTATATACTGAGAAAATTATATGCTGAGAAAAAGAGCTACATCCCCACAATTTGCCAAACCACGAACAGCAAATCCTATTCTAGTCTAATTTAGCTCCGGAAAGTTTGGACTGACCTCGTCTTTTAAGCCTTTTAAGTATGCAAATCTGTCCATTTGGTTTTCCTCCTGATTTCTCATCTTTGCAAACCTGTCAGGTTCAGTTGCCCAAGAGCTGAGATTCTTTTTTTAAAAGCTCACCTAAAATTGCAGAGATTTAGAGATACGTTTCTCAAGGCAAACGCAGATTTTTTTCCCCTCCAATTCTGCTCAGCGTAGCAAGTTTGTGCCATCAGCGGTTACTCACGTCATGCAATTTTGCACAATCCAGGATGAAGAAATCCACCTTTGAGAGGCGGCGTTGCGAAAAGAGAGATCTTGACACAGGGTGCACTCTGAAATTTGAATAAAACCTGGGCTATGATTTAGCAAAGGAAAATGCTGCCCAGGAAAAAAATGTTTTTTGAAGCCAAATTTGTTTTTTAAAACCAAATGCAAAAACGGACACAAGGATGATTTTCGGGATGAAATTCCATGTCTAAAAATGGTGTTGCTTCCACATTTTAAAAATCAAGCCTTTTTGGTGCCAGGAGAAGAAAACGCATGACTCCCCGGTCAGGAAAAATGCTGCCCAGGAAAAAAATGTTTTTTGAAGCACAATATGTTTTTGAAAACCAAATGCAAAAACGGACCCCAGGATGATTATTGATATTAAATTCCATGTCTAAAAATGGTGTTGCTTCCACTTTTTAAAAATCGAGCCTTTCTGGAGCCTGGGGAAGAAAACGCGTGACTCCGCAGTCAGGAAAAATGCTGCCCAGGAAAAAAATGTTTTTGGAAGCCAAATTTGTTTTTTAAAACCAAATGCAAAAACGGACCCCAGGATGAGTTTGGGGATGAAATTCCATGTCTAAAAATGGTGTTGCTTCCACATTTTAAAAATCGAGCCTTTTTGGTGCCAGGGGAAGAAAACGCGTGACTCCGCAGTCAGGAAAAATGCTGCCCAGGAAAAAAATGTTTTTGGAAGCCAAATTTGTTTTTTAAAACCAAATGCAAAAACGGACCCCAGGATGAGTTTGGGGATGAAATTCCATGTCTAAAAATGGTGTTGCTTCCACTTTTTAAAAATCAAGCCTTTTTGGTGCCTGGGGAAGAAAACGCGTGACTCCGCGGTCAGGAAAAATGCTGCCCAGGAAAAAAATGTTTTTTGAAGCACAATATGTTTTTGAAAACCAAATGCAAAAACGGACCCCAGGATGAGTTTGGGGATGAAATTCCATGTCTAAAAATGGTGTTGCTTCCACTTTTTAAAAATCGAGCCTTTCTGGTGCCTGGGGAAGAAAACGCGTGACTCCGCGGTCAGGAAAAATGCTGCCCAGGAAAAAAATGTTTTTTGAAGCACAATATGTTTTTGAAAACCAAATGCAAAAACGGACCCCAGGATGAGTTTGGGGATGAAATTCCATGTCTAAAAATGGTGTTGCTTCCACTTTTTAAAAATCGAGCCTTTCTGGTGCCTGGGGAAGAAAACGCGTGACTCCGCGGTCAGGAAAAATGCTGCCCAGGAAAAAAAAGTTTTTGGAAGCCCAATTCGTTTTTTAAAACCAAATGCAAAAACGGACCCTAGGATGAGTTTTGGGATGAAATTCCATGTCTAAAAATGGTGTTGCTTCCACTTTTTAAAAATCAAGCCTTTCTGGTGCCTGGGGAAGAAAAGGCTATTTAGTCTTCGGTCAGGAAAAATGCTGCCCAGGAAAAAAATGTTTTTTGAAGCCCAATTTGTTCTTTTAAACCAAATGCAAAAACGGACCCCAGGATGAGTTTTGGGATGACACTCCATGTCTAAAAATGGTGTTGCTTCCACTTTTTAAAAATCGAGCCTTTTTGGTGCCTGGGGAAGAAAAGGCTTTACTCCGCGGTCAGGAAAAATGCTGCCCAGGAAAAAAATGTTTTTGGAAGCCAAATTTGTTTTTTAAAACCAAATGCAAAAACGGACCCCAGGATGAGTTTTGGGATGAAATTCCATGTCTAAAAATGGTGTTGCTTCCACTTTTTAAAAATCGAGCCTTTTTGGTGCCTGGGGAAGAAAACGCGTGACTCCGCGGTCAGGAAAAATGCTGCCCAGGAAAAAAATGTCATTTGAAGCACAATATGTTTTTGAAAACCAAATGCAAAAACGGACCCCAGGATGAGTTTTGGGATGAAATTCCATGTCTAAAAATGGTGTTGCTCCCACTTTTTAAAAATCAAGCCTTTTTGGTGCCAGGGGAAGAAAAGGCTATTTACTCTGCGGTCAGGAAAAATGCTGCCCAGGAAAAAAATGTTTTTGTAAGCCCAATTGGTTTTTTTAAACCAAATGCAAAAATGGACAACAGGATGAGTTTCGGGATGAAATTCCATGTCTAAAAATGGTGTTGCTTCCACTTTTTAAAAATCGAGCCTTTTTGGTGCCTGGGGAGAAAACGCGTGACTCTGCGGTCAGGAAAAATGCTGCCCAGGAAAAAAATGTTTTTGGAAGCCCAATTTGTTTTTTTAAACCAAATGCAAAAACGGACCCCAGGATGAATTTTGGGATAAAATTCCATGTCTAAAAATGGTGTTGCTTCCACTTTTTAAAAATCAAGCCTTTTTGTTGCCTGGGGAAGAAAACGCGTGACTCTGCGGTCAGGAAAAATGCTGCCCAGGAAAAAAATGTCTTTTGAAGCCCAATTTGTTTTTTTAAACCAAATGCAAAAACGGACCCCAGGATGAGTTTTGGGATGAAATTCCATGTCTAAAAATGGTGTTGCTTCCACTTTTTAAAAATCAAGCCTTTTTGGTGCCTGGGGAAGAAAAGGCTATTTACTCTGCGGTCAGGAAAAATGCTGCCCAGGAAAAAAATGTTTTTGGAAGCCCAATTGGTTTTTTTAAAGCAAATGCAAAAATGGACCACAGGATGAGTTTCGGGATGAAATTCCATGTCTAAAAATGGTGTTGCTTCCACTTTTTAAAAATCGAGCCTTTTTGGTGCCTGGGGAGAAAACGTGTGACTCCGCGGTCAGGAAAAATGCTGCCCAGGAAAAAAAAGGTTTTTGGAAGCCCAATTTGTTTTTTTAAACCAAATGCAAAAACGGACCCCAGGATGAGTTTTGGGATGAAATTCCATGTCTAAAAATGGTGTTGCTTCCACTTTTTAAAAATCGAGCCTTTTTGGTGCCTGGGGAAGAAAACGCTTTACTCTGCATTCAGGAAAAATGCTGCCCAGGAAAAAAATGTTTTTGGAAGCCAAATTTGTTTTTTTAAACCAAATTCAAAAACGGACCCCAGGATGAGTTTTGGGATGAAATTCCATGTCTAAAAATGGTGTTGCTTCCACTTTTTAAAAATCAAGCCTTTTTGGTGCCTGGGGAAGAAAAGGCTATTTACTCTGCGGTCAGGAAAAATGCTGCCCAGGAAAAAAATGTTTTTTGAAGCCAAATTTGCTTTTTGAAACCAAATGCAAAAACGGATCCCAGGAGGAGTTTTGGGATGAAATTCCATGTCTAAAAATGGTGTTGCTTCCACTTTTAAAAAATTGAGGTTTTTTGGTGCCTGGGGAAGAAAACGCGTGACTCCGCGGTCAGGAAAAATGCTGCCCAGGAAAAAAATGTTTTTGGAAGCCCAATTGGTTTTTTTAAACCAAATGCAAAAACGGACCCCAGGATGAGTTTTGGGATGAAATTCCATGTCTAAAAATGGTGTTGCTTCCACTTTTTAAAAATTGAGCTTTTTTGGTGCCTGGGGAAGAAAATGCGTGACTCCGCGGTCAGGAAAAATGCTGCCCAGGAAAAAAATGTTTTTGGAAGCCCAATTTGTTTTTTTAAACCAAATGCAAAAACGGACCCCAGGATGAGTTTTGGGATGAAATTCCATGTCTAAAAATGGTGTTGCTTCCACTTTTTAAAAATCAAGCCTTTTTGGTGCCTGGGGAAGAAAACGCGTGACTCCGCGGTCAGGAAAAATGCTGCCCAGGAAAAAAATGTTTTTGGAAGCCCAATTGGTTTTTTTAAACCAAATACAAAAACGGACCCCAGGATGAGTTTTGGGATGAAATTCCATGTCTAAAAATGGTGTTGCTTCCACTTTTTAAAAATCAAGCCTTTTTGGTGCCTGGGGAATAAAAGGCTTTACTCCGCGGTCAGGAAAAATGCTGCCCAGGAAAAAAATGTTTTTTGAAGCCCAATTTGTTTTTTTAAAGCAAATGCAAAAACGGACCCCAGGATGAGTTTTGGGATGAAATTCCATGTCTAAAAATGGTGTTGCTTCCACTTTTTAAAAATCAAGCCTTTTTGGTGCCTGGGGAAGAAAACGCGTGACTCCGCGGTCAGGAAAAATGCTGCCCAGGAAAAAAATGTTTTTGGAAGCCCAATTTGTTTTTTTAAACTAAATGCAAAAACGGACCCCAGGATGAGTTTTGGGATAAAATTCCATGTCTAAAAATGGTGTTGCTTCCACTTTTTAAAAATCGAGCCTTTTTGGTGCCTGGGGAAGAAAAGGCTTTACTCCGCGGTCAGGAAAAATGCTGCCCAGGAAAAAAATGTCTTTTGAAGCCCAATTTGTTTTTTTAAACCAAATGCAAAAACGGACCCTAGGATGAGTTTTGGGATGAAATTCCATGTCTAAAAATGGTGTTGCTTCCACTTTTTAAAAATCGAGCCTTTTTGGTGCCTGGGGAAGAAAAGGCTTTACTCCGCGGTCAGGAAAAATGCTGCCCAGGAAAAAAATGTCTTTTGAAGCCCAATTTGTTTTTTTAAACCAAATGCAAAAACGGACCCTAGGATGAGTTTTGGGATGAAATTCCATGTCTAAAAATGGTGTTGCTTCCACTTTTTAAAAATCGAGCCTTTTTGGTGCCTGGGGAAGAAAAGGCTTTACTCCGCGGTCAGGAAAAATGCTGCCCAGGAAAAAAATGTCTTTTGAAGCCCAATTTGTTTTTTTAAACCAAATGCAAAAACGGACCCCAGGATGAGTTTTGGGATGAAATTCCATGTCTAAAAATGGTGTTGCTTCCACTTTTTAAAAATCAAGCCTTTTTGGTGCCTGGGGAATAAAAGGCTTTACTCCGCCGTCAGGAAAAATGCTGCCCAGGAAAAAAATGTTTTTTGAAGCCCAATTTGTTTTTTTAAAGCAAATGCAAAAACGGACCCCAGGATGAGTTTTGGGATGAAATTCCATGTCTAAAAATGGTGTTGCTTCCACTTTTTAAAAATCAAGCCTTTTTGGTGCCTGGGGAAGAAAACGCGTGACTCCGCGGTCAGGAAAAATGCTGCCCAGGAAAAAAATGTTTTTGGAAGCCCAATTTGTTTTTTTAAACCAAATGCAAAAACGGACCCCAGGATGAGTTTTGGGATGAAATTCCATGTCTAAAAATGGTGTTGCTTCCACTTTTTAAAAATCGAGCCTTTTTGGTGCCTGGGGAAGAAAACGCGTGACTCCGCGGTCAGGAAAAATGCTGCCCAGGAAAAAAATGTCTTTTGAAGCCCAATTTGTTTTTTTAAACCAAATGCAAAAACGGACCCCAGGATGAGTTTTGGTATGAAATTCCATGTCTAAAAATGGTGTTGCTTCCACTTTTTAAAAATCAAGCCTTTTTGGTGCCTGGGGAAGAAAAGGCTATTTACTCTGCGGTCAGGAAAAATGCTGCCCAGGAAAAAAATGTTTTTGGAAGCCAAATTTGTTTTTTTAAACCAAATGCAAAAACGGACCCCAGGATGAGTTTTGGGATGAAATTCCATGTCTAAAAATGGTGTTGCTTCCACTTTTTAAAAATTGAGCTTTTTTGGTGCCTGGGGAAGAAAATGCGTGACTCCGCGGTCAGGAAAAATGCTGCCCAGGAAAAAAATGTTTTTGGAAGCCAAATTTGTTTTTTTAAACCAAATTCAAAAACGGACCCCAGGATGAGTTTTGGGATGAAATTCCATGTCTAAAAATGGTGTTGCTTCCACTTTTTAAAAATCAAGCCTTTTTGGTGCCTGGGGAAGAAAAGGCTATTTACTCTGCGGTCAGGAAAAATGCTGCCCAGGAAAAAAATGTTTTTTGAAGCCAAATTTGCTTTCTGAAACCAAATGCAAAAACGGATCCCAGGATGAGTTTTGGGATGAAATTCCATGTCTAAAAAATGGTGTTGCTCCACTTTTAAAAAATTGAGGTTTTTTGGTGCCTGGGGAAGAAAATGCGTGACTCCGCGGTCAGGAAAAATGCTGCCCAGGAAAAAAATGTTTTTGGAAGCCCAATTTGTTTTTTTAAACCAAATGCAAAAACGGACCCCAGGATGAGTTTTGGGATGAAATTCCATGTCTAAAAATGGTGTTGCTTCCACTTTTTAAAAATCAAGCCTTTTTGGTGCCTGGGGAAGAAAACGCGTGACTCCGCGGTCAGGAAAAATGCTGCCCAGGAAAAAAATGTTTTTGGAAGCCCAATTGGTTTTTTTAAACCAAATACAAAAACGGACCCCAGGATGAGTTTTGGGATGAAATTCCATGTCTAAAAATGGTGTTGCTTCCACTTTTTAAAAATCAAGCCTTTTTGGTGCCTGGGGAATAAAAGGCTTTACTCTGCGGTCAGGAAAAATGCTGCCCAGGAAAAAAATGTTTTTTGAAGCCCAATTTGTTTTTTTAAAGCAAATGCAAAAACGGACCCCAGGATGAGTTTTGGGATGAAATTCCATGTCTAAAAATGGTGTTGCTTCCACTTTTTAAAAATCGAGCCTTTTTGGTGCCTGGGGAAGAAAACGCGTGACTCCGCAGTCAGGAAAAATGCTGCCCAGGAAAAAAATGTTTTTGGAAGCCCAATTTGTTTTTTTAAACCAAATGCAAAAACGGACCCCAGGATGAGTTTTGGGATAAAATTCCATGTCTAAAAATGGTGTTGCTTCCACTTTTTAAAAATCGAGCCTTTTTGGTGCCTGGGGAAGAAAAGGCTTTACTCTGCGGTCAGGAAAAATGCTGCCCAGGAAAAAAATGTCTTTTGAAGCCCAATTTGTTTTTTTAAACCAAATGCAAAAACGGACCCTAGGATGAGTTTTGGGATGAAATTCCATGTCTAAAAATGGTGTTGCTTCCACTTTTTAAAAATCGAGCCTTTTTGGTGCCTGGGGAAGAAAAGGCTTTACTCCGCGGTCAGGAAAAATGCTGCCCAGGAAAAAAATGTTTTGGAAAGCCAAATTTGTTTTTTAAAACCAAATGCAAAAACGGACCCCAGGATGAGTTTTGGGATGAAATTCCATGTCTAAAAATGGTGTTGCTTCCACTTTTTAAAAATCAAGCCTTTTTGGTGCCTGGGGAAGAAAACGCGTGACTCCGCGGTCAGGAAAAATGCTGCCCAGGAAAAAAATGTTTTTGGAAGCCAAATTTGTTTTTTAAAACCAAATGCAAAAACGGACCCCAGGATGAGTTTTGGGATGAAATTCCATGTCTAAAAATGGTGTTGCTTCCACTTTTTAAAAATCGAGCCTTTTTGGTGCCTGGGGAAGAAAAGGCTTTACTCTGCGGTCAGGAAAAATGCTGCCCAGGAAAAAAATGTCTTTTGAAGCCCAATTGGTTTTTTTAAACCAAATGCAAAAATGGACCACAGGATGAGTTTTGGGATGAAATTCCATGTCTAAAAATGGTGTTGCTTCCACTTTTTAAAAATCGAGCCTTTTTGGTGCCAGGGGAAGAAAAGGCTTTACTCTGCGGTCAGGAAAAATGCTGCCCAGGAAAAAAATGTTTTGGAAAGCCAAATTTGTTTTTTAAAACCAAATGCAAAAACGGACCCCAGGATGAGTTTTGGGATGAAATTCCATGTCTAAAAATGGTGTTGCTTCCACTTTTTAAAAATCAAGCCTTTTTGGTGCCTGGGGAAGAAAACGCGTGACTCCGCGGTCAGGAAAAATGCTGCCCAGGAAAAAAATGTTTTTGGAAGCCAAATTTGTTTTTTAAAACCAAATGCAAAAACGGACCCCAGGATGAGTTTTGGGATGAAATTCCATGTCTAAAAATGGTGTTGCTTCCACTTTTTAAAAATGAAGCCTTTTTGTTGCCTAGGGAAGAAAACGCGTGACTCCGCGGTCAGGAAAAATGCTGCCCAGGAAAAAAATGTTTTGGAAGCCCAATTTGTTTTTTTAAACCAAATGCAAAAACGGACCCCAGGATGAGTTTTGGGATGAAATTCCATGTCTAAAAATGGTGTTGCTTCCACTTTTTAAAAATCGAGCCTTTTTGGTGCCTGGGGAAGAAAACGCGTGACTCCGCGGTCAGGAAAAATGCTGCCCAGGAAAAAAATGTCTTTTGAAGCCCAATTTGTTTTTTTAAACCAAATGCAAAAACGGACCCTAGGATGAGTTTTGGGATGAAATTCCATGTCTAAAAATGGTGTCGCTTCCACTTTTTAAAAATTGAGCCTTTTTGGTGCCTGGGGAAGAAAAGGCTTTACTCTGCGGTCAGGAAAAATGCTGCCCAGGAAAAAAATGTTTTGGAAAGCCAAATTTGTTTTTTAAAACCAAATGCAAAAATGGACCCCAGGATGAGTTTTGGGATGAAATTCCATGTCTAAAAATGGTGTTGCTTCCACTTTTTAAAAATCGAGCCTTTTTGGTGCCTGGGGAAGAAAAGGCTTTACTCCTCGGTCAGGAAAAATGCTGCCCAGGAAAAAAATGTTTTGGAAAGCCAAATTTGTTTTTTAAAACCAAATGGAAAAATGGACCCCAGGATGAGTTTTGGGATGAAATTCCATGTCTAAAAATGGTGTTGCTTCCAGTTTTTAAAAATCGAGCATTTTTGGTGCCAAGGGAAGAAAAGGCTTTACTCTGCGGTCAGGAAAAATGCTGCCCAGGAAAAAAATGTTTTGGAAAGCCAAATTTGTTTTTTAAAACCAAATGCAAAAACGGACCCCAGGATGAGTTTTGGGATGAAATTCCATGTCTAAAAATGGTGTTGCTTCCACTTTTTAAAAATCGAGCCTTTTTGGTGCCTGGGGAAGAAAAGGCTTTACTCCTCGGTCAGGAAAAATGCTGCCCAGGAAAAAAATGTTTTGGAAAGCCAAATTTGTTTTTTAAAACCAAATGGAAAAATGGACCCCAGGATGAGTTTTGGGATGAAATTCCATGTCTAAAAATGGTGTTGCTTCCAGTTTTTAAAAATCGAGCATTTTTGGTGCCTGGGGAAGAAAAGGCTTTACTCTGCGGTCAGGAAAAATGCTGCCCAGGAAAAAAATGTTTTGGAAAGCCAAATTTGTTTTTTAAAACCAAATGCCAAAACGGACCCCAGGATGAGTTTCGGGATGAAATTCCATGTCTAAAAATGGTGTTGCTTCCACTTTTTAAAAATTGAGCTTTTTTGGTGCCTGGGGAAGAAAACGCATGACTCCGCGGTCAGGAAAAATGCTGCCCAGGAAAAAAATGTTTTTGGAAGCCAAATTTGTTTTTTAAAACCAAATGCAAAAACGGACCCCAGGATGAGTTTTGGGATGAAATTCCATGTCTAAAAATGGTGTTGTTTCCACTTTTTAAAAATCGAGCCTTTTTGGTGCCTGGGGAATAAAAGGCTTTACTCCGCGGTCAGGAAAAATGCTGCCCAGGAAAAAAATGTTTTTGGAAGCCCAATTTGTTTTTTTAAACCAAATGCAAAAACGGACCCCAGGATGAGTTTTGGGATGAAATTCCATGTCTAAAAATGGTGTTGCTTCCACATTTTAAAAATCGAGCCTTTTTGGTGCCTGGGGAAGAAAAGGCTTTACTCTGCGGTCAGGAAAAATGCTGCCCAGGAAAAAAATGTCTTTTGAAGCCCAATTTGTTTTTTTAAACCAAATGCAAAAACGGACCCTAGGATGAGTTTTGGGATGAAATTCCATGTCTAAAAATGGTGTCGCTTCCACTTTTTAAAAATTGAGCCTTTTTGGTGGCTGGGGAAGAAAACGCGTGACTCCGCGGTCAGGAAAAATGCTGCCCAGGAAAAAAATGTTTTTGGAAGCCCAATTTGTTTTTTTAAACCAAATGCAAAAACGGACCCCAGGATGAGTTTTGGGATGAAATTCCATGTCTAAAAATGGTGTTGCTTCTACTTTTTAAAAATCGAGCCTTTTTGGTGCCAAGGGAAGAAAAGGCTTTACTCTGCGGTCAGGAAAAATGCTGCCCAGGAATAAAATGTTTTTGGAAGCCCAATTGGTTTTTTTAACCAAATGCAAAAATGGACCACAGGATGAGTTTTGGGATGAAATTCCATGTCTAAAAATGGTGTTGCTTCCACTTTTTAAAAATCGAGACTTTTTGGTGCCTGGGGAAGAAAAGGCTTTACTCTGTGGTCAGGAAAAATGCTGCCCAGGAAAAAAATTTTTTGGAAAGCCAAATTTGTTTTTTAAAACCAAATGCAAAAATGGACCCCAGGATGAGTTTTGGGATGAAATTCCATGTCTAAAAATGGTGTTGCTTCCACTTTTTAAAAATCAAGCCTTTTTGGTGCCTGGGGAAGAAAAGGCTATTTACTCTGCATTCAGGAAAAATGCTGCCCAGGAAAAACATGTTTTTTGAAGCCAAATTTGCTTTTTGAAACCAAATGCAAAAACGGATCCCAGGATGAGTTTTGGGATGAAATTCCATGTCTAAAAATGGTGTTGCTTCCACTTTTTAAAAATCAATCCTTTTTGGTGTCTGGGGAAGAAAAGGCTTTACTCCGCGGTCAGGAAAAATGCTGCCCAGGAAAAAAATGTTTTTGGAAGCCAAATTTGTTTTTTAAAACCAAATGCAAAAACGGACCCCAGGATGAGTTTTGGGATGAAATTCCATGTCTAAAAATGGTGTTGTTTCCACTTTTTAAAAATCGAGCCTTTTTGGTGCCTGGGGAGAAAAGGCTTTACTCTGCGGTCAGGAAAAATGCTGCCCAGGAAAAAAATGTTTTGGAAAGCCAAATTTGTTTTTTAAAACCAAATGCAAAAATGGACCCCAGGATGAGTTTCGGAATGAAATTCCATGTCTAAAAATGGTGTTGCTTCCACTTTTTAAAAATCGAGCCTTTTTGGTGCCTGGGGAAGAAAAGGCTTTACTCCTCGGTCAGGAAAAATGCTGCCCAGGAATAAAATGTTTTTGGAAGCCAAATTTGTTTTTTAAAACCAAATGGAAAAATGGACACCAGGATGAGTTTTGGGATGAAATTCCATGTCTAAAAATGGTGTTGCTTCCACTTTTTAAAAATCGAGACTTTTTGGTGCCTGGGGAAGAAAAGGCTTTACTCTGCGGTCAGGAAAAATGCTGCCCAGGAAAAAAATGTTTTGGAAAGCCAAATTTGTTTTTTAAAACCAAATGCAAAAATGGACCCCAGGATGAGTTTTGGGATGAAATTCCATGTCTAAAAATGGTGTTGCTTCCACTTTTTAAAAATCAAGCCTTTTTGGTGCCTGGGGAAGAAAAGGCTATTTACTCTGCATTCAGGAAAAATGCTGCCCAGGAAAAAAATGTTTTTTGAAGCCAAATTTGCTTTTTGAAACCAAATGCAAAAACGGATCCCAGGATGAGTTTTGGGATGAAATTCCATGTCTAAAAATGGTGTTGCTTCCACTTTTTAAAAATCGAGACTTTTTGGTGCCTGGGGAAGAAAAGGCTTTACTCTGTGGTCAGGAAAAATGCTGCCCAGGAAAAAAAATTTTTGGAAAGCCAAATTTGTTTTTTAAAACCAAATGCAAAAATGGACCCCAGGATGAGTTTTGGGATGAAATTCCATGTCTAAAAATGGTGTTGCTTCCACTTTTTAAAAATCAAGCCTTTTTGGTGCCTGGGGAAGAAAAGGCTATTTACTCTGCATTCAGGAAAAATGCTGCCCAGGAAAAAAATGTTTTTGGAAGCCCAATTGGTTTTTTTAAACCAAATGGAAAAATGGACCCCAGGATGAGTTTTGGGATGAAATTCCATGTCTAAAAATGGTGTTGCTTCCACTTTTTAAAAATCAAGCCTTTTTGGTGCCTGGGGAGGAAAAGGCTTTACTCTGCGGTCAGGAAAAATGCTGCCCAGGAAAAAAATGTTTTGGAAAGCCAAATTTGTTTTTTAAAACCAAATGGAAAAATGGACACCAGGATGAGTTTTGGGATGAAATTCCATGTCTAAAAATGGTGTTGCTTCCACTTTTTAAAAATCGAGCCTTTTTGGTGCCTGGGGAAGAAAAGGCTTTACTCCTCGGTCAGGAAAAATGCTGCCCAGGAAAAAAATGTTTTGGAAAGCCAAATTTGTTTTTTAAAACCAAATGGAAAAATGGACACCAGGATGAGTTTTGGGATGAAATTCCATGTCTAAAAATGGTGTTGCTTCCACTTTTTAAAAATCGAGCCTTTTTGGTGCCTGGGGAAGAAAAGGCTTTATTCTGCGGTCAGGAAAAATGCTGCCCAGGAATAAAATGTTTTTGGAAGCCCAATTGGTTTTTTTTAACCAAATGCAAAAATGGACCACAGGATGAGTTTTGGGATGAAATTCCATGTCTAAAAATGGTGTTGCTTCCACTTTTTAAAAATCGAGACTTTTTGGTGCCTGGGGAAGAAAAGGCTTTACTCTGCGGTCAGGAAAAATGCTGCCCAGGAAAAAAATGTTTTGGAAAGCCAAATTTGTTTTTTAAAACCAAATGCAAAAATGGACCCCAGGATGAGTTTTGGGATGAAATTCCATGTCTAAAAATGGTGTTGCTTCCATTTTTAAAAATCAAGCCTTTTTGGTGCCTGGGGAAGAAAAGGCTATTTACTCTGCATTCAGGAAAAATGCTGCCCAGGAAAAAAATGTTTTTTGAAGCCAAATTTGCTTTTTGAAACCAAATGCAAAAACGGATCCCAGGATGAGTTTTGGGATGAAATTCCATGTCTAAAAATGGTGTTGCTTCCACTTTTTAAAAATCGAGACTTTTTGGTGCCTGGGGAAGAAAAGGCTTTACTCTGTGGTCAGGAAAAATGCTGCCCAGGAAAAAAATTTTTTGGAAAGCCAAATTTGTTTTTTAAAACCAAATGCAAAAATGGACCCCAGGATGAGTTTTGGGATGAAATTCCATGTCTAAAAATGGTGTTGCTTCCACTTTTTAAAAATCAAGCCTTTTTGGTGCCTGGGGAAGAAAAGGCTATTTACTCTGCATTCAGGAAAAATGCTGCCCAGGAAAAAAATGTTTTTGGAAGCCCAATTGGTTTTTTTAAACCAAATGGAAAAATGGACCCCAGGATGAGTTTTGGGATGAAATTCCATGTCTAAAAATGGTGTTGCTTCCACTTTTTAAAAATCAAGCCTTTTTGGTGCCTGGGGAAGAAAAGGCTTTACTCTGCGGTCAGGAAAAATGCTGCCCAGGAAAAAAATGTTTTGGAAAGCCAAATTTGTTTTTTAAAACCAAATGGAAAAATGGACACCAGGATGAGTTTTGGGATGAAATTCCATGTCTAAAAATGGTGTTGCTTCCACTTTTTAAAAATCGAGCCTTTTTGGTGCCTGGGGAAGAAAAGGCTTTACTCCTCGGTCAGGAAAAATGCTGCCCAGGAAAAAAATGTTTTGGAAAGCCAAATTTGTTATTTAAAACCAAATGGAAAAATGGACACCAGGATGAGTTTTGGGATGAAATTCCATGTCTAAAAATGGTGTTGCTTCCACTTTTTAAAAATCGAGCCTTTTTGGTGCCTGGGGAAGAAAAGGCTTTATTCTGCGGTCAGGAAAAATGCTGCCCAGGAATAAAATGTTTTTGGAAGCCCAATTGGTTTTTTTTAACCAAATGCAAAAATGGACCACAGGATGAGTTTTGGGATGAAATTCCATGTCTAAAAATGGTGTTGCTTCCACTTTTTAAAAATCGAGACTTTTTGGTGCCTGGGGAAGAAAAGGCTTTACTCTGCGGTCAGGAAAAATGCTGCCCAGGAAAAAAATGTTTTGGAAAGCCAAATTTGTTTTTTAAAACCAAATGCAAAAATGGACCCCAGGATGAGTTTTGGGATGAAATTCCATGTCTAAAAATGGTGTTGCTTCCACTTTTTAAAAATCAAGCCTTTTTGGTGCCTGGGGAAGAAAAGGCTATTTACTCTGCATTCAGGAAAAATGCTGCCCAGGAAAAAAATGTTTTTTGAAGCCAAATTTGCTTTTTGAAACCAAATGCAAAAACGGATCCCAGGATGAGTTTTGGGATGAAATTCCATGTCTAAAAATGGTGTTGCTTCCACTTTTTAAAAATCAAGCCTTTTTGGTGCCTGGGGAAGAAAAGGCTATTTACTCTGCATTCAGGAAAAATGCTGCCCAGGAAAAAAATGTTTTTTGAAGCCAAATTTGCTTTTTGAAACCAAATGCAAAAACGGATCCCAGGATGAGTTTTGGGATGAAATTCCATGTCTAAAAATGGTGTTGCTTCCACTTTTTAAAAATCGAGACTTTTTGGTGCCTGGGGAAGAAAAGGCTTTACTCTGCGGTCAGGAAAAATGCTGCCCAGGAAAAAAATGTTTTTTGAAGCCAAATTTGCTTTTTGAAACCAAATGCAAAAACGGATCCCAGGATGAGTTTTGGGATGAAATTCCATGTCTAAAAATGGTGTTGCTTCCACTTTTTAAAAATCGAGACTTTTTGGTGCCTGGGGAAGAAAAGGCTTTACTCTGCGGTCAGGAAAAATGCTGCCCAGGAAAAAAATTTTTTGGAAAGCCAAATTTGTTTTTTAAAACCAAATGCAAAAATGGACCCCAGGATGAGTTTTGGGATGAAATTCCATGTCTAAAAATGGTGTTGCTTCCACTTTTTAAAAATCAAGCCTTTTTGGTGCCTGGGGAAGAAAAGGCTATTTACTCTGCATTCAGGAAAAATGCTGCCCAGGAAAAAAATGTTTTTGGAAGCCCAATTGGTTTTTTTAAACCAAATGGAAAAATGGACCCCAGGATGAGTTTTGGGATGAAATTCCATGTCTAAAAATGGTGTTGCTTCCACTTTTTAAAAATCAAGCCTTTTTGGTGCCTGGGGAGGAAAAGGCTTTACTCTGCGGTCAGGAAAAATGCTGCCCAGGAAAAAAATGTTTTGGAAAGCCAAATTTGTTTTTTAAAACCAAATGGAAAAATGGACACCAGGATGAGTTTTGGGATGAAATTCCATGTCTAAAAATGGTGTTGCTTCCACTTTTTAAAAATCGAGCCTTTTTGGTGCCTGGGGAAGAAAAGGCTTTACTCCTCGGTCAGGAAAAATGCTGCCCAGGAAAAAAATGTTTTGGAAAGCCAAATTTGTTTTTTAAAACCAAATGGAAAAAATGGACACCAGGATGAGTTTTGGGATGAAATTCCATGTCTAAAAATGGTGTTGCTTCCACTTTTTAAAAATCGAGCCTTTTTGGTGCCTGGGGAAGAAAAGGCTTTATTCTGCGGTCAGGAAAAATGCTGCCCAGGAAAAAAATGTTTTTGGAAGCCCAATTGGTTTTTTTTAACCAAATGCAAAAATGGACCACAGGATGAGTTTTGGGATGAAATTCCATGTCTAAAAATGGTGTTGCTTCCACTTTTTAAAAATCGAGACTTTTTGGTGCCTGGGGAAGAAAAGGCTTTACTCTGCGGTCAGGAAAAATGCTGCCCAGGAAAAAAATGTTTTGGAAAGCCAAATTTGTTTTTTAAAACCAAATGCAAAAATGGACCCCAGGATGAGTTTTGGGATGAAATTCCATGTCTAAAAATGGTGTTGCTTCCACTTTTTAAAAATCAAGCCTTTTTGGTGCCTGGGGAAGAAAAGGCTATTTACTCTGCGGTCAGGAAAAATGCTGCCCAGGAAAAAAATGTTTTTTGAAGCCAAATTTGCTTTTTGAAACCAAATGCAAAAACGGATCCCAGGATGAGTTTTGGGATGAAATTCCATGTCTAAAAATGGTGTTGCTTCCACTTTTTAAAAATCGAGCCTTTTTGGTGCCTGGGGAAGAAAAGGCTTTACTCTGCGGTCAGGAAAAATGCTGCCCAGGAAAAAAATGTCTTTTGAAGCCCAATTTGTTTTTTTAAACCAAATGCAAAAACGGACCCTAGGATGAGTTTTGGGATGAAATTCCATGTCTAAAAATGGTGTTGCTTCCACTTTTTAAAAATCGAGACTTTTTGGTGCCTGGGGAAGAAAAGGCTTTACTCTGTGGTCAGGAAAAATGCTGCCCAGGAAAAAAATTTTTTGGAAAGCCAAATTTGTTTTTTTAAAACCAAATGCAAAAATGGACCCCAGGATGAGTTTTGGGATGAAATTCCATGTCTAAAAATGGTGTTGCTTCCACTTTTTAAAAATCAAGCCTTTTTGGTGCCTGGGGAAGAAAAGGCTATTTACTCTGCGGTCAGGAAAAATGCTGCCCAGGAAAAACATGTTTTTTGAAGCCAAATTTGCTTTTTGAAACCAAATGCAAAAACGGATCCCAGGATGAGTTTTGGGATGAAATTCCATGTCTAAAAATGGTGTTGCTTCCACTTTTAAAAAATCAATCCTTTTTGGTGTCTGGGGAAGAAAAGGCTTTACTCCGCGGTCAGGAAAAATGCTGCCCAGGAAAAAAATGTTTTTGGAAGCCCAATTGGTTTTTTTAAACCAAATGGAAAAATGGACCCCAGGATGAGTTTTGGGATGAAATTCCATGTCTAAAAATGGTGTTGCTTCCACTTTTTAAAAATCAAGCCTTTTTGGTGCCTGGGGAGGAAAAGGCTTTACTCTGCGGTCAGGAAAAATGCTGCCCAGGAAAAAAATGTTTTGGAAAGCCAAATTTGTTTTTTAAAACCAAATGCAAAAATGGACCCCAGGATGAGTTTTGGGATGAAATTCCATGTCTAAAAATGGTGTTGCTTCCACTTTTTAAAAATCGAGCCTTTTTGGTGCCTGGGGAAGAAAAGGCTTTACTCCTCGGTCAGGAAAAATGCTGCCCAGGAAAAAAATGTTTTGGAAAGCCAAATTTGTTTTTTAAAACCAAATGGAAAAATGGACACCAGGATGAGTTTTGGGATGAAATTCCATGTCTAAAAATGGTGTTGCTTCCACTTTTTAAAAATCGAGCCTTTTTGGTGCCTGGGGAAGAAAAGGCTTTACTCCGCGGTCAGGAAAAATGCTGCCCAGGAAAAAAATGTTTTGGAAAGCCAAATTTGTTTTTTAAAACCAAATGCAAAAACGGACCCCAGGATGAGTTTTGGGATGAAATTCCATGTCTAAAAATGGTGTTGCTTCCACTTTTTAAAAATTGAGCTTTTTTGGTGCCTGGGGAAGAAAACGCGTGACTCCGCGGTCAGGAAAAATGCTGCCCAGGAAAAAAATGTTTTTGGAAGCCAAATTTGTTTTTTAAAACGAAATGCAAAAACGGACCCCAGGATGAGTTTTGGGATGAAATTCCATGTCTAAAAATGGTGTTGTTTCCACTTTTTAAAAATCGAGCCTTTTTGGTGCCTGGGGAAGAAAAGGCTTTACTCCGCGGTCAGGAAAAATGCTGCCCAGGAAAAAAATGTTTTAGGAAGCCCAATTGGTTTTTTTAAACCAAATGCAAAAATGGACCACAGGATGAGTTTTGGTATGAAATTCCATGTCTAAAAATGGTGTTGCTTCCACTTTTTAAAAATCGAGCCTTTTTGGTGCCTGGGGAATAAAAGGCTTTACTCCGCGGTCAGGAAAAATGCTGCCCAGGAAAAAAATGTTTTTGGAAGCCCAATTGGTTTTTTTAAACCAAATGCAAAAACGGACCCCAGGATGAGTTTTGGGATGAAATTCCATGTCTAAAAATGGTGTTGCTTCCACTTTTTAAAAATCGAGCCTTTTTGGTGCCTGGGGAAGAAAAGGCTTTACTCCTCGGTCAGGAAAAATGCTGCCCAGGAAAAAAATGTTTTGGAAAGCCAAATTTGTTTTTTAAAACCAAATGGAAAAATGGACCCCAGGATGAGTTTTGGGATGAAATTCCATGTCTAAAAATGGTGTTGCTTCCACTTTTTAAAAATCGAGCCTTTTTGGTGCCTGGGGAAGAAAAGGCTTTACTCTGCGGTCAGGAAAAATGCTGCCCAGGAAAAAAATGTTTTGGAAAGCCAAATTTGTTTTTTAAAACCAAATGCAAAAACGGACCCCAGGATGAGTTTCGGGATGAAATTCCATGTCTAAAAATGGTGTTGCTTCCACTTTTTAAAAATCAAGCCTTTTTGGTGCCTGGGGAAGAAAACGCGTGACTCCGCGGTCAGGAAAAATGCTGCCCAGGAAAAAAATGTTTTTGGAAGCCAAATTTGTTTTTTAAAACCAAATGCAAAAACGGACCCCAGGATGAGTTTTGGGATGAAATTCCATGTCTAAAAATGGTGTTGTTTCCACTTTTTAAAAATCGAGCCTTTTTGGTGCCTGGGGAATAAAAGGCTTTACTCCGCGGTCGGGAAAAATGCTGCCCAGGAAAAAAATGTTTTTGGAAGCCCAATTTGTTTTTTTAAACCAAATGCAAAAACGGACCCCAGGATGAGTTTTGGGATGAAATTCCATGTCTAAAAATGGTGTTGCTTCCACTTTTTAAAAATCGAGCCTTTTTGGTGCCAGGGGAAGAAAAGGCTTTACTCTGCGGTCAGGAAAAATGCTGCCCAGGAAAAAAATGTTTTTGGAAGCCCAATTTGTTTTTTTAAACCAAATGGAAAAATGGACCCCAGGATGAGTTTTGGGATGAAATTCCATGTCTAAAAATGGTGTTGCTTCCACTTTTTAAAAATCAAGCCTTTTTTGTGCCTGGGGAAGAAAAGGCTATTACTCTGCATTCAGGAAAAATGCTGCCCAGGAAAAAAATGTTTTTGGAAGCCCAATTGGTTTTTTTAAACCAAATGGAAAAATGGACCCCAGGATGAGTTTTGGGATGAAATTCCATGTCTAAAAATGGTGTTGCTTCCACTTTTTAAAAATCAAGCCTTTTTGGTGCCTGGGGAGGAAAAGGCTTTACTCTGCGGTCAGGAAAAATGCTGCCCAGGAAAAAAATGTTTTGGAAAGCCAAATTTGTTTTTTAAAACCAAATGCAAAAACGGACCCCAGGATGAGTTTCGGGATGAAATTCCATGTCTAAAAATGGTGTTGCTTCCACTTTTTAAAAATCGAGCCTTTTTGGTGCCTGGGGAAGAAAAGGCTATTTACTCTTCGGTCAGGAAAAATGCTGCCCAGGAAAAAAATGTTTTTTGAAGCCAAATTTGCTTTTTGAAACCAAATGCAAAAACGGACCCCAGGATGAGTTTGGGGATGAAATTGTCATAAGTAAATGCCTTATTCTATAACAAGAGATATGTATATATGTACAGGATATTAAGAGTTAATTTATTCCTCCTCCTTTAATGTATTCATATGTAATCACCCCCATCCTTGACTCCTCCCCTTTGATATAAATAGAGAATGCTTTTACCTCATGCTTGCTTCTCACTGTAAAATCTGACAGAACAAGTAGAATGCCTGTTATGAATAAACTCTTCTTTAACTGAAGAAAAATACTTCTGAATTTATTATTGAGTCTGATCCTCAAAATATTGTAACAAACTGGTAGCAGTCGATGGTTGAACTGACTCAATAAAATCCAACATGCCTAAAAAAGAAAGACCCAACACCAGGGCAAATGATAAAGAAACAAAAACAGATCACGAAATGATCGACGAACCAATAAATATAACAATCAAAGAATCTGAAGATAACACCACAGACATCGAAGAAACAGCAGATGAAACCGACAACCAAGAAGAGAACGAAATAAAAGACAAAGACCTCAGATCGGAGATACTGAGGCTAATAAAAAGTCAAAAAGATGACCACAAACTCATCGCGGAACTCCGAGGCTTCTTGGAAGAAAACGGAGCAGCGAGAGAAAAAGACATTGAAAAAGCCAAACCCGAAAATACAAAAATGGTGAGCGAACCTACAACGAAAGAAAAAATGACCAGAAGCAAGACCAGAGGTCCCGCTCAAAATTTTGAAAGGCAGCCATCTTTTCTTCAACCGGCCACAGAAATGAACACGGCTGAACCAATCAGAATGCAACATTCAAAAACTCTGGCGCGAAAAAAACACAAAAAATAACAAAAAATATATTTATTCTTCTGAAGAGTCAGAAACAGATACAGAAGAATCATCCACCGAACAAGAAATCGAAACACCCATGAGAAAAACTATTTAAAACATTTGGCACAAGTCTAACAATTTCAAAAGAATCGATAAAAGCCGATAACGCAAAAATACAAAAGAGACGAAGAAATAAACAGACACCTCAAAGCCTGCACGACTCGATCCGGACAACGATAATGACGACGCCTGAACCCAGAGGGCCCTGCGAACTTTCCCCCACACCGCAAACGATCCAAAGAACAAAATACCCCAAGCAAGAAAGCTCCAAAGAGAAGAGACGAACCACAGCTGCCAGCAGAACACCCAAGATCGAGCCGGAGACCGAATCATCAGAAGGAGAGCACTACGAGGGAGCTACAGCAAAGAGAACCTCTCCCAGCGGCTTCAGCAGAGAAATGACCAACGCGCATGCGCAGATGAACACAGAGAACTACAATGAACTTTATGAAGAAGGAGAACCTCTCAAGCTCATCAGCAGAATACCCACACCATTCTGCAATTTTCAACATCTACAGGACCATGGACTACCCACAGTTGTAAGTAGTGGGAATAATAATATTGGGAATCTACCCAGTGATTTCCCAAAACTTAGAATTGATGGCATCAACTTACAGGAATGGTGTCAACAAATTCAGGTTGTCTTTATGAAAGAAAATTTATTATTTTTTATAACCAATCCTCCCAAAAGACCTTGGACTCTAAAAATGGACTGCCTGCATCACAGAGCATTCTATTTAATAATTTCTAGCATATCACCTGCCATGTACTACAGTATTAAGCATAATCTTACTGTTTCAGAAATAATTCAATGCATGTTTAAATTGTTTCACAGTGAAAGTGTAGCAACAACCACTAGGATGTCTAAAGATTTCTTTTCAGCCAAATTAAGATCTGGAACCACCATAAGTGAACATTTAATATCCTTAAACAAAATCAGAGCAGAATTACATCTAAGAGGAGAAATAATATCAGAACAGACAATGAAAAGCGTTATCCTTAACTCATTAGATTCATCATGGGATAACTACATATCACACTTAGACTCAATCAATCTAGGATACTTATCCATAGAAAGTCTGTCAAACAAGTTAATAGCTGAAGATAATTTGAGGAAAAGTAGATACAATGCATACACAGAACACAGACAGGCAAAAAGAGTAGCCTTCCAAGAGAATCACCAAAAAACAATTGAATGTTACAATTGTGGATCCAGGAAACACTCTAAGGGAGATTGCCCCATGTTTCATAGGGAAAGACAAAACCGTGACTATAGGGGTAGATATCAAGACAGGCAATCATCTATTGATAGATACAGATATAGGGACTCCCCAAACTACAGAGAACGCAGAAAGGATAGAGATAATTCAAGGGATAGGAAATCAGGATCATTAAATGGATTAGATAAACATAACGATGTCATCACACAAAAATCAAAAAATAATGCTTGGCTCATAGATTCAGGGGCGACTAATCATACAACAAATAACAAGAAAATACTGTCTTCATTCACAAATGATAAATTTATGATAAGAGTAGCCAATCAAGAAAATGTTCAAGTCATAGGGAAAGGAAATGTAAATATACCTGGTTTGGGTAAAATAGAGGGGGTATTGTTGATACCAGAAATATCACATAACATACTTAGTGCAGTGAAATTAAGCCAAGATTTCAACATAAATATAATCTTCTCTGGAGGAAAAGCAATACTAGAAAAGAATGGGACTAAATTGAATAGTGTAATTATCGAAGGGGGTCTACCCTTTCTTGTAACAGAAGATAAATGGTTGCATAACATTAATGCAAACACTGATGACGACATTAACATAGACAGTGAACATAGTAACAACAATGACAATGAAGAACCCAAAACACACTATAATCACAAAGACACACCCACTAGTGATACACACAATAACAAAAGGCCCAATATAGGCAAACCAATTCATGATGAATGTGCACACATGTTGCATAGAAAATTGGGACATGCAAGTTTCCCTGTAATACAAAAAATGATTGAACATGCTGATGGCGTTAAAATAAAGGATTGTAAAAACTATTTAGAATGCTCAGTATGTAAATCATCAAAACTCAGAACTAACCCAAAACCAAAAAGGGCAACAAGAACCTCTAACCAAATTTTTGATCTGGTACATATGGATCTGGTTGGTCCATTAACACCATCCATCACATACAAAAAAAGATATTTCCTAACTATTGTAGACGACTATAGCCGTTATGGATTTGTTTATACTTTAAAACACAAAGATGAAACTTTCCAAAAATTCAAAGAATTTTACAAACGTGTAGAAACACAACACAATATCAAAATAAAACGAATCATGACAGATAGGGGATCCGAATTCATGTCTAAAGAATTCTCACAATGGATAAAAGACAAAGGAATGCTACACTTCACGACTAGCCCATTTTCTGCGTTTCAAAATGGTACAGCAGAACGAAAAAACTCGACACTGCAAACCATGATTAGATGTACATTAGAAGATGCTGGTTTAGGAAAACAATTCTGGTCAGAAGCATTACTATATTCAAACTATACCCAAAATAGGACCTGGTCTAGCATACTAAATAAAACACCATACGAAGTGATGTACAATAGGAAACCTAAAATTTCACACATGCACATATTTGGGGTTACAGCAGACGTACACATACCAAAACAATTAAGACGTAAGGGAGATAACGTATCCAGAAGGCTTAGATTCATGGGATACGAAACAGGCACAAAAGGATATAGATTCATTGACAGTAATAACAAATTCATAGTCTCAAGAACAGCAGTGTTTCATGAACAGGCCAACTGGTCTAAGATACATCTTAACGAGATAATCCAAAATACTAAACCAAACATTAAACAACAAGACAGAATAGAAAGAGAGAAACATGAACATAACACACATGATGACAAAAACAAAACATGGACAGGTAACCACACCAGGATAAAAACAGATTCATTAACCAAAAAGGAAGCAAGATATCTACACGATAATGAGAGCACTCCAATAAGAACAATCAGGTGTAACAGAAGACAATTACCTAATAAGTATAAGGATTATATAATGTGTGTGAATGACGAGATACCAACACCTAACACATATGAGGAAGTGTTAAAACTTCCCATGGAAGAAAAAGAAAAATGGGAA
Organism: Pantherophis guttatus; assembly: GCF_029531705.1. Next base: position 175,081 of record NW_026844085.1, on the reverse strand, counting down.
TTAGCCATAACAAAAGAAATGAACAGCTTGCGTGAATTAGGTGTATTTACACCAGTCCCTGCACCTAAGAACAAGACAATTATAGGCACCAGATGGATATTCAAAATCAAAGATTTAGAAGAGGGTAATAAATTATATAAAGCTAGATTAGTCGCACAAGGTTACGCTCAAAAATATCCTGAGGATTACACTGACACATACTCTCCCACTGTAAGAACTGAAAGTGTTAAGACAGCTTTAGTCATAGCGGCTATACTCAATCTTGATGTCTTTCAATATGATGTGCAGACTGCATACTTACATGCAAAACTCGACAAAGAGATATATGTAAGGGCACCTCATAGCCAATGTACAAACAGAGATGAGATCTGGTTACTTAACAAAAGCTTGTACGGATTAAAACAATCCGGCAAGCGTTGGTATGAATGTCTTGTCAGCGTGCTTAAAAATATGGATTTCAAAGCCACAACTGCAGACAATTGCTTTTTTGTTAGAAAGGAAGGTGAATCATTAGAATTTGTGTTAATCTATGTGGATGATATTTTGTATATAGGCAAACATAAAGAAAAGAAAGACTTATTTGTATCCAGACTAAGTGAACATTTCTCTTTAAAGTCGCTAGGAAGGGTAAACAAATACCTTGGAGTTCAAATCAATAAGACAAGAAAGGGATTCAAATTATCTCAGAGAGATAAAATTATAGAACTTCTGGAAAAATGCAATTTAAGAGATGCCAAACCTTGCGATACTCCTATGCAGACTGATTTTTTAAGGAATATGGATGAATCTTCGCCTGAATTCGAGAACAATACATTGTATAGATCAATTATTGGTTCTCTCTTGTATATATCTAATTGGACCAGGCCTGATATAGCTCTGCCACTTAATTTATTATCTAGACATGTAAGTAAGCCACTTATGTATCATTGGGAAGCAGTCAAACGAATACTAAGATATCTAAAGCACAGCATAGATTTCTGCCTACTCTTAGAACCCAATAATATTAAAGAACCTATTATCACCAGTTACGCTGATGCAGACTGGGCAGGTGACATCAAATGTAGAAAGAGCACCTCAGGTTATGTATTATTTTTAAATGGTTGCCCAATATTCTGGTACACTGGGAAACAAGATTTAGTAGCGACTTCCACTACAGAGGCAGAATACGTCTGTTTATCTAAAGCCTCAAATAATTTAGTATGGTTTAATGATTTATTATCTGATATTTGGAAAAATCCAATACTACCATTTGTCATACATGAAGATAATAAGGCAGCTATAGAAATATCAAGATCTGACGCCATTGGTCAAAGATCCAGACATATAGATATCAAATTTAAACACGTCAGACATTTATCTCAGGATGGATTCATTAAAGCAATCCACTGCGAAACCTCAGAACAAATAGCTGATATATTAACTAAACCTTTACCTTCTAAACAACACAAATACTTGACATCAAAATTACAAGTACTATATAGCTCTGAATCCGAATGCAATCATTGTTATATATCGAATCGGCATTTAGAGGGGGATTTGTCATAAGTAAATGCCTTATTCTATAACAAGAGATATGTATATATGTACAGGATATTAAGAGTTAATTTATTCCTCCTCCTTTAATGTATTCATATGTAATCACCCCCATCCTTGACTCCTCCCCTTTGATATAAATAGAGAATGCTTTTACCTCATGCTTGCTTCTCACTGTAAAATCTGACAGAACAAGTAGAATGCCTGTTATGAATAAACTCTTCTTTAACTGAAGAAAAATACTTCTGAATTTATTATTGAGTCTGATCCTCAAAATATTGTAACAGAAATTCCATGTCTAAAAATGGTGTTGCTTCCACTTTTTAAAAATCGAGCGTTTTTGGTGCCTGGGGAAGAAAAGGCTATTTACTCTTCGGTCAGGAAAAATGCTGCCCAGGAAAAAAATGTTTTTTGAAGCCAAATTTGCTTTTTGAAACCAAATGCAAAAACGGACCCCAGGATGAGTTTTGGGATGAAATTCCATGTCTAAAAATGGTGTTGCTTCCACTTTTTAAAAATCAATCCTTTTTGGTGTCTGGGGAAGAAAAGGCTTTACTCCGCGGTCAGGAAAAATGCTGCCCAGGAAAAAAATGTTTTGGAAAGCCAAATTTGTTTTTTAAAACCAAATGTAAAAACGGACCCCAGGATGAGTTTCGGGATGAAATTCCATGTCTAAAAATGGTGTTGCTTCCACTTTTTAAAAATTGAGCTTTTTTGGTGCCTGGGGAAGAAAACGCGTGACTCCGCGGTCAGGAAAAATGCTGCCCAGGAAAAAAATGTTTTTGGAAGCCAAATTTGTTTTTTAAAACCAAATGCAAAAACGGACCCCAGGATGAGTTTTGGGATGAAATTCCATGTCTAAAAATGGTGTTGTTTCCACTTTTTAAAAATCGAGCCTTTTTGGTGCCTGGGGAATAAAAGGCTTTACTCCGCGGTCAGGAAAAATGCTGCCCAGGAAAAAAATGTTTTTGGAAGCCCAATTTGTTTTTTTAAACCAAATGCAAAAACGGACCCCAGGATGAGTTTTGGGATGAAATTCCATGTCTAAAAATGGTGTTGCTTCCACTTTTTAAAAATCGAGCCTTTTTGGTGCCTGGGGAAGAAAAGGCTTTACTCTGCGGTCAGGAAAAATGCTGCCCAGGAAAAAAATGTCTTTTGAAGCCCAATTTGTTTTTTTAAACCAAATGCAAAAACGGACCCTAGGATGAGTTTTGGGATGAAATTCCATGTCTAAAAATGGTGTTGCTTCAACTTTTTAAAAATCGAGCCTTTTTGGTGCCTGGGGAAGAAAAGGCTTTACTCTGCGGTCAGGAAAAATGCTGCCCAGGAATAAAATGTTTTTGGAAGCCCAATTGGTTTTTTTTAACCAAATGCAAAAATGGACCACAGGATGAGTTTTGGGATGAAATTCCATGTCTAAAAATGGTGTTGCTTCCACTTTTTAAAAATCGAGACTTTTTGGTGCCTGGGGAAGAAAAGGCTTTACTCTGTGGTCAGGAAAAATGCTGCCCAGGAAAAAAAATTTTTGGAAAGCCAAATTTGTTTTTTAAAACCAAATGCAAAAATGGACCCCAGGATGAGTTTTGGGATGAAATTCCATGTCTAAAAATGGTGTTGCTTCCACTTTTTAAAAATCAAGCCTTTTTGGTGCCTGGGGAAGAAAAGGCTATTTACTCTGCATTCAGGAAAAATGCTGCCCAGGAAAAACATGTTTTTTGAAGCCAAATTTGCTTTTTAAAACCAAATGCAAAAATGGACCCCAGGATGAGTTTCGGGATGAAATTCCATGTCTAAAAATGGTGTTGCTTCCACTTTTTAAAAATCGAGCCTTTTTGGTGCCTGGGGAATAAAAGGCTTTACTCCGCGGTCAGGAAAAATGCTGCCCAGGAAAAAAATGTTTTTGGAAGCCCAATTGGTTTTTTTAAACCAAATGCAAAAATGGACCACAGGATGAGTTTTGGGATGAAATTCCATGTCTAAAAATGGTGTTGCTTCCATTTTTTAAAAATCAAGCCTTTTTGGTGCCTGGGGAAGAAAAGGCTTTACTCTGCGGTCAGGAAAAATGCTGCCCAGGAAAAAAATGTTTTGGAAAGCCAAATTTGTTTTTTAAAACCAAATGCAAAAACGGACCCCAGGATGAGTTTTGGGATGAAATTCCATGTCTAAAAATGGTGTTGCTTCCACTTTTTAAAAATTGAGCCTTTTTGGTGCCTGGGGAAGAAAAGGCTTTAATCTGCGGTCAGGAAAAATGCTGCCCAGGAAAAAAATGTTTTGGAAAGCCAAATTTGTTTTTTAAAACCAAATGCAAAAACGGACCCCAGGATCAGTTTCGGGATGAAATTCCATGTCTAAAAATGGTGTTGCTTCCACTTTTTAAAAATCGAGCCTTTTTGGTGCCTGGGGAAGAAAAGGCTATTTACTCTTCGGTCAGGAAAAATGCTGCCCAGGAAAAAAATGTTTTTTGAAGCCAAATTTGCTTTTTGAAACCAAATGCAAAAACGGACCCCAGGATGAGTTTGGGGATGAAATTCCATGTCTAAAAATGGTGTTTCTTCCACTTTTTAAAAATCGAGCGTTTTTGGTGCCTGGGGAAGAAAAGGCTATTACTCTTCGGTCAGGAAAAATGCTGCCCAGGAAAAAAATGTTTTTTGAAGCCAAATTTGCTTTTTGAAACCAAATGCAAAAACGGACCCCAGGATGAGTTTTGGGATGAAATTCCATGTCTAAAAATGGTGTTGCTTCCACTTTTTAAAAATCGAGCCTTTTTGGTGCCTGGGGAGGAAAAGGCTTTACTTTGCGGTCAGGAAAAATGCTGCCCAGGAAAAAAATGTTTTTGGAAGCCCAATTGGTTTTTTTAAACCAAATGCAAAAATGGACCACAGGATGAGTTTTGGGATGAAATTCCATGTCTAAAAATGGTGTTGCTTCCACTTTTTAAAAATCGAGCCTTTTTGGTGCCTGGGGAAGAAAAGGCTTTACTCTGCGGTCAGGAAAAATGCTGCCCAGGAAAAAAATGTTTTGGAAAGCCAAATTTGTTTTTTAAAAGCAAATGCAAACACGGACCCCAGGATGAGTTTCGGGATGAAATTCCATGTCTAAAAATGGTGTTGCTTCCACTTTTTAAAAATCGAGCCTTTTTGGTGTCTGGGGAAGAAAAGGCTTTACTCCGCGGTCAGGAAAAATGCTGCCCAGGAAAAAAATGTTTTGGAAAGCCAAATTTGTTTTTTTAAACCAAATGGAAAAATGGACCCCAGGATGAGTTTTGGGATGAAATTCCATGTCTAAAAATGGTGTTGCTTCCACTTTTTAAAAATCAAGCCTTTTTGGTGCCTGGGGAGGAAAAGGCTTTACTCTGCGGTCAGGAAAAATGCTGCCCAGGAAAAAAATGTTTTTGGAAGCCCAATTGGTTTTTTTAAACCAAATGCAAAAATGGACCACAGGATGAGTTTTGGGATGAAATTCCATGTCTAAAAATGGTGTTGCTTCCACTTTTTAAAAATCGAGCCTTTTTGGTGCCTGGGGAAGAAAAGGCTTTACTCTGCGGTCAGGAAAAATGCTGCCCAGGAAAAAAATGTTTTGGAAAGCCAAATTTGTTTTTTTAAACCAAATGGAAAAATGGACCCCAGGATGAGTTTTGGGATGAAATTCCATGTCTAAAAATGGTGTTGCTTCCACTTTTTAAAAATCGAGCCTTTTTGGTGCCTGGGGAAGAAAAGGCTTTACTCTGCGGTCAGGAAAAATGCTGCCCAGGAAAAAAATGTTTTGGAAAGCCAAATTTGTTTTTTAAAAGCAAATGCAAAAACGGACCCCAGGATGAGTTTCGGGATGAAATTCCATGTCTAAAAATGGTGTTGCTTCCACTTTTTAAAAATCGAGCCTTTTTGGTGTCTGGGGAAGAAAAGGCTTTACTCCGCGGTCAGGAAAAATGCTGCCCATGAAAAAAATGTTTTTGGAAGCCAAATTTGTTTTTTAAAACCAAATGCAAAAACGGACCCCAGGATGAGTTTTGGGATGAAATTCCATGTCTAAAAATGGTGTTGTTTCCACTTTTTAAAAATCGAGCCTTTTTGGTGCCTGGGGAATAAAAGGCTTTACTCCGCGGTCAGGAAAAATGCTGCCCAGGAAAAAAATGTTTTTGGAAGCCCAATTTGTTTTTTTAAACCAAATGCAAAAACGGACCCCAGGATGAGTTTTGGGATGAAATTCCATGTCTAAAAATGGTGTTGCTTCCACTTTTTAAAAATCGAGCCTTTTTGGTGCCTGGGGAAGAAAAGGCTTTACTCTGCGGTCAGGAAAAATGCTGCCCAGGAAAAAAATGTTTTTGGAAGCCCAATTGGTTTTTTTAAACCAAATGCAAAAATGGACCACAGGATGAGTTTTGGGATGAAATTCCATGTCTAAAAATGGTGTTGCTTCCACTTTTTAAAAATCAAGCCTTTTTGGTGCCTGGGGAAGAAAAGGCTTTACTCCGCGGTCAGGAAAAATGCTGCCCAGGAAAAAAATGTTTTTGGAAGCCCAATTGGTTTTTTTAAACCAAATGCAAAAATGGACCACAGGATGAGTTTTGGGATGAAATTCCATGTCTAAAAATGGTGTTGCTTCCATTTTTTAAAAATCGAGCCTTTTTGGTGTCTGGGGAAGAAAAGGCTTTACTCCGCGGTCAGGAAAAATGCTGCCCAGGAAAAAAATGTTTTGGAAAGCCAAATTTGTTTTTTAAAAGCAAATGCAAAAACGGACCCCAGGATGAGTTTCGGGATGAAATTCCATGTCTAAAAATGGTGTTGCTTCCACTTTTTAAAAATCGAGCCTTTTTGGTGTCTGGGGAAGAAAAGGCTTTACTCCGCGGTCAGGAAAAATGCTGCCCAGGAAAAAAATGTTTTGGAAAGCCAAATTTGTTTTTTAAAACCAAATGCAAAAACGGACCCCAGGATGAGTTTCGGGATGAAATTCCATGTCTAAAAATGGTGTTGCTTCCACTTTTTAAAAATTGAGCTTTTTTGGTGCCTGGGGAAGAAAACGCGTGACTCCGCGGTCAGGAAAAATGCTGCCCATGAAAAAAATGTTTTTGGAAGCCAAATTTGTTTTTTAAAACCAAATGCAAAAACGGACCCCAGGATGAGTTTTGGGATGAAATTCCATGTCTAAAAATGGTGTTGTTTCCACTTTTTAAAAATCGAGCCTTTTTGGTGCCTGGGGAATAAAAGGCTTTACTCCGCGGTCAGGAAAAATGCTGCCCAGGAAAAAAATGTTTTTGGAAGCCCAATTTGTTTTTTTAAACCAAATGCAAAAACGGACCCCAGGATGAGTTTTGGGATGAAATTCCATGTCTAAAAATGGTGTTGCTTCCACTTTTTAAAAATCGAGCCGTTTTGGTGCCTGGGGAAGAAAAGGCTTTACTCTGCGGTCAGGAAAAATGCTGCCCAGGAAAAAAATGTTTTTGGAAGCCCAATTGGTTTTTTTAAACCAAATAAAAAAATGGACCCCAGGATGAGTTTTGGGATGAAATTCCATGTCTAAAAATGGTGTTGCTTCCACTTTTTAAAAATCGAGACTTTTTGGTGCCTGGGGAAGAAAAGGCTATTTACACTGCATTCAGGAAAAATGCTGCCCAGGAAAAACATGTTTTTTGAAGCCAAATTTGCTTTTTGAAACCAAATGCAAAAATGGACCACAGGATGAGTTTTGGGATGAAATTCCATGTCTAAAAATGGTGTTGCTTCCACTTTTTAAAAATCGAGACTTTTTGGTGCCTGGGGAAGAAAAGGCTTTACTCTGCGGTCAGGAAAAATGCTGCCCTGGAAAAAAATGTTTTGGAAAGCCAAATTTGTTTTTTAAAACCAAATGCAAAAATGGACCCCAGGATGAGTTTTGGGATGAAATTCCATGTCTAAAAATGGTGTTGCTTCCACTTTTTAAAAATCAAGCCTTTTTGGTGCCTGGGGAAGAAAAGGCTATTTACTCTGCATTCAGGAAAAATGCTGCCCAGGAAAAACATGTTTTTTGAAGCCAAATTTGCTTTTTGAAACCAAATGCAAAAACGGATCCCAGGATGAGTTTTGGGATGAAATTCCATGTCTAAAAATGGTGTTGCTTCCACTTTTTAAAAATCAATCCTTTTTGGTGTCTGGGGAAGAAAAGGCTTTACTCCGCGGTCAGGAAAAATGCTGCCCAGGAAAAAAATGTTTTTGGAAGCCCAATTGGTTTTTTTAAACCAAATGGAAAAATGGACCCCAGGATGAGTTTTGGGATGAAATTCCATGTCTAAAAATGGTGTTGCTTCCACTTTTTAAAAATCAAGCCTTTTTGGTGCCTGGGGAGGAAAAGGCTTTACTCTGCGGTCAGGAAAAATGCTGCCCAGGAAAAAAATGTTTTGGAAAGCCAAATTTGTTTTTTAAAACCAAATGGAAAAATGGACCCCAGGATGAGTTTTGGGATGAAATTCCATGTCTAAAAATGGTGTTGCTTCCACTTTTTAAAAATCGAGCCTTTTTGGTGCCTGGGGAAGAAAAGGCTTTATTCTGCGGTCAGGAAAAATGCTGCCCAGGAAAAAAATGTTTTTGGAAGCCAAATTTGTTTTTTAAAACCAAATGCAAAAACGGACCCCAGGATGAGTTTTGGGATGAAATTCCATGTCTGAAAATGGTGTTGTTTCCACTTTTTAAAAATCGAGCCTTTTTGGTGCCTGGGGAATAAAAGGCTTTACTCCGCGGTCAGGAAAAATGCTGCCCAGGAAAAAAATGTTTTAGGAAGCCCAATTGGTTTTTTTAAACCAAATGCAAAAATGGACCACAGGATGAGTTTTGGGATGAAATTCCATGTCTAAAAATGGTGTTGCTTCCACTTTTTAAAAATCGAGCCTTTTTGGTGCCTGGGGAATAAAAGGCTTTACTCCGGGGTCAGGAAAAATGCTGCCCAGGAAAAAAATGTTTTTGGAAGCCCAATTGGTTTTTTTAAACCAAATGCAAAAATGGACCACAGGATGAGTTTTGGGATGAAATTCCATGTCTAAAAATGGTGTTGCTTCCACTTTTTAAAAATCGAGCCTTTTTGGTGCCTGGGGAGAAAAGGCTTTACTCCGCGGTCAGGAAAAATGCTGCCCAGGAAAAAAATGTTTTGGAAAGCCAAATTTGTTTTTTTAAACCAAATGCAAAAACGGACCCCAGGATGAGTTTTGGGATGAAATTCCATGTCTAAAAATGGTGTTGCTTCCACTTTTTAAAAATTGAGCCTTTTTGGTGCCTGGGGAAGAAAAGGCTTTACTCTGCGGTCAGGAAAAATGCTGCCCAGGAAAAAAATGTTTTTGGAAGCCCAATTGGTTTTTTTAAACCAAATGCAAAAATGGACCACAGGATGAGTTTTGGGATGAAATTCCATGTCTAAAAATGGTGTTGCTTCCACTTTTTAAAAATCGAGCCTTTTTGGTGCCTGGGGAAGAAAAGGCTTTACTCTGCGGTCAGGAAAAATGCTGCCCAGGAAAAAAATGTTTTGGAAAGCCAAATTTGTTTTTTAAAACCAAATGCAAAAACGGACCCCAGGATGAGTTTCGGGATGAAATTCCATGTCTAAAAATGGTGTTGCTTCCACTTTTTAAAAATCGAGCCTTTTTGGTGCCTGGGGAATAAAAGGCTTTACTCCGCGGTCAGGAAAAATGCTGCCCAGGAAAAAAATGTTTTTGGAAGCCCAATTGGTTTTTTTTAAACCAAATGCAAAAATGGACCACAGGATGAGTTTTGGGATGAAATTCCATGTCTAAAAATGGTGTTGCTTCCATTTTTTAAAAATCAAGCCTTTTTGGTGCCTGGGGAAGAAAAGGCTTTACTCCGCGGTCAGGAAAAATGCTGCCCAGGAAAAAAATGTTTTGGAAAGCCAAATTTGTTTTTTAAAACCAAATGCAAAAACGGACCCCAGGATGAGTTTTGGGATGAAATTCCATGTCTAAAAATGGTGTTGCTTCCACTTTTTAAAAATTGAGCCTTTTTGGTGCCTGGGGAAGAAAAGGCTTTACTCTGCGGTCAGGAAAAATGCTGCCCAGGAAAAAAATGTTTTTGGAAGCCCAATTGGTTTTTTTAAACCAAATGCAAAAATGGACCACAGGATGAGTTTTGGGATGAAATTCCATGTCTAAAAATGGTGTTGCTTCCACTTTTTAAAAATCTAGCCTTTTTGGTGCCTGGGGAAGAAAAGGCTTTACTCTGCGGTCAGGAAAAATGCTGCCCAGGAAAAAAATGTTTTGGAAAGCCAAATTTGTTTTTTAAAACCAAATGCAAAAACGGACCCCAGGATGAGTTTCGGGATGAAATTCCATGTCTAAAAATGGTGTTGCTTCCACTTTTTAAAAATCGAGACTTTTTGGTGCCTGGGGAAGAAAACTCGTGACTCCGCGGTCAGGAAAAATGCTGCCCAGGAAAAAAATGTTTTTGGAAGCCCAATTGGTTTTTTTAAACCAAATGCAAAAATGGACCCCAGGATGAGTTTTGGGATGAAATTCCATGTCTAAAAATGGTGTTGCTTCCACTTTTTAAAAATCAAGCCTTTTTGGTGCCTGGGGAAGAAAAGGCTATTTACTCTGCATTCAGGAAAAATGCTGCCCAGGAAAAAAATGTTTTTTGAAGCCAAATTTGCTTTTTGAAACCAAATGCAAAAACGGACCCCAGGATGAGTTTCGGGATGAAATTCCATGTCTAAAAATGGTGTTGCTTCCACTTTTTAAAAATCGAGCCTTTTTGGTGCCTGGGGAAGAAAAGGCTTTACTCCGCGGTCAGGAAAAATGCTGCCCAGGAAAAAAATGTTTTTGGAAGCCCAATTGGTTTTTTTAAACCAAATGCAAAAATGGACCACAGGATGAGTTTTGGGATGAAATTCCATGTCTAAAAATGGTGTTGCTTCCACTTTTTAAAAATCGAGCCTTTTTGGTGCCTGGGGAAGAAAAGGCTTTACTCTGCGGTCAGGAAAAATGCTGCCCAGGAAAAAAATGTTTTGGAAAGCCAAATTTGTTTTTTAAAACCAAATGCAAAAACGGACCCCAGGATGAGTTTCGGGATGAAATTCCATGTCTAAAAATGGTGTTGCTTCCACTTTTTAAAAATCGAGCCTTTTTGGTGCCTGGGGAATAAAAGGCTTTACTCCGCGGTCAGGAAAAATGCTGCCCAGGAAAAAAATGTTTTTGGAAGCCCAATTGGTTTTTTTAAACCAAATGCAAAAATGGACCCCAGGATGAGTTTTGGGATGAAATTCCATGTCTAAAAATGGTGTTGCTTCCACTTTTTAAAAATCAAGCCTTTTTGGTGCCTGGGGAAGAAAAGGCTATTTACTCTGCATTCAGGAAAAATGCTGCCCAGGAAAAAAATGTTTTTGGAAGCCCAATTGGTTTTTTTAAACCAAATGGAAAAATGGACCCCAGGATGAGTTTTGGGATGAAATTCCATGTCTAAAAATGGTGTTGCTTCCACTTTTTAAAAATCAAGCCTTTTTGGTGCCTGGGGAAGAAAAGGCTTTACTCTGCGGTCAGGAAAAATGCTGCCCAGGAAAAAAATGTTTTGGAAAGCCAAATTTGTTTTTTAAAACCAAATGCAAAAATGGACCCCAGGATGAGTTTTGGGATGAAATTCCATGTCTAAAAATGGTGTTGCTTCCACTTTTTAAAAATCGAGCCTTTTTGGTGCCTGGGGAAGAAAAGGCTTTACTCCTCGGTCAGGAAAAATGCTGCCCAGGAAAAAAATGTTTTGGAAAGCCAAATTTGTTTTTTAAAACCAAATGGAAAAATGGACCCCAGGATGAGTTTTGGGATGAAATTCCATGTCTAAAAATGGTGTTGCTTCCACTTTTTAAAAATTGAGCTTTTTTGGTGCCTGGGGAAGAAAACGCGTGACTCCGCGGTCAGGAAAAATGCTGCCCAGGAAAAAAATGTTTTTGGAAGCCAAATTTGTTTTTTAAAACCAAATGCAAAAACGGACCCCAGGATGAGTTTTGGGATGAAATTCCATGTCTAAAAATGGTGTTGTTTCCACTTTTTAAAAATCGAGCCTTTTTGGTGCCTGGGGAATAAAAGGCTTTACTCCGCGGTCAGGAAAAATGCTGCCCAGGAAAAAAATGTTTTTGGAAGCCCAATTTGTTTTTTTAAACCAAATGCAAAAACGGACCCCAGGATGAGTTTTGGGATGAAATTCCATGTCTAAAAATGGTGTTGCTTCCACATTTTAAAAATCGAGCCTTTTTGGTGCCTGGGGAAGAAAAGGCTTTACTCTGCGGTCAGGAAAAATGCTGCCCAGGAAAAAAATGTCTTTTGAAGCCCAATTTGTTTTTTTAAACCAAATGCAAAAACGGACCCTAGGATGAGTTTTGGGATGAAATTCCATGTCTAAAAATGGTGTTGCTTCCACTTTTTAAAAATCGAGCCTTTTTGGTGCCTGGGGAAGAAAAGGCTTTACTCTGCGGTCAGGAAAAATGCTGCCCAGGAAAAAAATGTTTTTGGAAGCCCAATTGGTTTTTTTTAACCAAATGCAAAAATGGACCACAGGATGAGTTTTGGGATGAAATTCCATGTCTAAAAATGGTGTTGCTTCCACTTTTTAAAAATCGAGACTTTTTGGTGCCTGGGGAAGAAAAGGCTTTACTCTGCGGTCAGGAAAAATGCTGCCCAGGAAAAAAATGTTTTGGAAAGCCAAATTTGTTTTTTAAAACCAAATGCAAAAATGGACCCCAGGATGAGTTTTGGGATGAAATTCCATGTCTAAAAATGGTGTTGCTTCCACTTTTTAAAAATCAAGCCTTTTTGGTGCCTGGGGAAGAAAAGGCTATTTACTCTGCATTCAGGAAAAATGCTGCCCAGGAAAAAAATGTTTTTTGAAGCCAAATTTGCTTTTTGAAACCAAATGCAAAAACGGATCCCAGGATGAGTTTTGGGATGAAATTCCATGTCTAAAAATGGTGTTGCTTCCACTTTTTAAAAATCAATCCTTTTTGGTGTCTGGGGAAGAAAAGGCTTTACTCCGCGGTCAGGAAAAATGCTGCCCAGGAAAAAAATGTTTTTGGAAGCCCAATTTGTTTTTTTAAACCAAATGGAAAAATGGACCCCAGGATGAGTTTCGGGATGAAATTCCATGTCTAAAAATGGTGTAGCTTCCACTTTTTAAAAATCAAGCCTTTTTGGTGCCTGGGGAGGAAAAGGCTTTACTCTGCGGTCAGGAAAAATGCTGCCCAGGAAAAAAATGTTTTTGGAAGCCAAATTTGTTTTTTAAAACCAAATGCAAAAACGGACCCCAGGATGAGTTTTGGGATGAAATTCCATGTCTAAAAATGGTGTTGTTTCCACTTTTTAAAAATCGAGCCTTTTTGGTGCCTGGGGAAGAAAAGGCTTTACTCCGCGGTCAGGAAAAATGCTGCCCAGGAAAAAAATGTTTTTGGAAGCCCAATTTGTTTTTTTAAACCAAATGCAAAAACGGACCCCAGGATGAGTTTTGGGATGAAATTCCATGTCTAAAAATGGTGTTGCTTCCACTTTTTAAAAATCGAGCCTTTTTGGTGCCTGGGGAAGAAAAGGCTTTACTCTGCGGTCAGGAAAAATGCTGCCCAGGAAAAAAATGTTTTTGAAGCCCAATTTGTTTTTTTAAACCAAATGCAAAAACGGACCCAGGATGAGTTTTGGGATGAAATTCCATGTCTAAAAATGGTGTTGCTTCCACTTTTTAAAAATCGAGCCTTTTTGGTGCCTGGGGAAGAAAAGGCTTTACTCTGCGGTCAGGAAAAATGCTGCCCAGGAATAAAATGTTTTTGGAAGCCCAATTGGTTTTTTTTAACCAAATGCAAAAATGGACCACAGGATGAGTTTTGGGATGAAATTCCATGTCTAAAAATGGTGTTGCTTCCACTTTTTAAAAATCGAGACTTTTTGGTGCCTGGGGAAGAAAAGGCTTTACTCTGCGGTCAGGAAAAATGCTGCCCAGGAAAAAAATGTTTTGGAAAGCCAAATTTGTTTTTTAAAACCAAATGCAAAAATGGACCCCAGGATGAGTTTTGGGATGAAATTCCATGTCTAAAAATGGTGTTGCTTCCACTTTTTAAAAATCAAGCCTTTTTGGTGCCTGGGGAAGAAAAGGCTATTTACTCTGCATTCAGGAAAAATGCTGCCCAGGAAAAAAATGTTTTTTGAAGCCAAATTTGCTTTTTGAAACCAAATGCAAAAACGGATCCCAGGATGAGTTTTGGGATGAAATTCCATGTCTAAAAATGGTGTTGCTTCCACTTTTTAAAAATCAATCCTTTTTGGTGTCTGGGGAAGAAAAGGCTTTACTCCGCGGTCAGGAAAAATGCTGCCCAGGAAAAAAATGTTTTTGGAAGCCCAATTGGTTTTTTTAAACCAAATGGAAAAATGGACCCCAGGATGAGTTTCGGGATGAAATTCCATGTCTAAAAATGGTGTTGCTTCTACTTTTTAAAAATCAAGCCTTTTTGGTGCCTGGGGAAGAAAAGGCTTTACTCTGCGGTCAGGAAAAATGCTGCCCAGGAAAAAAATGTTTTGGAAAGCCAAATTTGTTTTTTAAAACCAAATGCAAAAATGGACCCCAGGATGAGTTTCGGGATGAAATTCCATGTCTAAAAATGGTGTTGCTTCCACTTTTTAAAAATCGAGCCTTTTTGGTGCCTGGGGAAGAAAAGGCTTTACTCCTCGGTCAGGAAAAATGCTGCCCAGGAAAAAAATGTTTTGGAAAGCCAAATTTGTTTTTTAAAACCAAATGCAAAAACGGATCCCAGGATGAGTTTTGGGATGAAATTCCATGTCTAAAAATGGTGTTGCTTCCACTTTTTAAAAATCAATCCTTTTTGGTGCCTGGGGAAGAAAAGGCTTTACTCCGCGGTCAGGAAAAATGCTGCCCAGGAAAAAAATGTTTTTGGAAGCCCAATTTGTTTTTTTAAACCAAATGCAAAAATGGACCACAGGATGAGTTTTAGGATGAAATTCCATGTCTAAAAATGGTGTTGCTTCAACTTTTAAAAAATCGAGCCTTTTTGGTGCCTGGGGAAGAAAAGGCTTTACTCTGCGGTCAGGAAAAATGCTGCCCAGGAAAAAAATGTTTTGGAAAGCCAAATTTGTTTTTTAAAACCAAATGCAAAAATGGACCCCAGGATGAGTTTCGGGATGAAATTCCATGTCTAAAAATGGTGTTGCTTCCACTTTTTAAAAATCGAGCCTTTTTGGTGCCTGGGGAAGAAAAGGCTTTACTCCTCGGTCAGGAAAAATGCTGCCCAGGAAAAAAATGTTTTGGAAAGCCAAATTTGTTTTTTAAAACCAAATGCAAAAATGGACACCAGGATGAGTTTTGGGATGAAATTCCATGTCTAAAAATGGTGTTGCTTCCACTTTTTAAAAATCGAGCCTTTTTGGTGCCTGGGGAATAAAAGGCTTTACTCCGCGGTCAGGAAAAATGCTGCCCAGGAAAAAAATGTTTTTGGAAGCCCAATTTGTTTTTTTAAACCAAATGCAAAAATGGACCCCAGGATGAGTTTTGGGATGAAATTCCATGTCTAAAAATGGTGTTGCTTCCACTTTTTAAAAATCGAGCCTTTTTGGTGCCTGGGGAAGAAAAGGCTTTACTCTGCGGTCAGGAAAAATGCTGCCCAGGAAAAAAATGTTTTTGGAAGCCAAATTTGTTTTTTAAAACCAAATGCAAAAACGGACCCCAGGATGAGTTTTGGGATGAAATTCCATGTCTAAAAATGGTGTTGCTTCCACTTTTTAAAAATCGAGCCTTTTTGGTGCCTGGGGAAGAAAAGGCTTTACTCCGCGGTCAGGAAAAATGCTGCCCAGGAAAAAAATGTTTTTGGAAGCCCAATTGGTTTTTTTTAAACCAAATGCAAAAATGGACCACAGGATGAGTTTTGGGATGAAATTCCATGTCTAAAAATGGTGTTGCTTCCACTTTTTAAAAATCGAGCCTTTTTGGTGCCTGGGGAAGAAAAGGCTTTACTCCGCGGTCAGGAAAAATGCTGCCCAGGAAAAAAATGTTTTTGGAAGCCCAATTGGTTTTTTTAAACCAAATGCAAAAACGGACCCCAGGATGAGTTTTGGGATGAAATTCCATGTCTAAAAATGGTGTTGCTTCCACTTTTTAAAAATCGAGCCTTTTTGGTGCCTGGGGAAGAAAAGGCTTTACTCTGCGGTCAGGAAAAATGCTGCCCAGGAAAAAAATGTTTTTGGAAGCCCAATTGGTTTTTTTAAACCAAATGCAAAAATGGACCCCAGGATGAGTTTTGGGATGAAATTCCATGTCTAAAAATGGTGTTGCTTCCACTTTTTAAAAATCAAGCCTTTTTGGTGCCTGGGGAAGAAAAGGCTTTACTCTGCGGTCAGGAAAAATGCTGCCCAGGAAAAAAATGTTTTGGAAAGCCAAATTTGTTTTTTTAAACCAAATGCAAAAACGGACCCCAGGATGAGTTTTGGGATGAAATTCCATGTCTAAAAATGGTGTTGCTTCCACTTTTTAAAAATTGAGCCTTTTTGGTGCCTGGGGAAGAAAAGGCTTTACTCTGCGGTCAGGAAAAATGCTGCCCAGGAAAAAAATGTTTTTGGAAGCCCAATTGGTTCTTTTAAACCAAATGCAAAAATGGACCACAGGATGAGTTTTGGGATGAAATTCCATGTCTAAAAATGGTGTTGCTTCCACTTTTTAAAAATCGAGCCTTTTTGGTGCCTGGGGAAGAAAATGCGTGACTCCGCGGTCAGGAAAAATGCTGCCCAGGAAAAAAATGTTTTGGAAAGCCAAATTTGTTTTTTAAAACCAAATGGAAAAATGGACCCCAGGATGAGTTTTGGGATGAAATTCCATGTCTAAAAATGGTGTTGCTTCCACTTTTTAAAAATCGAGCCTTTTTGGTGCCTGGGGAAGAAAACGCGTGACTCCGCGGTCAGGAAAAATGCTGCCCAGGAAAAAAATGTTTTTGGAAGCCAAATTTGTTTTTTAAAACCAAATGCAAAAACGGACCCCAGGATGAGTTTTGGGATGAAATTCCATGTCTAAAAATGGTGTTGCTTCCACTTTTTAAAAATCGAGCCTTTTTGGTGCCTGGGGAAGAAAAGGCTTTACTCCGCGGTCAGGAAAAATGCTGCCCAGGAAAAAAATGTTTTTGGAAGCCAAATTTGTTTTTTAAAACCAAATGCAAAAATGGACCCCAGGATGAGTTTTGGGATGAAATTCCATGTCTAAAAATGGTGTTGCTTCCACTTTTTAAAAATCGAGCCTTTTTGGTGCCTGGGGAAGAAAAGGCTTTACTCCGCGGTCAGGAAAAATGCTGCCCAGGAAAAAAATGTTTTTGGAAGCCCAATTGGTTTTTTTAAACCAAATGCAAAAATGGACCCCAGGATGAGTTTTGGGATGAAATTCCATGTCTAAAAATGGTGTTGCTTCCACTTTTTAAAAATCGAGCCTTTTTGGTGCCTGGGGAAGAAAAGGCTTTACTCTGCGGTCAGGAAAAATGCTGCCCAGGAAAAAAATGTTTTTGGAAGCCAAATTTGTTTTTTAAAACCAAATGCAAAAACGGACCCCAGGATGAGTTTTGGGATGAAATTCCATGTCTAAAAATGGTGTTGCTTCCACTTTTTAAAAATCGAGCCTTTTTGGTGCCTGGGGAAGAAAAGGCTTTACTCCGCGGTCAGGAAAAATGCTGCCCAGGAAAAAAATGTTTTTGGAAGCCCAATTGGTTTTTTTTAAACCAAATGCAAAAATGGACCACAGGATGAGTTTTGGGATGAAATTCCATGTCTAAAAATGGTGTTGCTTCCACTTTTTAAAAATCGAGCCTTTTTGGTGCCTGGGGAAGAAAAGGCTTTACTCCGCGGTCAGGAAAAATGCTGCCCAGGAAAAAAATGTTTTTGGAAGCCCAATTGTTTTTTTAAACCAAATGCAAAAACGGACCCCAGGATGAGTTTTGGGATGAAATTCCATGTCTAAAAATGGTGTTGCTTCCACTTTTTAAAAATCGAGCCTTTTTGGTGCCTGGGGAAGAAAAGGCTTTACTCTGCGGTCAGGAAAAATGCTGCCCAGGAAAAAAATGTTTTTGGAAGCCCAATTGGTTTTTTTAAACCAAATGCAAAAATGGACCCCAGGATGAGTTTTGGGATGAAATTCCATGTCTAAAAATGGTGTTGCTTCCACTTTTTAAAAATCAAGCCTTTTTGGTGCCTGGGGAAGAAAAGGCTTTACTCTGCGGTCAGGAAAAATGCTGCCCAGGAAAAAAATGTTTTGGAAAGCCAAATTTGTTTTTTTAAACCAAATGCAAAAACGGACCCCAGGATGAGTTTTGGGATGAAATTCCATGTCTAAAAATGGTGTTGCTTCCACTTTTTAAAAATCGAGCCTTTTTGGTGCCTGGGGAAGAAAAGGCTTTACTCTGCGGTCAGGAAAAATGCTGCCCAGGAAAAAAATGTTTTTGGAAGCCCAATTGGTTTTTTTAAACCAAATGCAAAAATGGACCCCAGGATGAGTTTTGGGATGAAATTCCATGTCTAAAAATGGTGTTGCTTCCACTTTTTAAAAATCGAGCCTTTTTGGTGCCTGGGGAAGAAAAGGCTTTACTCTGCGGTCAGGAAAAATGCTGCCCAGGAAAAAAATGTTTTGGAAAGCCAAATTTGTTTTTTAAAACCAAATGCAAAAATGGACCCCAGGATGAGTTTTGGGATGAAATTCCATGTCTAAAAATGGTGTTGCTTCCACTTTTTAAAAATCGAGCCTTTTTGGTGCCTGGGGAAGAAAAGGCGTTACTCCGCGGTCAGGAAAAATGCTGCCCAGGAAAAAAATGTTTTTGGAAGCCAAATTTGTTTTTTAAAACCAAATGCAAAAACGGACCCCAGGATGAGTTTTGGGATGAAATTCCATGTCTAAAAATGGTGTTGCTTCCACTTTTTAAAAATCGAGCCTTTTTGGTGCCTGGGGAAGAAAAGGCTTTACTCCGCGGTCAGGAAAAATGCTGCCCAGGAAAAAAATGTTTTTGGAAGCCCAATTTGTTTTTTTAAACCAAATGCAAAAACGGACCCCAGGATGAGTTTTGGGATGAAATTCCATGTCTAAAAATGGTGTTGCTTCCACTTTTTAAAAATCGAGCCTTTTTGGTGCCTGGGGAAGAAAAGGCTTTACTCTGCGGTCAGGAAAAATGCTGCCCAGGAAAAAAATGTTTTTGAAGCCCAATTTGTTTTTTTAAACCAAATGCAAAAACGGACCCCAGGATGAGTTTTGGGATGAAATTCCATGTCTAAAAATGGTGTTGCTTCCACTTTTTAAAAATCAAGCCTTTTTGGTGCCTGGGGAAGAAAAGGCTTTACTCTGCGGTCAGGAAAAATGCTGCCCAGGAAAAAAATGTTTTTGGAAGCCCAATTTGTTTTTTTAAACCAAATGCAAAAAATGGACCACAGGATGAGTTTTGGGATGAAATTCCATGTCTAAAAATGGTGTTGCTTCCACTTTTTAAAAATCGAGCCTTTTTGGTGCCTGGGGAAGAAAAGGCTTTACTCTGCGGTCAGGAAAAATGCTGCCCAGGAAAAAAATGTTTTGGAAAGCCAAATTTGTTTTTTAAAACCAAATGCAAAAACGGACCCCAGGATGAGTTTTGGGATGAAATTCCATGTCTAAAAATGGTGTTGCTTCCACTTTTTAAAAATCGAGCCTTTTTGGTGCCTGGGGAAGAAAAGGCTTTACTCTGCGGTCAGGAAAAATGCTGCCCAGGAAAAAAATGTTTTTGGAAGCCCAATTGGTTTTTTTTAAACCAAATGCAAAAACGGACCCAGGATGAGTTTTGGGATGAAATTCCATGTCTAAAAATGGTGTTGCTTCCACTTTTTAAAAATCAAGCCTTTTTGGTGCCTGGGGAAGAAAAGGCTTTACTCCGCGGTCAGGAAAAATGCTGCCCAGGAAAAAAATGTTTTGGAAAGCCAAATTTGTTTTTTAAAACCAAATGCAAAAACGGACCCCAGGATGAGTTTCGGGATGAAATTCCATGTCTAAAAATGGTGTTGCTTCCACTTTTTAAAAATCAAGCCTTTTTGGTGCCTGGGGAAGAAAAGGCTATTTACTCTGCGGTCAGGAAAAATGCTGCCCAGGAAAAAAATGTTTTTTGAAGCCAAATTTGTTTTTTAAACCAAATGCAAAAACGGACCCCAGGATGAGTTTTGGGATGAAATTCCATGTCTAAAAATGGTGTTGCTTCCACTTTTTAAAAATCAAGCCTTTTTGGTGCCTGGGGAAGAAAAGGCTTTACTCCGCGGTCAGGAAAAATGCTGCCCAGGAAAAAAATGTTTTGGAAAGCCAAATTTGTTTTTTAAAACCAAATGCAAAAACGGACCCCAGGATGAGTTTTGGGATGAAATTCCATGTCTAAAAATGGTGTTGCTTCCACTTTTTAAAAATCAAGCCTTTTTGGTGCCTGGGGAAGAAAAGGCTATTTACTCTGCGGTCAGGAAAAATGCTGCCCAGGAAAAAAATGTTTTTTGAAGCCAAATTTGTTTTTTTAAACCAAATGCAAAAACGGACCCAGGATGAGTTTTGGGATGAAATTCCATGTCTAAAAATGGTGTTGCTTCCACTTTTTAAAAATCAAGCCTTTTTGGTGCCTGGGGAAGAAAAGGCTTTACTCCGCGGTCAGGAAAAATGCTGCCCAGGAAAAAAATGTTTTGGAAGCCAAATTTGTTTTTTAAAACCAAATGCAAAAATGGACCCCAGGATGAGTTTTGGGATGAAATTCCATGTCTAAAAATGGTGTTGCTTCCACTTTTTAAAAATCGAGCCTTTTTGGTGCCTGGGGAAGAAAAGGCTTTACTCCTCGGTCAGGAAAAATGCTGCCCAGGAAAAAAATGTTTTGGAAAGCCAAATTTGTTTTTTAAAACCAAATGCAAAAATGGACCCCAGGATGAGTTTTGGGATGAAATTCCATGTCTAAAAATGGTGTTGCTTCCACTTTTTAAAAATCAAGCCTTTTTGGTGCCTGGGGAAGAAAAGGCTATTTACTCTGCGGTCAGGAAAAATGCTGCCCAGGAAAAAAATGTTTTTTGAAGTCAATTTGTTTTTTGAAACCAAATGCAAAAACGGACCCCAGGATGAGTTTTGGGATGAAATTCCATGTCTAAAAATGGTGTTGCTTCCACTTTTTAAAAATCAAGCCTTTTTGGTGCCTGGGGAAGAAAAGGCTTTACTCCTCGGTCAGGAAAAATGCTGCCCAGGAAAAAAATGTTTTGGAAAGCCAAATTTGTTTTTTAAAACCAAATGAAAAAATGGACTCCAGGATGAGTTTTGGGATGAAATTCCATGTCTAAAAATGGTGTTGCTTCCACTTTTTAAAAATCGAGCCTTTTTGGTGCCTGGGGAAGAAAAGGCTTTACTCTGCGGTCAGGAAAAATGCTGCCCAGGAAAAAAATGTTTTTGGAAGCCCAATTTGTTTTTTAAACCAAATGCAAAAATGGACCCCAGGATGAGTTTTGGGATGAAATTCCATGTCTAAAAATGGTGTTGCTTCCACTTTTTAAAAATCGAGCCTTTTTGGTGCCTGGGGAAGAAAAGGCTTTACTCTGCGGTCAGGAAAAATGCTGCCCAGGAAAAAAATGTTTTTGGAAGCCAAATTGTTTTTTTAAACCAAATGCAAAAATGGACCCCAGGATGAGTTTTGGGATGAAATTCCATGTCTAAAAATGGTGTTGCTTCCACTTTTTAAAAATCGAGCCTTTTTGGTGCCTGGGGAAGAAAAGGCTTTACTCTGCGGTCAGGAAAAATGCTGCCCAGGAAAAAAATGTTTTTGGAAGCCCAATTTGTTTTTTTAAAACCAAATGCAAAAACGGACCCCAGGATGAGTTTTGGGATGAAATTCCATGTCTAAAAATGGTGTTGCTTCCACTTTTTAAAAATCGAGCCTTTTTGGTGCCTGGGGAAGAAAAGGCTTTACTCTGCGGTCAGGAAAAATGCTGCCCAGGAAAAAAATGTTTTTGGAAGCCCAATTTGTTTTTTTAAACCAAATGCAAAAATGGACCCCAGGATGAGTTTTGGGATGAAATTCCATGTCTAAAAATGGTGTTGCTTCCACTTTTTAAAAATTGAGCCTTTTTGGTGCCTGGGGAAGAAAAGGCTTTACTCCGCGGTCAGGAAAAATGCTGCCCAGGAAAAAAATGTTTTTGGAAGCCAAATTTGTTTTTTAAAACCAAATGCAAAAACGGACCCCAGGATGAGTTTTGGGATGAAATTCCATGTCTAAAAATGGTGTTGCTTCCACTTTTTAAAAATCGAGCCTTTTTGGTGCCTGGGGAAGAAAAGGCTTGACTCCGCGGTCAGGAAAAATGCTGCCCAGGAAAAAAATGTTTTTGGAAGCCAAATTTGTTTTTTAAAACCAAATGCAAAAACGGACCCCAGGATGAGTTTTGGGATGAAATTCCATGTCTAAAAATGGTGTTGCTTCCACTTTTTAAAAATCGAGCCTTTTTGGTGCCTGGGGAAGAAAAGGCTTTACTCCGCGGTCAGGAAAAATGCTGCCCAGGAAAAAAATGTTTTTGGAAGCCAAATTTGTTTTTTAAAACCAAATGCAAAAACGGACCCCAGGATGAGTTTTGGGATGAAATTCCATGTCTAAAAATGGTGTTGCTTCCACTTTTTAAAAATCGAGCCTTTTTGGTGCCTGGGGAAGAAAAGGCTTTACTCCGCGGTCAGGAAAAATGCTGCCCAGGAAAAAAATGTTTTTGGAAGCCAATTTGTTTTTTTAAACCAAATGCAAAAACGGACCCCAGGATGAGTTTTGGGATGAAATTCCATGTCTAAAAATGGTGTTGCTTCCACTTTTTAAAAATCGAGCCTTTTTGGTGCCTGGGGAAGAAAACTCTCGCGGTCAGGAAAAATGCTGCCCAGGAAAAAAATGTTTTTGGAAGCCCAATTTGTTTTTTTAAAACCAAATGCAAAAACGGACCCCAGGATGAGTTTTGGGATGAAATTCCATGTTTAAAAATGGTGTTGCTTCAACTTTTAAAAAATCGAGCCTTTTTGGTGCCAAGGGAAGAAAACGCTTTACTCCGCGGTCAGGAAAAATGCTGCCCAGGAAAAAAATGTTTTTGGAAGCCCAATTTGTTTTTTTAAACCAAATGCAAAAACGGACCCCAGGATGAGTTTTGGGATGAAATTCCATGTCTAAAAATGGTGTTGCTTCCACTTTTTAAAAATCGAGCCTTTTTGGTGCCTGGGGAAGAAAAGGCTTTACTCTGCGGTCAGGAAAAATGCTGCCCAGGAAAAAAATGTTTTTGGAAGCCCAATTGGTTTTTTTAACCAAATGCAAAAATGGACCACAGGATGAGTTTTGGGATGAAATTCCATGTCTAAAAATGGTGTTGCTTCCACTTTTTAAAAATCGAGACTTTTTGGTGCCTGGGGAAGAAAAGGCTTTACTCTGCGGTCAGGAAAAATGCTGCCCAGGAAAAAAATGTTTTGGAAAGCCAAATTTGTTTTTTAAAACCAAATGCAAAAATGGACCCCAGGATGAGTTTTGGGATGAAATTCCATGTCTAAAAATGGTGTTGCTTCCACTTTTTAAAAATCAAGCCTTTTTGGTGCCTGGGGAAGAAAAGGCTTTACTCTGCGGTCAGGAAAAATGCTGCCCAGGAAAAAAATGTTTTTGGAAGCCAAATTTGTTTTTTGAATACCAAATGCAAAAACGGACCCCAGGATGAGTTTTGGGATGAAATTCCATGTCTAAAAATGGTGTTGCTTCCACTTTTTAAAAATCAAGCCTTTTTGGTGCCTGGGGAAGAAAAGGCTTTACTCTGCGGTCAGGAAAAATGCTGCCCAGGAAAAAAATGTTTTTGGAAGCCAAATTTGTTTTTTAAAACCAAATGCAAAAACGGACCCCAGGATGAGTTTTGGGATGAAATTCCATGTCTAAAAATGGTGTTGCTTCCACTTTTTAAAAATCGAGCCTTTTTGGTGCCTGGGGAAGAAAAGGCTTTACTCTGCGGTCAGGAAAAATGCTGCCCAGGAAAAAAATGTTTTTGGAAGCCAAATTTGTTTTTTTAAAACCAAATGCAAAAATGGACCCCAGGATGAGTTTTGGGATGAAATTCCATGTCTAAAAATGGTGTTGCTTCCACTTTTTAAAAATCGAGCCTTTTTGGTGCCTGGGGAAGAAAAGGCTTTACTCTGCGGTCAGGAAAAATGCTGCCCAGGAAAAAAATGTTTTGGAAAGCCAAATTTGTTTTTTAAAACCAAATGCAAAAACGGACCCCAGGATGAGTTTTGGGATGAAATTCCATGTCTAAAAATGGTGTTGCTTCCACTTTTTAAAAATCGAGCCTTTTTGGTGCCTGGGGAAGAAAAGGCTTTACTCTGCGGTCAGGAAAAATGCTGCCCAGGAAAAAAATGTTTTTGGAAGCCAAATTTGTTTTTTTAAACCAAATGCAAAAACGGACCCCAGGATGAGTTTTGGGATGAAATTCCATGTCTAAAAATGGTGTTGCTTCAACTTTTTAAAAATCGAGCCTTTTTGGTGCCAGGGGAAGAAAAGGCTTTACTCTGCGGTCAGGAAAAATGCTGCCCAGGAAAAAAATGTTTTGGAAGCCAAATTTGTTTTTTTAAAACCAAATGCAAAAACGGACCCCAGGATGAGTTTTGGGATGAAATTCCATGTCTAAAAATGGTGTTGCTTCCACTTTTTAAAAATCGAGCCTTTTTGGTGCCTGGGGAAGAAAAGGCTTTACTCTGCGGTCAGGAAAAATGCTGCCCAGGAAAAAAATGTTTTTGAAGCACAATATGTTTTTGAAAACCAAATGCAAAAACGGACCCCAGGATGAGTTTTGGGATGAAATTCCATGTCTAAAAATGGTGTTGCTTCCACTTTTTAAAAATCGAGCCTTTTTGGTGCCTGGGGAAGAAAAGGCTTTACTCTGCGGTCAGGAAAAATGCTGCCCAGGAAAAAAAATTTTTGGAAGCCAAATTTGTTTTTTAAAACCAAATGCAAAAACGGACCCCAGGATGAGTTTTGGGATGAAATTCCATGTCTAAAAATGGTGTTGCTTCCACTTTTTAAAAATCGAGCCTTTTTGGTGCCTGGGGAAGAAAAGGCTTTACTCTGCGGTCAGGAAAAATGCTGCCCAGGAAAAAAATGTTTTTTGAAGCCCAATTTGTTTTTTTAAACCAAATGCAAAAACGGACCCAGGATGAGTTTTGGGATGAAATTCCATGTCTAAAAATGGTGTTGCTTCCACTTTTTAAAAATCGAGCCTTTTTGGTGCCTGGGGAAGAAAAGGCTTTACTCTGCGGTCAGGAAAAATGCTGCCCAGGAAAAAAATGTTTTGGAAGCCAAATTTGTTTTTTAAACCAAATGCAAAAACGGACCCCAGGATGAGTTTTGGGATGAAATTCCATGTCTAAAAATGGTGTTGCTTCCACTTTTTAAAAATCGAGCCTTTTTGGTGCCTGGGGAAGAAAAGGCGTTACTCCGCGGTCAGGAAAAATGCTGCCCAGGAAAAAAATGTTTTTGGAAGCCAAATTTGTTTTTGAAAACCAAATGCAAAAACGGACCCCAGGATGAGTTTTGGGATGAAATTCCATGTCTAAAAATGGTGTTGCTTCCACTTTTTAAAAATCAAGCCTTTTTGGTGCCTGGGGAAGAAAAGGCTTTACTCCGCGGTCAGGAAAAATGCTGCCCAGGAAAAAAATGTTTTTGGAAGCCAAATTTGTTTTTTTAAACCAAATGCAAAAACGGACCCCAGGATGAGTTTTGGGATGAAATTCCATGTCTAAAAATGGTGTTGCTTCCACTTTTTAAAAATCGAGCCTTTTTGGTGCCAGGGGAAGAAAAGGCTTTACTCTGCGGTCAGGAAAAATGCTGCCCAGGAAAAAAATGTTTTTGGAAGCCAAATTTGTTTTTTAAAACCAAATGCAAAAATGGACCCCAGGATGAGTTTTGGGATGAAATTCCATGTCTAAAAATGGTGTTGCTTCCACTTTTTAAAAATCGAGCCTTTTTGGTGCCTGGGGAAGAAAAGGCTTTACTCTGCGGTCAGGAAAAATGCTGCCCAGGAAAAAAATGTTTTGGAAAGCCAAATTTGTTTTTTAAAACCAAATGCAAAAACGGACCCCAGGATGAGTTTTGGGATGAAATTCCATGTCTAAAAATGGTGTTGCTTCCACTTTTTAAAAATCGAGCCTTTTTGGTGCCTGGGGAAGAAAACGCGTGACTCCGCGGTCAGGAAAAATGCTGCCCAGGAAAAAAATGTTTTGGAAGCCAAATTTGTTTTTTAAAACCAAATGCAAAAACGGACCCCAGGATGAGTTTTGGGATGAAATTCCATGTCTAAAAATGGTGTTGCTTCCACTTTTTAAAAATCGAGCCTTTTTGGTGCCTGGGGAAGAAAAGGCTTTACTCCGCGGTCAGGAAAAATGCTGCCCAGGAAAAAAATGTTTTTGGAAGCCAAATTTGTTTTTTAAAACCAAATGCAAAAACGGACCCCAGGATGAGTTTTGGGATGAAATTCCATGTCTAAAAATGGTGTTGCTTCCACTTTTTAAAAATCGAGCCTTTTTGGTGCCTGGGGAAGAAAAGGCTTTACTCTGCGGTCAGGAAAAATGCTGCCCAGGAAAAAAATGTTTTTGAAGCCCAATTTGTTTTTTTAAACCAAATGCAAAAACGGACCCCAGGATGAGTTTTGGGATGAAATTCCATGTCTAAAAATGGTGTTGCTTCCACTTTTTAAAAATCGAGCCTTTTTGGTGCCTGGGGAAGAAAAGGCTTTACTCTGCGGTCAGGAAAAATGCTGCCCAGGAAAAAAATGTTTTTGGAAGCCAAATTTGTTTTTTAAAACCAAATGCAAAAATGGACCCCAGGATGAGTTTTGGGATGAAATTCCATGTCTAAAAATGGTGTTGCTTCCACTTTTTAAAAATCGAGCCTTTTTGGTGCCTGGGGAAGAAAAGGCTTTACTCTGCGGTCAGGAAAAATGCTGCCCAGGAAAAAAATGTTTTTGAAGCCAAATTTGTTTTTTAAAACCAAATGCAAAAACGGACCCCAGGATGAGTTTTGGGATGAAATTCCATGTCTAAAAATGGTGTTGCTTCCACTTTTTAAAAATCAAGCCTTTTTGGTGCCTGGGGAAGAAAAGGCTTTACTCTGCGGTCAGGAAAAATGCTGCCCAGGAAAAAAATGTTTTTGGAAGCCCAATTTGTTTTTTTAAACCAAATGCAAAAATGGACCCCAGGATGAGTTTTGGGATGAAATTCCATGTCTAAAAATGGTGTTGCTTCCACTTTTTAAAAATCAAGCCTTTTTGGTGCCTGGGGAAGAAAAGGCTTTACTCTGCGGTCAGGAAAAATGCTGCCCAGGAAAAAAATGTTTTTGGAAGCCAAATTTGTTTTTTAAAACCAAATGCAAAAATGGACCCCAGGATGAGTTTCGGGATGAAATTCCATGTCTAAAAATGGTGTTGCTTCCACTTTTTAAAAATCAAGCCTTTTTGGTGCCTGGGGAAGAAAAGGCTTTACTCTGCGGTCAGGAAAAATGCTGCCCAGGAAAAAAATGTTTTTGGAAGCCCAATTTGTTTTTTTAAACCAAATGCAAAAATGGACCCCAGGATGAGTTTTGGGATGAAATTCCATGTCTAAAAATGGTGTTGCTTCCACTTTTTAAAAATCGAGCCTTTTTGGTGCCTGGGGAAGAAAAGGCTTTACTCTGCGGTCAGGAAAAATGCTGCCCAGGAAAAAAATGTTTTTGGAAGCCAAATTTGTTTTTTTAAACCAAATGCAAAAACGGACCCCAGGATGAGTTTTGGGATGAAATTCCATGTCTAAAAATGGTGTTGCTTCCACTTTTTAAAAATCAAGCCTTTTTGGTGCCTGGGGAAGAAAAGGCTTTACTCTGCGGTCAGGAAAAATGCTGCCCAGGAAAAAAATGTTTTGGAAGCCAAATTTGTTTTTTAAAACCAAATGCAAAAATGGACCCAGGATGAGTTTTGGGATGAAATTCCATGTCTAAAAATGGTGTTGCTTCCACTTTTTAAAAATCGAGCCTTTTTGGTGCCTGGGGAAGAAAAGGCTTTACTCTGCGGTCAGGAAAAATGCTGCCCAGGAAAAAAATGTTTTGGAAGCCAAATTTGTTTTTTAAAACCAAATGCAAAAACGGACCCCAGGATGAGTTTTGGGATGAAATTCCATGTCTAAAAATGGTGTTGCTTCCACTTTTTAAAAATCAAGCCTTTTTGGTGCCTGGGGAAGAAAAGGCTTTACTCTGCGGTCAGGAAAAATGCTGCCCAGGAAAAAAATGTTTTGGAAAGCCAAATTTGTTTTTTAAAACCAAATGCAAAAATGGACCCCAGGATGAGTTTTGGGATGAAATTCCATGTCTAAAAATGGTGTTGCTTCCACTTTTTAAAAATCAGCCTTTTTGGTGCCTGGGGAAGAAAAGGCTTTACTCTGCGGTCAGGAAAAATGCTGCCCAGGAAAAAAATGTTTTGGAAGCCAAATTTGCTTTTTAAAACCAAATGCAAAAATGGACCCCAGGATGAGTTTTGGGATGAAATTCCATGTCTAAAAATGGTGTTGCTTCCACTTTTTAAAAATCAAGCCTTTTTGGTGCCTGGGGAAGAAAAGGCTTTACTCTGCGGTCAGGAAAAATGCTGCCCAGGAAAAAAATGTTTTTGGAAGCCCAATTGGTTTTTTTAAACCAAATGCAAAAATGGACCCCAGGATGAGTTTTGGGATGAAATTCCATGTCTAAAAATGGTGTTGCTTCCACTTTTTAAAAATCAAGCCTTTTTGGTGCCAGGGGAAGAAAAGGCTTTACTCTGCGGTCAGGAAAAATGCTGCCCAGGAAAAAAATGTTTTGGAAAGCCAAATTTGTTTTTTAAAACCAAATGCAAAAATGGACACCAGGATGAGTTTTGGGATGAAATTCCATGTCTAAAAATGGTGTTGCTTCCACTTTTTAAAATCGAGCCTTTTTGGTGCCTGGGGAAGAAAAGGCTTTACTCTGCGGTCAGGAAAAATGCTGCCCAGGAAAAAAATGTTTTTGGAAGCCAAATTTGTTTTTTAAAACCAAATGCAAAAACGGACCCCAGGATGAGTTTTGGGATGAAATTCCATGTCTAAAAATGGTGTTGCTTCCACTTTTTAAAAATCGAGCCTTTTTGGTGCCTGGGGAAGAAAAGGCTTTACTCTGCGGTCAGGAAAAATGCTGCCCAGGAAAAAAATGTTTTTGGAAGCCCAATTTGTTTTTTTAAACCAAATGCAAAAATGGACCCCAGGATGAGTTTTGGGATGAAATTCCATGTCTAAAAATGGTGTTGCTTCCACTTTTTAAAAATCGAGCCTTTTTGGTGCCTGGGGAAGAAAAGGCTTTACTCTGCGGTCAGGAAAAATGCTGCCCAGGAAAAAAATGTTTTGGAAAGCCAAATTTGTTTTTTAAAACCAAATGCAAAAATGGACCCCAGGATGAGTTTTGGGATGAAATTCCATGTCTAAAAATGGTGTTGCTTCCACTTTTTAAAAATCGAGCCTTTTTGGTGCCTGGGGAAGAAAAGGCTTTACTCTGCGGTCAGGAAAAATGCTGCCCAGGAAAAAAATGTTTTTGGAAGCCCAATTGGTTTTTTTAAACCAAATGCAAAAATGGACCCCAGGATGAGTTTTGGGATGAAATTCCATGTCTAAAAATGGTGTTGCTTCCACTTTTTAAAAATCAAGCCTTTTTGGTGCCTGGGGAAGAAAAGGCTTTACTCTGCGGTCAGGAAAAATGCTGCCCAGGAAAAAAATGTTTTGGAAAGCCAAATTTGTTTTTTAAAACCAAATGCAAAAATGGACCCCAGGATGAGTTTTGGGATGAAATTCCATGTCTAAAAATGGTGTTGCTTCCACTTTTTAAAAATCGAGCCTTTTTGGTGCCTGGGGAAGAAAAGGCTTTACTCTGCGGTCAGGAAAAATGCTGCCCAGGAAAAAAATGTTTTTGGAAGCCAAATTTGTTTTTTAAAACCAAATGCAAAAACGGACCCCAGGATGAGTTTTGGGATGAAATTCCATGTCTAAAAATGGTGTTGCTTCCACTTTTTAAAAATCGAGCCTTTTTGGTGCCTGGGGAAGAAAAGGCTTTACTCTGCGGTCAGGAAAAATGCTGCCCAGGAAAAAAATGTTTTTGGAAGCCCAATTGGTTTTTTTAAACCAAATGCAAAAATGGACCCAGGATGAGTTTTGGGATGAAATTCCATGTCTAAAAATGGTGTTGCTTCCACTTTTTAAAAATCGAGCCTTTTTGGTGCCTGGGGAAGAAAAGGCTTTACTCTGCGGTCAGGAAAAATGCTGCCCAGGAAAAAAATGTTTTGGAAAGCCAAATTTGTTTTTTAAAACCAAATGCAAAAACGGACCCCAGGATGAGTTTTGGGATGAAATTCCATGTCTAAAAATGGTGTTGCTTCCACTTTTTAAAAATCGAGCCTTTTTGGTGCCTGGGG
Source organism: Pantherophis guttatus (assembly GCF_029531705.1). The sequence goes on along the minus strand of NW_026844085.1, from coordinate 145,110 downwards.
AAGAAAAGGCTTTACTCTGCGGTCAGGAAAAATGCTGCCCAGGAAAAAAATGTTTTTGGAAGCCAAATTTGTTTTTTAAAACCAAATGCAAAAACGGACCCCAGGATGAGTTTTGGGATGAAATTCCATGTCTAAAAATGGTGTTGCTTCCACTTTTTAAAAATCGAGCCTTTTTGGTGCCTGGGGAAGAAAAGGCTTTACTCTGCGGTCAGGAAAAATGCTGCCCAGGAAAAAAATGTTTTTGGAAGCCCAATTGGTTTTTTTTAAACCAAATGCAAAAATGGACCACAGGATGAGTTTTGGGATGAAATTCCATGTCTAAAAATGGTGTTGCTTCCACTTTTTAAAAATCGAGCCTTTTTGGTGCCAGGGGAAGAAAAGGCTTTACTCTGCGGTCAGGAAAAATGCTGCCCAGGAAAAAAATGTTTTGGAAAGCCAAATTTGTTTTTTAAAACCAAATGCAAAAACGGACCCCAGGATGAGTTTCGGGATGAAATTCCATGTCTAAAAATGGTGTTGCTTCCACTTTTTAAAAATCGAGCCTTTTTGGTGCCTGGGGAAGAAAACGCGTGACTCCGCGGTCAGGAAAAATGCTGCCCAGGAAAAAAATGTTTTTGGAAGCCAAATTTGTTTTTTAAAACCAAATGCAAAAACGGACCCCAGGATGAGTTTTGGGATGAAATTCCATGTCTAAAAATGGTGTTGCTTCCACTTTTTAAAAATCGAGCCTTTTTGGTGCCTGGGGAAGAAAAGGCTTTACTCCGCGGTCAGGAAAAATGCTGCCCAGGAAAAAAATGTTTTTGGAAGCCCAATTTGTTTTTTTAAACCAAATGCAAAAACGGACCCCAGGATGAGTTTTGGGATGAAATTCCATGTCTAAAAATGGTGTTGCTTCCACTTTTTAAAAATCGAGCCTTTTTGGTGCCTGGGGAAGAAAAGGCTTTACTCTGCGGTCAGGAAAAATGCTGCCCAGGAAAAAAATGTTTTTGAAGCCCAATTTGTTTTTTTAAACCAAATGCAAAAACGGACCCAGGATGAGTTTTGGGATGAAATTCCATGTCTAAAAATGGTGTTGCTTCCACTTTTTAAAAATCGAGCCTTTTTGGTGCCTGGGGAAGAAAAGGCTGACTCCGCGGTCAGGAAAAATGCTGCCCAGGAAAAAAATGTTTTTGGAAGCCCAATTTGTTTTTTTAAACCAAATGCAAAAACGGACCCCAGGATGAGTTTTGGGATGAAATTCCATGTCTAAAAATGGTGTTGCTTCCACTTTTTAAAAATCGAGCCTTTTTGGTGCCTGGGGAAGAAAAGGCTTTACTCTGCGGTCAGGAAAAATGCTGCCCAGGAAAAAAATGTTTTTGGAAGCCCAATTTGTTTTTTTAACCAAATGCAAAAACGGACCCCAGGATGAGTTTTGGGATGAAATTCCATGTCTAAAAATGGTGTTGCTTCCACTTTTTAAAAATCGAGCCTTTTTGGTGCCTGGGGAAGAAAAGGCTTTACTCTGCGGTCAGGAAAAATGCTGCCCAGGAAAAAAATGTTTTTTGAAGCCAAATTTGTTTTTTAAAACCAAATGCAAAAACGGACCCCAGGATGAGTTTTGGGATGAAATTCCATGTCTAAAAATGGTGTTGCTTCCACTTTTTAAAAATCAAGCCTTTTTGGTGCCTGGGGAAGAAAAGGCTTTACTCCGCGGTCAGGAAAAATGCTGCCCAGGAAAAAAATGTTTTGGAAGCCAAATTTGTTTTTTTAAAACCAAATGCAAAAATGGACCCCAGGATGAGTTTTGGGATGAAATTCCATGTCTAAAAATGGTGTTGCTTCCACTTTTTAAAAATCGAGCCTTTTTGGTGCCTGGGGAAGAAAAGGCTTTACTCTGCGGTCAGGAAAAATGCTGCCCAGGAAAAAAATGTTTTGGAAAGCCAAATTTGTTTTTTAAAACCAAATGCAAAAACGGACCCCAGGATGAGTTTTGGGATGAAATTCCATGTCTAAAAATGGTGTTGCTTCTACTTTTTAAAAATCAAGCCTTTTTGGTGCCAGGGGAAGAAAAGGCTTTACTCTGCGGTCAGGAAAAATGCTGCCCAGGAAAAAAATGTTTTTTGAAGCCAAATTTGTTTTTTTAAACCAAATGCAAAAACGGACCGCAGGATGAATTTTGGGATGAAATTCCATGAATAGAAATGGTGTTGCTTCCACTTTTTAAAAATCGAGCCTTTTTGGTGCCTGGGGAAGAAAAGGCTTTACTCTGCGGTCAGGAAAAATGCTGCCCAGGAAAAAAATGTTTTTGGAAGCCCAATTTGTTTTTTTAAACCAAATGCAAAAACGGACCCCAGGATGAGTTTTGGGATGAAATTCCATGTCTAAAAATGGTGTTGCTTCCACTTTTTAAAAATCGAGCCTTTTTGGTGCCAGGGGAAGAAAAGGCTTTACTCTGCGGTCAGGAAAAATGCTGCCCAGGAAAAAAATGTTTTGGAAAGCCAAATTTGTTTTTTAAAACCAAATGCAAAAATGGACCCCAGGATGAGTTTTGGGATGAAATTCCATGTCTAAAAATGGTGTTGCTTCCACTTTTTAAAAATCGAGCCTTTTTGGTGCCAGGGGAAGAAAAGGCTTTACTCTGCGGTCAGGAAAAATGCTGCCCAGGAAAAAAATGTTTTTTGAAGCCAAATTTGTTTTTTAAAACCAAATGCAAAAACGGACCCCAGGATGAGTTTTGGGATGAAATTCCATGTCTAAAAATGGTGTTGCTTCCACTTTTTAAAAATCAAGCCTTTTTGGTGCCTGGGGAAGAAAAGGCTTTACTCCGCGGTCAGGAAAAATGCTGCCCAGGAAAAAAATGTTTTGGAAAGCCAAATTTGTTTTTTAAAACCAAATGCAAAAATGGACCCCAGGATGAGTTTTGGGATGAAATTCCATGTCTAAAAATGGTGTTGCTTCCACTTTTTAAAAATCGAGCCTTTTTGGTGCCTGGGGAAGAAAAGGCTTTACTCCGCGGTCAGGAAAAATGCTGCCCAGGAAAAAAATGTTTTGGAAAGCCAAATTTGTTTTTTAAAACCAAATGCAAAAATGGACACCAGGATGAGTTTTGGGATGAAATTCCATGTCTAAAAATGGTGTTGCTTCCACTTTTTAAAAATCAAGCCTTTTTGGTGCCTGGGGAAGAAAAGGCTTTACTCTGCGGTCAGGAAAAATGCTGCCCAGGAAAAAAATGTTTTTTGAAGCCAAATTTGTTTTTTAAACCAAATGCAAAAACGGACCCCAGGATGAGTTTTGGGATGAAATTCCATGTCTAAAAATGGTGTTGCTTCCACTTTTTAAAAATCAAGCCTTTTTGGTGCCTGGGGAAGAAAAGGCTTTACTCCTCGGTCAGGAAAAATGCTGCCCAGGAAAAAAATGTTTTGGAAAGCCAAATTTGTTTTTTAAAACCAAATGCAAAAATGGACCCCAGGATGAGTTTTGGGATGAAATTCCATGTCTAAAAATGGTGTTGCTTCCACTTTTTAAAAATCAAGCCTTTTTGGTGCCTGGGGAAGAAAAGGCTTTACTCTGCGGTCAGGAAAAATGCTGCCCAGGAAAAAAATGTTTTTTGAAGCCAAATTTGTTTTTTAAACCAAATGCAAAAACGGACCCCAGGATGAGTTTTGGGATGAAATTCCATGTCTAAAAATGGTGTTGCTTCCACTTTTTAAAAATCAAGCCTTTTTGGTGCCTGGGGAAGAAAAGGCTTTACTCCGCGGTCAGGAAAAATGCTGCCCAGGAAAAAAATGTTTTTGGAAGCCCAATTGGTTTTTTTAAACCAAATGCAAAAATGGACCCCAGGATGAGTTTTGGGATGAAATTCCATGTCTAAAAATGGTGTTGCTTCCACTTTTTAAAAATCAAGCCTTTTTGGTGCCTGGGGAAGAAAAGGCTTTACTCTGCGGTCAGGAAAAATGCTGCCCAGGAAAAAAATGTTTTGGAAGCCAAATTTGTTTTTTAAAACCAAATGCAAAAATGGACCCCAGGATGAGTTTTGGGATGAAATTCCATGTCTAAAAATGGTGTTGCTTCCACTTTTTAAAAATCAAGCCTTTTTGGTGCCTGGGGAAGAAAAGGCTTTACTCCTCGGTCAGGAAAAATGCTGCCCAGGAAAAAAATGTTTTGGAAGCCAAATTTGTTTTTTAAAACCAAATGCAAAAATGGACCCCAGGATGAGTTTTGGGATGAAATTCCATGTCTAAAAATGGTGTTGCTTCCACTTTTTAAAAATCGAGCCTTTTTGGTGCCTGGGGAAGAAAAGGCTTTACTCTGCGGTCAGGAAAAATGCTGCCCAGGAAAAAAATGTTTTTGGAAGCCAAATTTGTTTTTTAAAACCAAATGCAAAAACGGACCCCAGGATGAGTTTTGGGATGAAATTCCATGTCTAAAAATGGTGTTGCTTCCACTTTTTAAAAATCGAGCCTTTTTGGTGCCTGGGGAAGAAAAGGCTTTACTCTGCGGTCAGGAAAAATGCTGCCCAGGAAAAAAATGTTTTTGGAAGCCCAATTTGTTTTTTTTAAACCAAATGCAAAAATGGACCCCAGGATGAGTTTTGGGATGAAATTCCATGTCTAAAAATGGTGTTGCTTCCACTTTTTAAAAATCGAGCCTTTTTGGTGCCTGGGGAAGAAAAGGCTTTACTCTGCGGTCAGGAAAAATGCTGCCCAGGAAAAAAATGTTTTTGGAAAGCCAAATTTGTTTTTTTAAACCAAATGCAAAAACGGACCCCAGGATGAGTTTCGGGATGAAATTCCATGTCTAAAAATGGTGTTGCTTCCACTTTTTAAAAATCGAGCCTTTTTGGTGCCTGGGGAAGAAAACGCTTGACTCCGCGGTCAGGAAAAATGCTGCCCAGGAAAAAAATGTTTTTGGAAGCCAAATTTGTTTTTTAAAACCAAATGCAAAAACGGACCCCAGGATGAGTTTTGGGATGAAATTCCATGTCTAAAAATGGTGTTGCTTCCACTTTTTAAAAATCGAGCCTTTTTGGTGCCTGGGGAAGAAAAGGCTTTACTCCGCGGTCAGGAAAAATGCTGCCCAGGAAAAAAATGTTTTTGGAAGCCCAATTTGTTTTTTTAAACCAAATGCAAAAACGGACCCCAGGATGAGTTTTGGGATGAAATTCCATGTCTAAAAATGGTGTTGCTTCAACTTTTAAAAAATCGAGCCTTTTTGGTGCCTGGGGAAGAAAAGGCTTTACTCTGCGGTCAGGAAAAATGCTGGCCAGGAAAAAAATGTTTTTGAAGCCCAATTTGTTTTTTTAAACCAAATGCAAAAACGGACCCCAGGATGAGTTTTGGGATGAAATTCCATGTCTAAAAATGGTGTTGCTTCCACTTTTTAAAAATTGAGCCTTTTTGGTGCCTGGGGAAGAAAAGGCTTTACTCCGCGGTCAGGAAAAATGCTGCCCAGGAAAAAAATGTTTTTGGAAGCCCAATTTGTTTTTTTAAACCAAATGCAAAAACGGACCCCAGGATGAGTTTTGGGATGAAATTCCATGTCTAAAAATGGTGTTGCTTCCACTTTTTAAAAATCGAGCCTTTTTGGTGCCTGGGGAAGAAAAGGCTTTACTCTGCGGTCAGGAAAAATGCTGCCCAGGAAAAAAATGTTTTTGGAAGCCCAATTTGTTTTTTTTAACCAAATGCAAAAACGGACCCCAGGATGAGTTTTGGGATGAAATTCCATGTCTAAAAATGGTGTTGCTTCCACTTTTTAAAAATCGAGCCTTTTTGGTGCCTGGGGAAGAAAAGGCTTTACTCTGCGGTCAGGAAAAATGCTGCCCAGGAAAAAAAAGTTTTTTGAAGCCAAATTTGTTTTTTTAAACCAAATGCAAAAACGGACCCCAGGATGAGTTTTGGGATGAAATTCCATGTCTAAAAATGGTGTTGCTTCCACTTTTTAAAAATCAAGCCTTTTTGGTGCCTGGGGAAGAAAAGGCTTTACTCCGCGGTCAGGAAAAATGCTGCCCAGGAAAAAAATGTTTTTGGAAGCCAAATTTGTTTTTTAAAACCAAATGCAAAAATGGACCCCAGGATGAGTTTTGGGATGAAATTCCATGTCTAAAAATGGTGTTGCTTCCACTTTTTAAAAATCGAGCCTTTTTGGTGCCTGGGGAAGAAAAGGCTTTACTCCTCGGTCAGGAAAAATGCTGCCCAGGAAAAAAATGTTTTGGAAAGCCAAATTTGTTTTTTAAAACCAAATGCAAAAACGGACCCCAGGATGAGTTTTGGGATGAAATTCCATGTCTAAAAATGGTGTTGCTTCCACTTTTTAAAAATCAAGCCTTTTTGGTGCCTGGGGAAGAAAAGGCTTTACTCCGCGGTCAGGAAAAATGCTGCCCAGGAAAAAAATGTTTTTTGAAGCCAAATTTGTTTTTGAAAACCAAATGCAAAAACGGACCCCAGGATGAGTTTTGGGATGAAATTCCATGTCTAAAAATGGTGTTGCTTCCACTTTTTAAAAATCGAGCCTTTTTGGTGCCTGGGGAAGAAAAGGCTTTACTCTGCGGTCAGGAAAAATGCTGCCCAGGAAAAAAATGTTTTTGGAAGCCCAATTGGTTTTTTTAACCAAATGCAAAAATGGACCACAGGATGAGTTTTGGGATGAAATTCCATGTCTAAAAATGGTGTTGCTTCCACTTTTTAAAAATCGAGCCTTTTTGGTGCCTGGGGAAGAAAAGGCTTTACTCTGCGGTCAGGAAAAATGCTGCCCAGGAAAAAAATGTTTTGGAAGCCAAATTTGTTTTTTAAAACCAAATGCAAAAATGGACCCCAGGATGAGTTTTGGGATGAAATTCCATGTCTAAAAATGGTGTTGCTTCCACTTTTTAAAAATCAAGCCTTTTTGGTGCCTGGGGAAGAAAAGGCTATTTACTCTGCATTCAGGAAAAATGCTGCCCAGGAAAAAAATGTTTTTTGAAGCCAAATTTGCTTTTTGAAACCAAATGCAAAAACGGATCCCAGGATGAGTTTTGGGATGAAATTCCATGTCTAAAAATGGTGTTGCTTCCACTTTTTAAAAATCAAGCCTTTTTGGTGCCTGGGGAAGAAAAGGCTTTACTCCGCGGTCAGGAAAAATGCTGCCCAGGAAAAAAATGTTTTGGAAAGCCAAATTTGTTTTTTAAAACCAAATGCAAAAATGGACCCCAGGATGAGTTTTGGGATGAAATTCCATGTCTAAAAATGGTGTTGCTTCCACTTTTTAAAAATCGAGCCTTTTTGGTGCCTGGGGAAGAAAAGGCTTTACTCCTCGGTCAGGAAAAATGCTGCCCAGGAAAAAAATGTTTTGGAAAGCCAAATTTGTTTTTTAAAACCAAATGCAAAAATGGACCCAGGATGAGTTTTGGGATGAAATTCCATGTCTAAAAATGGTGTTGCTTCCACTTTTTAAAAATCAAGCCTTTTTGGTGCCTGGGGAAGAAAAGGCTATTTACTCTGCATTCAGGAAAAATGCTGCCCAGGAAAAAAATGTTTTTTGAAGCCAAATTTGCTTTTTGAAACCAAATGCAAAAACGGATCCCAGGATGAGTTTTGGGATGAAATTCCATGTCTAAAAATGGTGTTGCTTCCACTTTTTAAAAATCAAGCCTTTTTGGTGCCTGGGGAAGAAAAGGCTTTACTCCTCGGTCAGGAAAAATGCTGCCCAGGAAAAAAATGTTTTGGAAAGCCAAATTTGTTTTTTAAAACCAAATGCAAAAATGGACCCCAGGATGAGTTTTGGGATGAAATTCCATGTCTAAAAATGGTGTTGCTTCCACTTTTTAAAAATCAAGCCTTTTTGGTGCCTGGGGAAGAAAAGGCTTTACTCCTCGGTCAGGAAAAATGCTGCCCAGGAAAAAAATGTTTTTGGAAGCCCAATTGGTTTTTTTAACCAAATGCAAAAATGGACCACAGGATGAGTTTTGGGATGAAATTCCATGTCTAAAAATGGTGTTGCTTCCACTTTTTAAAAATCAAGCCTTTTTGGTGCCTGGGGAAGAAAAGGCTTTACTCTGCGGTCAGGAAAAATGCTGCCCAGGAAAAAAATGTTTTTGGAAGCCCAATTGGTTTTTTTTAACCAAATGCAAAAATGGACCCCAGGATGAGTTTTGGGATGAAATTCCATGTCTAAAAATGGTGTTGCTTCCACTTTTTAAAAATCGAGCCTTTTTGGTGCCTGGGGAAGAAAAGGCTTTACTCTGCGGTCAGGAAAAATGCTGCCCAGGAAAAAAATGTTTTGGAAAGCCAAATTTGTTTTTTAAAACCAAATGCAAAAATGGACCCCAGGATGAGTTTTGGGATGAAATTCCATGTCTAAAAATGGTGTTGCTTCCACTTTTTAAAAATCGAGCCTTTTTGGTGCCTGGGGAAGAAAAGGCTATTTACTCTGCGGTCAGGAAAAATGCTGCCCAGGAAAAAAATGTTTTTTGAAGCCAAATTTGTTTTTTGAAACCAAATGCAAAAACGGATCCCAGGATGAGTTTTGGGATGAAATTCCATGTCTAAAAATGGTGTTGCTTCCACTTTTTAAAAATCAAGCCTTTTTGGTGCCTGGGGAAGAAAAGGCTTTACTCTGCGGTCAGGAAAAATGCTGCCCAGGAAAAAAATGTTTTTGGAAGCCCAATTGGTTTTTTTAAACCAAATGCAAAAATGGACCCCAGGATGAGTTTTGGGATGAAATTCCATGTCTAAAAATGGTGTTGCTTCCACTTTTTAAAAATCAAGCCTTTTTGGTGCCTGGGGAGGAAAAGGCTTTACTCTGCGGTCAGGAAAAATGCTGCCCAGGAAAAAAATGTTTTGGAAAGCCAAATTTGTTTTTTAAAACCAAATGCAAAAATGGACCCCAGGATGAGTTTTGGGATGAAATTCCATGTCTAAAAATGGTGTTGCTTCCACTTTTTAAAAATCGAGCCTTTTTGGTGCCTGGGGAAGAAAAGGCTTTACTCTGCGGTCAGGAAAAATGCTGCCCAGGAAAAAAATGTTTTTGGAAGCCAAATTTGTTTTTTAAAACCAAATGCAAAAACGGACCCCAGGATGAGTTTTGGGATGAAATTCCATGTCTAAAAATGGTGTTGCTTCCACTTTTTAAAAATCGAGCCTTTTTGGTGCCTGGGGAAGAAAAGGCTTTACTCCGCGGTCAGGAAAAATGCTGCCCAGGAAAAAAATGTTTTTGGAAGCCCAATTGGTTTTTTTAAAACCAAATGCAAAAATGGACCACAGGATGAGTTTTGGGATGAAATTCCATGTCTAAAAATGGTGTTGCTTCCACTTTTTAAAAATCGAGCCTTTTTGGTGCCTGGGGAAGAAAAGGCTTTACTCCGCGGTCAGGAAAAATGCTGCCCAGGAAAAAAATGTTTTTGGAAGCCCAATTGGTTTTTTTAAACCAAATGCAAAAATGGACCACAGGATGAGTTTTGGGATGAAATTCCATGTCTAAAAATGGTGTTGCTTCCACTTTTTAAAAATCGAGCCTTTTTGGTGCCTGGGGAAGAAAAGGCTTGACTCCGCGGTCAGGAAAAATGCTGCCCAGGAAAAAAATGTTTTGGAAAGCCAAATTTGTTTTTTAAAACCAAATGCAAAAATGGACACCAGGATGAGTTTTGGGATGAAATTCCATGTCTAAAAATGGTGTTGCTTCCACTTTTTAAAAATCGAGCCTTTTTGGTGCCTGGGGAAGAAAACGCTTGACTCCGCGGTCAGGAAAAATGCTGCCCAGGAAAAAAATGTTTTTGGAAGCCAAATTTGTTTTTTAAAACCAAATGCAAAAACGGACCCCAGGATGAGTTTTGGGATGAAATTCCATGTCTAAAAATGGTGTTGTTTCCACTTTTTAAAAATCGAGCCTTTTTGGTGCCTGGGGAAGAAAAGGCTTTACTCCGCGGTCAGGAAAAATGCTGCCCAGGAAAAAAATGTTTTTGGAAGCCCAATTTGTTTTTTTAAACCAAATGCAAAAACGGACCCCAGGATGAGTTTTGGGATGAAATTCCATGTCTAAAAATGGTGTTGCTTCCACTTTTTAAAAATCAAGCCTTTTTGGTGCCTGGGGAAGAAAAGGCTTTACTCTGCGGTCAGGAAAAATGCTGCCCAGGAAAAAAATGTTTTTGGAAGCCAAATTTGTTTTTTAAAACCAAATGCAAAAACGGACCCCAGGATGAGTTTTGGGATGAAATTCCATGTCTAAAAATGGTGTTGCTTCCACTTTTTAAAAATCGAGCCTTTTTGGTGCCTGGGGAAGAAAAGGCTTTACTCCGCGGTCAGGAAAAATGCTGCCCAGGAAAAAAATGTTTTTGGAAGCCCAATTGGTTTTTTTAAACCAAATGCAAAAATGGACCCCAGGATGAGTTTTGGGATGAAATTCCATGTCTAAAAATGGTGTTGCTTCCACTTTTTAAAAATCGAGCCTTTTTGGTGCCTGGGGAAGAAAAGGCTTTACTCCGCGGTCAGGAAAAATGCTGCCCAGGAAAAAAATGTTTTTGGAAGCCCAATTTGTTTTTTTAAACCAAATGCAAAAATGGACCCCAGGATGAGTTTTGGGATGAAATTCCATGTCTAAAAATGGTGTTGCTTCCACTTTTTAAAAATCAAGCCTTTTTGGTGCCTGGGGAAGAAAAGGCTTTACTCTGCGGTCAGGAAAAATGCTGCCCAGGAAAAAAATGTTTTGGAAAGCCAAATTTGTTTTTTAAAACCAAATGCAAAAACGGACCCCAGGATGAGTTTTGGGATGAAATTCCATGTCTAAAAATGGTGTTGCTTCCACTTTTTAAAAATCGAGCCTTTTTGGTGCCTGGGGAAGAAAAGGCTTTACTCCGCGGTCAGGAAAAATGCTGCCCAGGAAAAAAATGTTTTGGAAAGCCAAATTTGTTTTTTTAAACCAAATGCAAAAACGGACCCCAGGATGAGTTTTGGGATGAAATTCCATGTCTAAAAATGGTGTTGCTTCCACTTTTTAAAAATTGAGCCTTTTTGGTGCCTGGGGAAGAAAAGGCTTTACTCTGCGGTCAGGAAAAATGCTGCCCAGGAAAAAAATGTTTTTGGAAGCCCAATTTGGTTTTTTTAAACCAAATGCAAAAATGGACCCCAGGATGAGTTTTGGGATGAAATTCCATGTCTAAAAATGGTGTTGCTTCCACTTTTTAAAAATCGAGCCTTTTTGGTGCCTGGGGAAGAAAAGGCTTTACTCCGCGGTCAGGAAAAATGCTGCCCAGGAAAAAAATGTTTTTGGAAGCCCAATTTGTTTTTTAAACCAAATGCAAAAATGGACCCCAGGATGAGTTTTGGGATGAAATTCCATGTCTAAAAATGGTGTTGCTTCCACTTTTTAAAAATCAAGCCTTTTTGGTGCCTGGGGAAGAAAAGGCTTTACTCTGCGGTCAGGAAAAATGCTGCCCAGGAAAAAAATGTTTTGGAAAGCCAAATTTGTTTTTTAAAACCAAATGCAAAAACGGACCCCAGGATGAGTTTTGGGATGAAATTCCATGTCTAAAAATGGTGTTGCTTCCACTTTTTAAAAATCGAGCCTTTTTGGTGCCTGGGGAAGAAAAGGCTTTACTCCGCGGTCAGGAAAAATGCTGCCCAGGAAAAAAATGTTTTGGAAAGCCAAATTTGTTTTTTAAAACCAAATGCAAAAACGGACCCCAGGATGAGTTTTGGGATGAAATTCCATGTCTAAAAATGGTGTTGCTTCCACTTTTTAAAAATTGAGCCTTTTTGGTGCCTGGGGAAGAAAAGGCTTTACTCTGCGGTCAGGAAAAATGCTGCCCAGGAAAAAAATGTTTTTGGAAGCCAATTTGTTTTTTTAAACCAAATGCAAAAATGGACCCCAGGATGAGTTTTGGGATGAAATTCCATGTCTAAAAATGGTGTTGCTTCCACTTTTTAAAAATCGAGCCTTTTTGGTGCCTGGGGAAGAAAAGGCTTTACTCTGCGGTCAGGAAAAATGCTGCCCAGGAAAAAAATGTTTTGGAAAGCCAAATTTGTTTTTTAAAACCAAATGCAAAAACGGACCCCAGGATGAGTTTTGGGATGAAATTCCATGTCTAAAAATGGTGTTGCTTCCACTTTTTAAAAATCGAGCCTTTTTGGTGCCTGGGGAAGAAAACGCGTGACTCCGCGGTCAGGAAAAATGCTGCCCAGGAAAAAAATGTTTTTTGAATCCAAATTTGTTTTTTAAAACCAAATGCAAAAATGGACCCCAGGATGAGTTTTGGGATGAAATTCCATGTCTAAAAATGGTGTTGCTTCCACTTTTTAAAAATCAAGCCTTTTTGGTGCCTGGGGAAGAAAAGGCTTTACTCCGCGGTCAGGAAAAATGCTGCCCAGGAAAAAAATGTTTTGGAAAGCCAAATTTGTTTTTTAAAACCAAATGCAAAAACGGACCCCAGGATGAGTTTTGGGATGAAATTCCATGTCTAAAAATGGTGTTGCTTCCACTTTTTAAAAATCGAGCCTTTTTGGTGCCTGGGGAAGAAAAGGCTTTACTCCGCGGTCAGGAAAAATGCTGCCCAGGAAAAAAATGTTTTGGAAGCCAAATTTGTTTTTTAAAACCAAATGCAAAAACGGACCCCAGGATGAGTTTTGGGATGAAATTCCATGTCTAAAAATGGTGTTGCTTCCACTTTTTAAAAATCGAGCCTTTTTGGTGCCTGGGGAAGAAAAGGCTTTACTCCGCGGTCAGGAAAAATGCTGCCCAGGAAAAAAATGTTTTTGGAAGCCAAATTTGTTTTTTTAAACCAAATGCAAAAACGGACCCCAGGATGAGTTTTGGGATGAAATTCCATGTCTAAAAATGGTGTTGCTTCAACTTTTAAAAAATCGAGCCTTTTTGGTGCCTGGGGAAGAAAAGGCTTTACTCTGCGGTCAGGAAAAATGCTGCCCAGGAAAAAAATGTTTTTGGAAGCCCAATTGGTTTTTTTTAAACCAAATGCAAAAATGGACCCCAGGATGAGTTTCGGGATGAAATTCCATGTCTAAAAATGGTGTTGCTTCCACTTTTTAAAAATCGAGCCTTTTTGGTGCCTGGGGAAGAAAAGGCTTTACTCCGCGGTCAGGAAAAATGCTGCCCAGGAAAAAAATGTTTTTGGAAGCCCAATTTGTTTTTTTAAACCAAATGCAAAAATGGACCCCAGGATGAGTTTTGGGATGAAATTCCATGTCTAAAAATGGTGTTGCTTCCACTTTTTAAAAATCGAGCCTTTTTGGTGCCTGGGGAAGAAAAGGCTTTACTCTGCGGTCAGGAAAAATGCTGCCCAGGAAAAAAATGTTTTGGAAGCCAAATTTGTTTTTTAAAACCAAATGCAAAAACGGACCCCAGGATGAGTTTTGGGATGAAATTCCATGTCTAAAAATGGTGTTGCTTCCACTTTTTAAAAATCGAGCCTTTTTGGTGCCTGGGGAAGAAAAGGCTTTACTCCGCGGTCAGGAAAAATGCTGCCCAGGAAAAAAATGTTTTGGAAGCCAAATTTGTTTTTTAAAACCAAATGCAAAAACGGACCCCAGGATGAGTTTTGGGATGAAATTCCATGTCTAAAAATGGTGTTGCTTCCACTTTTTAAAAATTGAGCCTTTTTGGTGCCTGGGGAAGAAAAGGCTTTACTCTGCGGTCAGGAAAAATGCTGCCCAGGAAAAAAATGTTTTTGGAAGCCTAATTTGTTTTTTTAAACCAAATGCAAAAATGGACCACAGGATGAGTTTTGGGATGAAATTCCATGTCTAAAAATGGTGTTGCTTCCACTTTTTAAAAATCGAGCCTTTTTGGTGCCTGGGGAAGAAAAGGCTTTACTCTGCGGTCAGGAAAAATGCTGCCCAGGAAAAAAATGTTTTGGAAAGCCAAATTTGTTTTTTAAAACCAAATGCAAAAACGGACCCCAGGATGAGTTTTGGGATGAAATTCCATGTCTAAAAATGGTGTTGCTTCCACTTTTTAAAAATCGAGCCTTTTTGGTTCCTGGGGAAGAAAACGCGTGACTCCGCGGTCAGGAAAAATGCTGCCCAGGAAAAAAAATGTTTTTTGAATCCAAATTTGTTTTTTAAAACCAAATGCAAAAACGGACCCCAGGATGAGTTTTGGGATGAAATTCCATGTCTAAAAATGGTGTTGCTTCCACTTTTTAAAAATCAAGCCTTTTTGGTGCCTGGGGAAGAAAAGGCTTTACTCCGCGGTCAGGAAAAATGCTGCCCAGGAAAAAAATGTTTTGGAAAGCCAAATTTGTTTTTTAAAACCAAATGCAAAAACGGACCCCAGGATGAGTTTTGGGATGAAATTCCATGTCTAAAAATGGTGTTGCTTCCACTTTTTAAAAATCGAGCCTTTTTGGTGCCTGGGGAAGAAAAGGCTTTACTCCGCGGTCAGGAAAAATGCTGCCCAGGAAAAAAATGTTTTGGAAAGCCAAATTTGTTTTTTAAAACCAAATGCAAAAACGGACCCCAGGATGAGTTTTGGGATGAAATTCCATGTCTAAAAATGGTGTTGCTTCCACTTTTTAAAAATCGAGCCTTTTTGGTGCCAGGGGAAGAAAAGGCTTTACTCTGCGGTCAGGAAAAATGCTGGCCAGGAAAAAAATGTTTTTGGAAGCCCAATTGGTTTTTTTAAACCAAATGCAAAAATGGACCACAGGATGAGTTTTGGGATGAAATTCCATGTCTAAAAATGGTGTTGCTTCCACTTTTTAAAAATCGAGCCTTTTTGGTGCCTGGGGAAGAAAAGGCTTTACTCCGCGGTCAGGAAAAATGCTGCCCAGGAAAAAAATGTTTTGAAAAGCCAAATTTGTTTTTTAAAACCAAATCAAAAAATGGACTCCAGGATGAGTTTTGGGATGAAATTCCATGTCTAAAAATGGTGTTGCTTCCACTTTTTAAAAATCGAGCCTTTTTGGTGCCTGGGGAAGAAAACTCGTGACTCCGCGGTCAGGAAAAATGCTGCCCAGGAAAAAAAATGTTTTTTTAATCTAAATTTGTTTTTTAAAACCAAATGCAAAAACGGACCCCAGGATGAGTTTCGGGATGAAATTCCATGTCTAAAAATGGTCCTAGAAGATCTTTAGGACGCTGCCAGACCTTTTGGGCGTTACGGCAGCGATGTCGCCGGTGGCGATGGCATGATGACGGCACCTGTGATGGCAGTCCAGAGGGCCTGGCAGGGTGGAGACACCCCCCCCCCAGGAAGCTGGGGATGGGGGGGGCAACGAGGCCGGGAGATCTTCTGCCTTTTGGGTTGGGTGAGGACCTGGCCTGAGACGCTCTTAGATCTTGGGAGTCCTCCATTGTTTATGTGGGGGCTGGGGGGGCTAGAGATAACTGCCCCTGTTTCTCCCCAATGCTTCTCTACCGGGACTATGCCCACCTTGGATTGTCGGCTAGCTCACTGACTCACCTGACGCCAAGTTTATTTTCATCTGAACTTTCCCTAACTGTGGGGAGGACTATTTAAATCTGAATGGGGGCTGGTACATGGCTCCATCCCATCAGCTGAGAGGGCTGGGCTCAGTTAAACCACCGTGAGAGGGTGGCTCTGATGTCGGGGCCCCTGGGGCTGAACTGGGATGATATTGAATTCTTGCATCTGCCAGCAGAGGGGACCTGACCATCGGACCAACCGCCGTGAGAGGGCGGTTTTTGGACCTGAGCCCTGGATGCTGTGCTGTCTGCATTGGTTCATCGCTGCCATCTCACCACAAGAGGGGGTCGAATGGTTGATCGGACCACCGTGAGAGGGTGGTTGGGTCTTCCCCCCTTCCCCCCCTTGGACTGTGGTCAACCTGGAACTTGACTTCGTCCTCTGTTGTGAGGGGACAGTGGACCGGTCCTGTTGAAAATGCTTTTGAGACTCCCATTCCATGTCTCTCCCCTGGACCTTCTATATGGACCCCTAGGATATGGTTGCTCCCATCCTCTGTGGTCAAGATGTATTCCGCAGCGGAGCTTCTTGGTCTGCGAGACTCCCCCCTCTCGCAGGCTTGGCCCTCCACTCTATCGAGGGCCTACCTCGATGACGGGCTTTGGAACCCCGAGAGGTGGCATGCCGCAAAGAGGGGGTTGTGGGGTTTTTTAAAATTGTCTTTTTGTAATTTTTTTAAGGGGCTTAGGGCGGGGGGTGGGGAGGGAGGGGCATAGGCCAGGCTCGTTACAGGGGCATGGAATGGAAGGCGGGGAGCGGGGTGTGGAGGAGCTCAGTGTGGATAGGGTGGAGGGCAATTCTATTAGGACCGTGGTTGGGAGGGGCAGATATGGCGGGAGTAGGGGGCCACATCAGGTGGTGGGGGCACGCACCCGCTATTTCCAAGCGGTGGCATGCCTCGGCCCCCATGACTCTTCTCGTCTCCCCGGCTGTCCAGAGTCTCAGAGCCCAGGCCTTAGACTGATGCTGTGCAACGCCAGGTCCATGGTTAATAAGGCCCCCCTCATTTGTGAGCTAATACAGGAGGGTGGTGAGGACCTGGCAGGTATTACAGAGACCTGGCTGGGCCAAGAAGGGGGGGTCCCCCTCATAGAGATGTGCCCACCAGGTTTCCGCGCATTCCATCAGCCAAGGGCCCAGGGCAGGGGTGGGGGGGTGGCGGTCGTTATAAAGGAAGGTCTTATCCGAGGGAGGCCACTGTACCTCAGATAGCCGGATGTGAGTCTCTCCTGGTGAAGTGGGGCCATGGGATGCAGGTGGGCCTGCTGATCGCGTACCTGGCTCCCTGCCATGTGACAGCGGCCCTGCCCGAGCTTCTCAACGTTATTGCCGGGGTGGCGGTTGATACCCCCAGACTTTTGGTCATGGGGGATTTCAACCTGCCGTCTACCGGTGAGGCGTCTGGGATGGCTCGGGAGTTTATGGCTTCCATGACAGCCATGGACCTGACACAATTAATTCATGGCCCCACTCACGTGGGAGGACACACTCTGGACTTGGTTTTTATCTCTGGTCAGTGGCTGAGTGGTCTGGATATAGGGGTTATAGTTATTGAACCCGTCATGGTCGGACCATTCTCTCCTGAGACTGGACCTTTTGACCGCTGCACCCCACTGCAGGGAGGCGGAACTGACCAGGTGGTTCCGCCCCAGGCGCCTGATGGATCCTGATAGGTTCCAGAGGGAGCTTGGGCCAGTTCCTGAAACTCTGGCTCACGACTCGGCTGAAGATCTGGTGGCTGCCTGGGATAGGACGGCCGCCGGTGCTCTGGACCGAGTCGTGCCTTTGCGGCCTCTGACCCGACGCCGAACCTGCCCGGCCCCTTGATTTTCCGAGGAGCTGAGAGAGATGAAGCGCCGGAAAAGACGCCTAGAGAGTGGTTGGAGGGGTAGTCGCTCCGAATCCGACCGAACACTAGTTAGGTCTTATATTAAGACCTATCTAGTGGTGATAAAAGCGGCAAAGCGTAACCACTTTTCCGCTCTTATTGCATCGGCAGATAACCGCCCAGCCGCCTTGTTTAGGGTGACTCGCTCCCTCCTACATCAGGGAGCGCGGGAAGACCCCTTGCAAGGGCAGGCTGAGGATTTTGCACAGTATCTGCACGATAAAATCGCTCAGATTCGGGAAGGCTTGGACTCTGACTGGGTAGATCCTGGCGGGGTGACTGAGGCTGGTCTTGAGAATGTTACCTGGGATGAGTTCGACCCTGTGACTCCTGAGGACGTGGACAGGATCCTGGGGAGGTTAAACGCAACCACATGTTTATTGGACCCGTGCCCCTCCTGGCTGATACTGGCCACCCGGGAGGTAACACGAGGCTGGCCCCAGAGGATTATAAATGCTTCTCTGAGAGAGAGTTTCTTGCCTCCTGCCTTGAAAGAGGAAGTGGTGAGGCCCCTCCTCAAGAAGCCTTCTCTGGACCTGGCCGTTTTGGCAAACTACCGTCCGGTCTCCAACCTTCGCTTTGTTGCGAAGGTTGTGGAGAGTGTGATTGCGCGACAGCTCCCACAGTTCCTGGATGAAACCGTCTATCTAGATCCGTGCCAGTCCGGCTTCAGGCCTGGGTACAGCACGGAGATGGCATTGGTCGCATTGGTGGATGATCTCTGGAGGGCTCGGGACAGGGGTTGTTCCTCTGTTCTGGTCCTGTTAGACCTCTCAGCGGCTTTTGATACCATCGACCATGGTATCATGCTGCGCCGGCTGGAGGGATTGGGGGTGGGAGGCACCGTGCTGCGGTGGTTCTCCTACTATCTCTCTGACCGGTCGCAGTCTGTGTTGGCAGGGGGGCAGAGGTCGACCTCGAGGCGCCTTGCTTGCGGGGTGCCGCAAGGGTCGGTCCTCTCGCCACTCCTGTTCAACATTTATGTGAAGCCGCTGGGTGAGATCATCCGTGGTTTTGGGGTGCGATGCCATCTGTACGCTGATGACACCCAGCTGTACATTTCCACCCCAGATCGCCCCAATGATGCCCTCGAAGTGATGTCCCAGTGTCTGGAGGCCGTGCGGGTCTGGATGGGGAGGAACAGGCTTCGGCTCAACCCTTCCAAGACCGAGTGGCTGTGGATGCCGGCGTCCCGGTATAGCCAGCTGGTGCCATCGCTGGCTATTGGGGGCGAGTCACTGACCCCCACAGAGGGGGCTCGCAACTTGGGCATCCTCCTGGACACACGGCTGTCTTTAGAAGAGCATATGACGGCCGTGGCCAGGGGGGCTTTTTATCAGGTTCGCCTGATACGCCAGTTGCGCCCCTTTCTGGATCGGGACTCTTTGTGCACAGTCACTCATGCCTTGGTTACGTCACGCCTGGACTACTGTAACGCTCTCTACATGGGGCTCCCCCTGAGGAGCACCCGGAGGCTCCAGCTGGTGCAGAGTGCGGCCACGCGGGTGATTATGGGAGTGACGTGGCGCTCCCACGTAACACCTCTCCTGCGCGAGCTGCATTGGCTCCCGGTGGTCTTCCGGGTGCGCTTTAAGGCGTTGGTTCTCATCTTTAAACTGCTCCATGGCTTAGGGCCAGGGTATTTGCGAGACCGCCTTCTGCTACCGATAACCTCCCACCGGCCAATACGCTCTCACAGAGAGGGCCTCCTCGGGGTGCCGTCGGTCAGGCAATGTCGGCTGGCGGCCCCCAGGAGGCGAGCCTTCTCTGTGGGGGCACCCGCCCTGTGGAATGAGCTGCCTCCTGGAATACGATTGATCCCGGACCTCCGGACCTTCCGTAAAGCCCTGAAGACGTTTTTATTTCATCAAGCCGGCCTAGCCTAAATGGTTTTTAATTGGGATTTTAAATTTTATGGATTTGGGGTTTTAAATTGGGTAGCCAGTGGTTTAATTCTTTTTAATTATCTTAACTTTTGCATTTGTATGTTTTTTTAATTTTGGCTGTTCACCGCCCTGAGTCCCTTCTGGGAGAAGGGCGGTATACAAATTAAATTAATAAAAAAATAAATAAATAATAAAAATATACATCTAATCCGCAAGGTGGATTAGAGTAGCACCATACCCAAAAGGGAATTCAATGTAGAGAAGGTTGAAGGTTCCACATTTAGGCAAGAAAAAAACAAGTGCACAGGTATAGCATAGATGGTACCTTGCTCAATAGTAGTAACTGTGAGAGGGATCTTGGAGTCCTAGTGGACAATCACTTAAATATGAGCCAGCTGTGTGCGGCAGCTGCCGAAAAAAGCCAATGCAATCCTAAATTGCATTAATAGAGGGATAGAATCAAGATCATGGGAAGTGTTCATACCACTTTATAAGGTCTTGGCCTTATTTTCTAAAAATAGTAAAGGCGGGATAACCTATAAATAAATAAATAAATAAATAAATAAATAAACAAACAAATAAACAAACAAATAAATAAATAAATAAATAAATATCCTCATAGATGGATGGATGGATGGATGGATGGATGGATGGATGGATGAATGAATAAATAATTTTTTTATTTTTATTTTATTTTTTTAAATTTTAATTTGATTTATATGCCGCCCTTCTCCGGAGACTCGGGGCGGCTTACAATGCGTTAAGCAATAGCCTTCATCCTTTTGTATATTTATACAAAGTCAGCTTATTGCCCCCACAAACTGGGTCCTCATTTTACCTACCTTTGAAAGGATGGAAGGCTGAGTCAACCTTGAGCCTGGTAAGATTCGAACCTGCAGAAATTGCAGGCAGCTGTGTTAATAACAGGGTGCATTAAACCACTGTACTACCAAGGCTCCTTATATAATAATAAATAATAAATATCTTACTCACCTCTTTCCCTGCTACGATATGCCATGAACACTGAAGGACCATCACCAGGGAATGTCAGAAACTGTGCTGGTGTTTCTCCGAGGAAAACCATATTTGGATAAATCACCTGGAATTGAGCTTGATCCAAAGAGCTTAAAAAGGGCATTATTTTGTTTTCAGACGCAGCCTTGCAAGAGATTTCCGCACCTGATTAACGTCTCCATTCCCGGCCGAGAAACTCCCTGTTGCAACGGAGGCGGCCATCCATCCATCCATTTTTTCAGGGCAGCCAATTTAAAAAAGGAACAAAGCCGTTATCCAAGACCAAGCCACCTTAATTTTTAAAGAATCCATTATTTAATTAGCTGGTGCCAAACACTTATTAATTTAAACCCAGGCGCCTTGATTCCTGTCTAAGAGAGGTTTTAAAAAAAGAAAAGATTTAATGTTTTGTTTTGGATGGCGAGGGTAGTTCATAAGTGTTTAATTAGCCTGGGACAGAAAGCGCTTTGTCAAAATGCTTTGATCGGAAAGGCTATTGTTTCTGCTAAATTAGTGTTACAAGCTCTTTGGTTTAAAGGCAATTTCCCTAATTTTTAAGGTGTATTTTTTTTTTTTTAAAAAAAGAAAGGCAGGTTAACAGCCCTCATATAAAGATTGCTTCTGAAAAAAATCACCAAGATCATAAAACACAACTCACCACAAAGGTCGATCAATCAATCAGAATAGAGTTGGAAGGTACCTTGGAGGCCATCTAGTCCAGCCCCCTGCTCAAGCAGGAAACTCTATCCCGTTTCAGATAAGTGGTTGTCCAGTCTGTTCTTAAAAACTTCCAGTGATGGAGCGCCCAGAACTTCTGGTGGCAAGCAGTTCCACTGGTGAATTGTGCTCACTGTTAGGAAGTTTCTCCTTAATTCCAGGTTGCATCTCTCCTTGATGAGTTTCCATCCGTTGTTTCTTCTTCTGCCTTCTGGTGCTTTGGGGAATAAGTTGATCTCCTCGTCTTTTGCGGCACCCCTCAAATACTGGAATACTGCTCATGTCACCCCTAGTCCTTCTTATCTCTAGACTAACCATACCCAAATCCTGCAACCGTTCTTCATCTGTTTTGTTTTAATCATTTTAGCTGCTCTTCTCTGCACTTTTTCCCCAAAGTCTCAACATCTTCTTTGTAATGTGGGGACCAAAGTCCTTCGGGAGAAGGGCGGTACAGAAATCTAATAAAATAAATAAAATAAAACTGGATGCAGGATTCTAGGTGTGGCCTTATTAAGGCTTTATAAAGCGGTACTAATTTGTATTTGTATGATGATGATTTGTATGATAATTTGTATGATGGGACGTGGTTGCTCAGTGGCTGAGCTTGTCGATCGAAAGGTCGACAGTTCAGCGGTTCGAATCCCGAGTGCCGCGTAACAGGACGAGCTCCCGTGACTTGTCCCAGCTTCTGCCAACCTAGCAGTTCGAAAGCAAGTTTAAAAAAAAGTATTTTGCAATGGCAAAATTAGATTTTTTTTAATTGGATAGCTTTATTGATTAGCCTATAGGCCATATCAAAGCGCAAAGTTCAAACACATATCAGCAATAAAAATCCTATACAAACCATTTTCAATAAGAGAAGGGTAAAATGCAATAGTTATAGGATAGGATACATTATAATTTAATACATAAATATATAAAATAGAATAAAATGACATAAAGTTGTATTTCGGTGTCACCCTTGCAATCTACCCCAATCAGTCCCACGTATGCAGATCTCAACCGAACCCTTTTGTTTTAAGTCCTGTGCTGTGTTAAATGTTATTTTCAGGTTCTGGCCGCACATAAAGTAAGTTGTTTTGATATGGGGATCCCAATGGCAAAATTAAGATCAGATCTCTTACTCTGCTGTGGTGGCGCAGCGGTTAGAAATGCAGCAATGCAGGCTAATTCTGCTGACTGCCGACTGCCAACAGTTCGGCAGTTCGAATCTCACCAGGCTCAAGGTTGACTCAGCCTTCCGTCCTTCCGAGGTGGGTAAAATGAGGACCCAGATGGTTGGAGGGGCAAGAGGCTGACTCTGTAAACTGCTTAGAGAGGGCTGTAAAATACCGTGAAGTGGTATATAAGTCTAAGTGTTATTCCTTCCTTCCTTCCTTCCTTCCTTCCTTCCTTTCCTTCCTTCCTTCCTTTCCTTCCTTCCTTCCTTCCTTTCCTTCCTTCCTTCCTTCCTTCCTTCCTTCCTTCCTTCCTTCCTTCCTTCCTTCCTTTCTTCCTTCCTTCCCTCCCTCCCGCCTTTCCTTCCCTCCCTCCTTTCCTTCCTTTCTTCCTTCCCTCCCTCTCTCCCCAGTTCTCAGAATATAGTATTGTAGGCTAACTCTGCCCACTGCCAGCAGTTTGATCCTGACTGCAGTACTGCACCCTACTTCTGCTGACCGCCAGCAATTTGGCAGTTCGAATCTCACCAGGCTCCAGGTTGAC
This sequence comes from Pantherophis guttatus, assembly GCF_029531705.1. The sequence goes on along the minus strand of NW_026844085.1, from coordinate 122,517 downwards.
TCAGCCTTCCGTCCTTCCAAGGTCGGTAAAATGAGGACCCAGATTGTTGGGGGCAAGAGGCTGACTCTATAAACCGCTTAGAGAGGTCTGGAAAGCACTGTGAAGCAATATATGGTATAATTGTGCTATTTCTATTTCTATTCTATTCAGAATTCTAATTCTGATTCTAATTAATTCTAATTCTAATTCAATTTCTAATTCTAATTCTAATTCAATTTCTAATTCTATTCTATTCTATTCTATTCTATTCTATTCTATTCTATTCTATTCTATTCTATTCTATTCTATTCTATTCTATTCTTCCCATGGTGGTGGATTGATAGAACGCAGTACTGCAGGCTAATTCTGCCGATTGCCAGCAGTTCGAATCTCACTGGCTCAAGGTTGATTCAGCCTTCCGTCCTTCCGAGGTGGGTAAAATGAGGACCCAGATTGTTGGGGGAAAGAGGCTGACTCTGTAAACCGCTTAGAGAGGACTGTAAAGCACTGTGAAGCGGTATATAAGCCTAAGGACTATATTGCCATGGCTATCTCCTGCGGAACAAACAGCTTAGCATGATCTGAGTCTCCAAAGGGCTAAGTTTATAAGATCCATAACGTGGCCAGGATCTACGGAGCGGCTCTCCCAACTCCCAGCTCTCCCTCTTCAGTCCATGCTGAATTTGGCAAACATTGGCTGAAAACAACGCAAGTTCGACACCGACTGGCTTTTAAAATAAATTATGGATGTTAGTTCTCCAGCAGATGGCGCTGGAGGATTAATATTACCGGGCTGTTTCCAGGACTCATTTTCTTTCCCCAAATTCAGCTCGGTCATTGGGAATTCCTGGTTAGGGATGTGAACCTTCTCAAGCACTCCATCCCTGAACGTGCTCCCACCTGGCCTCCCTGGCTGGGCTAGGCTGCAGGAGACGCTGTCAGTCTTGTCCCAGTTTAGGCATACAGACGGGAGGTTGAACGACTAGCCTCGTGGTGCGACCGGAACAATCTGGAACTGAACACACTCAAAACGTAGAAATGGTGGTGGAATTTAGGAGAAATCCTTCCGTACTTCCACCTCTCACAATACTAGACAACACAGTATCAACAGTTAGAGACCTTCGAATTTCTAGGTTCTACCATATCACAAGATCTAAAATGGACAGCCAACATTAAAAACGTCATCAAAAAAGCACAACAAAGAATGTTCTTTCTGTGCCAACTCAGGAAGCTCAAACTGCCCAAGGAGCTGCTGATTCAGTTCTACAGAGGAATTATGGAGTCTGTCATTTGCACCTCCATAACTGTCTGGTTTGGTTCTGCAACCCAACAAGACAGACAGAGACTACAGAGGAGCATTAGAACTGCAGAAAAAACCATGGCTACCAATCTGCCTTCCATTGAGGAAGACAGATTGCACGAGTCAAAAAGAGGGCTGGGAAAATATCTACAGACCCCTCACATCCTGGACATCAACTCTTTCAACTCCTACTCTCAAAACGACGCTATAGAGCACTACACACCAGAACATCTAGACACAAGGACAGTTTTTTCCCCCGAACGCCATCACTCTGCTAAACAAATAATTCCCTCAACACTGTCAAACTATTCACTAAGTCTGCACTACTATTAATCTTCTCATCCTTCCTATCACTCATCTCCTCCCACTTATGACTGCATGACTGGTAACCTTGTTGCTGGTATCCTTACGACTTCTATTTATATTGTTTCCTGATTGCTTATGTGTACCCTATGACTATCATTAAGTGTTGTACCTTATGATTCTTGACGAACGTATCTTGTCTTTTATGTACACCAAAGACAAATTCCTTGTGTGTCCAATCACACTTGGCCAATAAAGAATTCTCTTCTCTTCTCTCCAGAATCAATTTTTTAAAGGATGGAAGGCTGAGTCAACCTTGAGCCTGGCAAGATTCGAACCTGCAGTAATTGCAGGCAGCTGGTCTTAATAACAGGGTGCTTTAAACCACTGTACTACCAAGGCTCTTTTTCTTTTTCTTTTAGTAATAAATCAGTTTAATTCAATGTTCACTTACAGACCCTTGTTTTTTTCGAGCCCAATTTGGGGGCCGAAGGCATCCACTCTCTTGTAAATAAATTCACTCCTTACGCCTTCTTTCTTCTTACCCAAGAAAGAAAATCAACACGTTCACTCATTTATCAAGTAGATTCAGATCTGTTTTCTGCTCAAACCGGAACAAAGATTGTTTAAAAAAAAAAAAAAACTTCCTTTTCTGCTGATCCCAAACCCAGTCACAAATTTTCTGCACTTTCTTGTAAGGTGGCCCTATAAATTGAAATAAACAAAAAGACGCACACGGATATAATAAGGTACGGACATCACTTTTGCATCCTCCTCCCAAATCCCAAATATTCAGTTGGGGGGTCTTGCAAATAATTCCCCTTAGGCAGCGTGCAAAAATGCTTGAGAAGGACAATCCAAAGTTTTTTTTTCCCAGTAGTAACTTTGCTCATGATTTTCCTACTTGGGAATTGATCAAGTTCCAGATGAAAGACACAGCGGTGGGGATATCGGGGCATCCGTGCGTCAAAGAGGACTAGCACCTTGCCGAACGCACGTGTAGGGAGTCAAAAACTCCCTTAGCACAGGCGTGTGTGTTTGTGTGTGTGTCTGTGTAGGTATTTTTTATTCTTGTGAACACGCGGTTCCTTTGGGAGACCTAATTGAATGAACTCTGGTTGTGTTTGCAGACCTTTGATATGCGGATTAGGTCTGGGGGACTTATTTTTTTGGGGGTGGATGGGCGCTGTTGAGGAAGGGATTTTCCCCTCCTGTTTGCAATTTTTACTCGATAATTTACTTTCAGCTTGACTGCTGAATTGCGTTCAGTTGCATTCAGACCGCACCCCCAAAGCCCTGGCAATGCTCCAATTTTGGGTTGAACTCTCTTTGTGTTTGCAGACCTTATCCTTTGATATGCGGATTAGGTCCAGGTAACTTATTTTGTGTGTGTGTGGGGGGGGTGTTTGAGGAAGGAATTTCTCCCTGTTTGCAATTGATTAATTTAGTTGCAGTTTGACCATCGGATTGCCGTTCGGTTGCATTCAGACAACACCCATCCGGGTGAAGGATTCGCAGGGCCTTCGCCCAAATTTCTCGTCGATTCCCTTCCTTCTCGTCTTTTTGTGGCTAAGAACCCCTCCCTGTTCGTTAAATGGGGATCCAACGTCTTTTGGGAGCGATGAAAAACGGGATAAACTGGGACCCCGGTGACGCGTGGTGTGAAGATGTCAAGGCGGGCTTGGGAGATTCTCTGAATTTCCAGACCCTGAATTCGAGATTCACACGCAGCAGAAGAGCCCATACCAGAAACCGGAGAAAAGGACCGATCCCCGATTTCCCCTGCTCCCTCTTCCATCTGATCTTTGGGGATCAGATGGAATGGATGACCCCCCCACACACACACACCTCTCGGATGTCAAGGAAAGACGACAATATTTTGACAGTCGACATCACTCTTTCTCTTGATTGACAGTTCCCGGTTCATCTCCGAGTCAGGCGTGTTTACACTCGGGGAGCTGTTTCGTGCGAAGGAAGCGAGAGGATTTCGTGCAATGCAGAACAACCAGGCAGGAGGAGAACAGGTGAGCCGATGGTGCAAAACCTCTGGGGGGGACTCACACAGGGCAACTTTTCCCCGGGGAAGATTTTATTCCAAGAGTTCTGGATCATTCGAGGAAGCGAGCCAGTCTGTTTTTCCTCTGCTGCAGCTCCCAAAAACTTCTGCCTTGAAAACAAAGTGTGTTTTGTTATTTTATTTTATTTTATTTTATTTTATTTTATTTTATTTTATTATTTTATTTTATTTTATTTTATTTTATTTTATTTTATTTTATTTATTTATTTATTTATTTTATTTTATTATTTTACTTTATTTTATTTTATTTCATTTCATTTCACTTTTTAGTATTCTATTTTATTTTATATTTTATTTTATTATTTCATTTTCTTTCACTTTTTACTATTTTATTTTATATTTATTTATTTTATTATTTTATTTTATTTTACTTTATTTTATTTTACTTTATTTTATTTTATTATTTTATTTTACTTTATTTTATTATTTCATTTCATTTCACTTTTAGTATTTTATTTTATATTTTATTTTTTTATTTATTTTATTTTATTTATTTTATTTTATTATTTTATTTTACTTTATTTTATTTTATTTTATTATTTCATTTCATTTCATTTCACCTTTTAGTATTTTATTTTATTTTATATTTTATTTTATTATTTCATTTCATTTCACTTTTTAGTATTTTATTTTATTTTATATTTTAATTTATTTTTATTTGCTTTGTTTTATTTTATTTTATTATTTTATTATTTCATTTTATTTTTTATTTACTGTTTTATTTGTTATATTTTATTTTATATTGTGATTTTTGTGATGTTTATTTTATTTTTTATGTTATTGTTTTATGTTAGTATTTTCTTTTTGTTTTCTTTTTTTGTATTTTCTTTTGTTTTTTCTTTTATCTTATTTTTTTTATGTTATTATCTTATTTTATTTTTTATTGTTCAGTTTACTTTAGTATACAGACCGTCCTTGACTTATGACCATAAAATAGGAAGAGGGGTGGAGGAGGAAGCGGAGGCAGAGGAGGAGGAGGAAGAAGAGAAAAATAGGAAGGGGTGGAAGAGGAGAAGAGGAGGAGGAGGAGGAGGAGGAGAAAAAAGGGGTGGAGAAGAAGAGAAAGAGGAGGAGGAGGAAGAGGAAGAGGAGGAGAAAAATAGGAGGAAGAGGGATGGACGAGGAGAGGAGGGGGTAGAGGAGGAGGCAGAGGAGGAGGAGGAAGAGGAGAAGGAGGAGGAGGAGGAGAAAAATAGGAAGAGGGGTGGAGGAGGAGGAGAGAAGGAGGAGGAGAAAAACAGGAGGAAGAGGGGTGGAGGAGAAGAAGAGGAGGAAGAGGGGTGGAGGAGGAGAAGAGGAGAAGGAAGAGGAGGAGGAGGAGAAAAATAGGGATGGAGGTGAAAGAGAAGGAGAAAAATAGGAAGAGGGGTGGAGGAGGAGAAGAGGAGGAGGAAGAGGAGGAGGAGGCGAAAAATAGGGATGGAGGAGAAAGAGGAGGAGGAGAAAAATAGGAGGAAGAGGGGTGGAAGAGGAAGAGGAGGAGGCAGAGGAGGAGGAGAAAAATAGGAAGGGGTGGAGGAGGAGAAGAGGAGGAGGGGAAAAAAAGGGGTGGAGAAGAAGAGAAAGAGGAAGAGGAGGAAGAGGAAGAGGAGGAGAAAAATAGGAGGAAGAGGGGTGGAGGAGGAGAAGAGAAGGAGGAGGAGAAGAAGAGGAGGAAGAGGGGTGGAGGAGGAGAAGAGGAGAAGGAAGAGGAGGAGTAGGAGAAAAATAGGGATGGAGGAAAAAGAGAGGAGGAGGAGAAAAATAGGAGGAAGAGGGGTGGAGGAGAAGAGAAGGAAGCGGAGGAGGAGGAGAAAAATAGGAAGAGGGGTGGAGGAGGAGAAGAGAAGGAGGCAGAGGAGGAGGAGGAGGAGAAGAAGAGGGGTGGAGGAGGAGAAGAGGAGGAGGAGGAGGAGGAGGAGGAGGAGGAGGAGGAGAAAAATAGGAAGGGGTGGAGGAGGAGAAGAGGAGGAGGAGAAAAAAAGAGGTGGAGAAAAAGAGAAAGAGGAAGAAGAGGAGGAGGAGGAGGAGGAGAAAAATAGGAGGAAGAGGGGTGGAGGAGGAGAAGAGGAGGAGGAGATGGAGATGGAGGCTGAAGCAGGGAGAAGCTGCCGCGAGATGCTTTCCCTCCGCTGGGGAAGCCGGCAGAGATAGTCGCTCCGGCACCCGCCTGCCCAGCATAATCACTTCATTACATTGTCAGATGTTTGCAGTAATTCAAGTTCTTCCTAAAAGGGGGTAAAAAAAAAATAAATGCATTTTAAAACAATCAAATTATTCTCATTAGGGATGTAAAACGCAGCGACTGGAGAGAGACGGAGAGGGAGGGAGAAACCCTCATCAACCTGATTTGAAAAGCTGGAGCTTAGCTCGGGCGCTTCATCCTACCAGCCGCCTGATCCCCGGGTGCCTTTGAGGTGGGAATTATCGACAATGGTGAGCTTCCGCCACAGGCCCACAGACGCCTTGGCATCCTCTTCATTGGAAACGTTCGAACCCTTCCAGAATCAATCCCGCATATTTAGCTGTGACCCAATATTTGAGGGGCTGCCCCAAAGAAGAGGGAGTCAAGCTATTTTCCAAAGCACCCGAAAGCACCCCAAGAAACAACGAACTAACCAAGGAGAGAAGCAACCTGGAAACGAAGGAGAAATTTCCTGACAGTGAGAACAATGAACCAGTGGAACAACTGGCCTCCAGACGTTCGGTGGGATCCACGTGCACAGATAACACTGATGATGCCATGAAACATCTGGAAGAAAACTGGCAAGCTCAGGGAGCCCCCGGAACCCCTCATGTCAATCCCGAAGTACAGATATTCTCCTTTATTGGGGGGTGAAATGCTGAGATGGCTGAATTGGCTGCTGGGATTGGAGAAAAAGACAATGTATTTTTTTTGCTGACTGGGGAAGCCCTGATAAGACATTTTTGCACTAAACGGAGGGGGGGAAAATGAATTTATGATTTATGGTTTTGACGATTAGACAGGAGGGTTTGCGGTAGATATTGAGTAAGAGGTAAATCTGTAGTGGTATTTATACCTGATGTAAAGAAAACCAGAAGCTATTTCTTTGGTGTATTTTTTTTCCCCACTTCCTTTTCTACTTTCCTTTTCCTTGGATCCGTTTTCTTGCACTTCTCTTTGATTTCTTTTTCATTCTTTTTTTTTTTTACTTCGTGTTAGTTTCATAGTCTGTTTAAAAACAAATCACATGCAAAATGTACACGCAAACACATATACATATATATTCCGTGTTCCCCTGAAAATAAGACCCTGTCTTCTATTTTTTTGAACCCTGAAATAAGCGCTTGGCCTTATTACCATGCGTTCAAAAGCCCGATTGGGTTTATTATCAGGGGATGTCTTATTTTGGGGGAAACAGGGTATCTATCTATCTCTATCATCTCTATTTATTTATTTATATCTATTTGTTTCTATCTCTTATCTGTCTCTAGTTCTCTCTCTCTCTCTCTCTCTCTCTCTCTCTCTCTCTTATCCTCTCTCTCTCTCTCTCTCTCTATCTATCTATCTATTCATCTCTCTCTCTCTCTCTCTCTCTATCCTATCTCTCTCTCTCTCTCTATCTATCTATTCATCTCTCTCTCTCTCTCTATCTTATCCTATCTCTCTCTCTCTCTCTATCTCTCTATCTATTCATCTCTCTCTCTCTCTCTCTATCTTATCCTCTCTCTCTCTCTCTCTCTATCTATCTATTCATCTCTCTCTCTCTCTCTCTCTATCTATCTTATCCTATCTCTCTCTCTCTCTCTCTCATCCTATCTACCTATCTATCCTGTTCCCCCGAAAATAAGACCCTGTCTTCTATTTTTTTGAACCCTGAAATAAGCTCTTGGCCTTATTGCCATGCGCTCAAAAGCCCAATTGGGCTTATTATCAGGGGAGGTCTTATTTTGGGGGAAACAGGGTATCTATCTATCTCTATCATCTCTATTTATTTATTTATATCTATTTGTTTCTGTCTCTTATCTGTCTCTAGTTCTCTCTCTCTCTCTCTCTATCTATCTTATCCTATCTATCTATCTATCTATCTATCTCTCTCTATCTCTCTATCTATCTTATCCTATCTATCTATCTATCTATCTATCTATCTATCTATCTATCTATCTTGTTCCCCCGAAAATAAGACCCTGTCTTCTATTTTTTTGAACCCTGAAATAAGCGCTTGGCCTTATTGCCGTGCGCTCAAAAGCCCGATTGGGCTTATTATCAGGGGATGTCTTATTTTGGGGGAAACAGGGTACTTTGGAAAGCAAGTTGACCCCCCTCTTCTTTGTGGCAGCTCCTCAAATGCTGGAATATCTGCTATCATGTCCTTCCTAGTCCTTTTTTCCCCTCTAGACTGCCCATACCCAAATCCTTCAACCCAGGGGTGAAATCCAGCAGGTTCTGACAGGTTCTGGAGAACCAGTAGCGGAAATTTTGAGTAGTTCGGAGAACCGGCAAATACCACCTCTGGCTGGCCCCAGAGTGTGGTGGGAATGGGGATTTTGCGGTATCCTTCCCCTGGAGTTGGGAGAGAATGGGGATTTTGTAGTATCCTTCCCCTTGGAGTGGGGTGGGAATGGGGATTTTGTAGTATCCTTCCCCTTGGAGTGGGGTGGGAATGGAGATTTTACAGTATCCTTTCCCTGCCACGCCAACCAAGCCACGCCCACTAAACCATGCCCACAGAACCGGTAGTAAAAAGAAATTGGATTTCACCACTGCTTCAACCGTTCTTCATATATTTTTGTCTCCAGACAAAAGCTTCAGAGCTGGTTTCCCTTCTTCTGTGCCAATGTGGTTTATTTAGTAAAGTTTTATGCTCTTGGTAAAAAAATAATGTCCCAGGAGTTTTGTTTTTTTCTCTGGATTCACCAACTGGACTGGTGACAAGAGTCCCGATTAGTTCCAGCTTTTGCTTTCTAAACGAAATTGCATTTTACCTCTCCTTTAAGAAAACCAGCCAAAGCACCCGAAGGCCCAGACAAGGAATAAAATGCATGGAAACTGACCAAGGAGAGATTCAACCTGGAAATAAGGAGGAATTTCCTGACAGTGAGAGCAATCAACCCATGGAACAGAAGTTGCCTTCAGAAGTTCTGGGAGCTTCATCCCTGGAGGCTTTCAAGAAGAGACTGGACTGCCATCTCTCAGAAATGGGGTAGGGTCTCCTGCTTGGAAAGGGGGTTGGACTAGATGACCTACAGGGTCCCTTCCAACTCTGTTCATCTGTTAATCAGCCTTTTCATTCATGCTAAAATGCTTCCATGGAGACACACGGCAGACATACATACACACGCACAGCTGAAACATTTCCTTGACAGCACTTGAATAAAAGGGTGTTACCGCACTAATTGAATAATTGATTTTTTAAAACTAACCTTCTGTCTTTCCATCTATCACCATGGAGGGGGGAAAAAAAAATCCTTTCCCCGCCAGCCATTAAAAGCTTGGCTGGCGGCGCTCTTGAATTAAAATAAATACGAAATGCATCGGCTTTGCGAGACAACAATTGGATAAAAGCACCTGTTAAAGACTTGACGGGGAAAACGGGCATGGATCTTTTTCAAATATCATTGCGCCGGCGAATTTCGCTTTGCGTTTCTTTGCTCCGTGCACTTAAACCCGTGTCAAGCAAAAAGACCCCGGCTCCATTGGCCAACGTGGCCAACTTGATCTTGGTTAATATTTAAGAGAGGAAGAGGGTTAATGCAACATGCTGCATAACTGGCTTGTGGATTGCTACTGGTTCTCCCCAGTTCTTGCGAACCGGTAGTGGAAATTTTGAGTAGTTCAGAGAACCGGTAAATACTACCTCTGCCTGGCCCCACCCCCAATCTATTCGCTTCCTCCCGACTGCCAGCTGATCGGCTAGAAGGAAAAAATCAGGGCTCGCAAAGAAAAGAAAAGGAAAAAAAAAAAGACACTGTCGCTTTAAATTGAGAAGCCAAGAAGCCTCACCAACTGGTCGGCTAAAACTGATCCGCTCCTGGTAAATCGCTCGGTAGTGGTAGATTGGCAATAGAGGCCAAGCTGCCTGAAAGCAGTTTCTGATGCTCTCGGTGGTGGCAGAGCGGCAAAAAACTGTTTAAACTCTTGCCGTGGTGCTTCAAAGGGCCGCCCTACAGCTGATCGGCGGTAAAAGGTAGTGTGGTGGTAGACCAGTGCACACCAAAAACAAATGGGTAGACCGGAACGGCTCTGCAAGAGTTAAAAGCCTGGTAGACCAGTACCTCTGCTAAATCCTAAAAATTTGTTTGTCACATGACTATCAAACCACGCCCACAAAATAAGCCACGCCCAGAGAGCCAGTAGTAAAAAAAATTTAGAACCTACCCCTAGCGGGGGGGTCAGTGTGCAAACGCAGAGTTTAAGTCAGGGGTCGGCAACCTTAAATACTCAAAGAGCCATTTGGACCCAGTTTCCCACAGAAAAGAAAACACCGGGAGCCACAAAACCCCTTTTGACATCTAAAATGAAGATAACACTGCATATATCGTTTTTTACCTTTACGCTATGTATAAAAAATATATATAATGGATTGCATGTATGAAATCAATGACCTGCTACAGAGAAAACAATTTTTTATTTCTTTTTTTTTATTGAAAGAGTTTTACAAATACAGATTTTATCCCCTTCCCCCCCCTTTCCCTCCCTAACCCTTACCCTCCCCTACCCCCATGACTTCCCCAGGGTGAAATCCAAATCCAAATCACATTATATAATACTTTACCGCCCATCTACTCTACCCCCTGTGTACTATACATTTCTTCCTAACATACAACTATTCTACCCCATATATACTATGCATTTCTACACAACATTCAGCTAAAAGTTATCTGGTACTTCCATTTCTCCACTCCCGTACATAAATCTCTTGGATCCGGTCTTTTAGATATGCTGGCCAAAAAACTGGCCGTCTTCAGAGTCCATTCTTCGATAGTAAACATAACATCCCTTTCCCAGTATTAACTAATCAATAACCTGGCTATTATATACTATCACCTTATACAATATCAATTTTATTTCACCCAATAAAAAAACCTTAACTATACCCAAGAAAAACAATTGAGGAGAAAATTGGAATTTTTTCCTCAAAACATTTTATATAACCCACCAAATTTTTATCCAAAAATCCTTCACTTTCTTGCAGGTATATATGATAATAGTAACCTCCAAACAATCACTTCAGATTAATCCCTTCTTCCAACAGTATATTTAATGTCTTTAATTACCATCTGCCCCCATCATTGAAGAATACTTCCATATATAAACCCCCCCCAAGTGACTTTATATTTATATTCCATATGATATGACCAAAATCCAACCACAACAGTCGTCTTTGATTTTTCCTCTGTAATGTCTTTCATCTAAATTGTTAATTCCATCAACCGTGTTAGGGTAACAACCAGATCGTCTGTAAGTGCCCTTGTTCTCTATTCCTCTTGCCTTATAGCTATTCCCTTCAACGCACTCATAGTCCATCTTTCACAAAGTTTGTAATAGAAAGTTTCAATTCACTCGATCACAGGCCTTCTCCTCATCCAAAAACACCAGCACTGCAGTGATCTGTTTATTCCTCTCAAAATAGTCCAATAAATCTATAATTTGCCTCACATTATCTTTCATATATCTGCCTTCTATAAGTCCTGCTTAGTCATAATGAATCACCTCATCATCTGTTGGCTAATACTTTTGCAAAAAAAAAAAATTGATCCGTATTCAAGAAAAATATTAGTCTAAAATTTTTCTGATTTTTGTAGAACCTGCTTCCTCTTAAGGGGGTATTTTACCCCCTTGTTATGTTCAGCTTGGCTCCTCCCATGGCTTCGAATTTTTGTGTTTTACCCTTGACTCCCTTCTTGTGTGGTGGCTTGGGTCTCTGCTGTTGTTTTTCTAGAATATGTTTGTAGGCTGAAAGAGTTATATGTTGATCTTTAGCTTTATAGTCCCCTGTGACTCCTTGTATTTCCATTGCCTCCATCTCCATCTGCTTCCACTGGATTTCAATCTCTTGTTCAGCTTGCTTTTCTTTATCACCCTTCTATGTTTCCAACACTGAAGATGTACATGGAAATGTTGGGCCAATTTTTAAAACATTGAGGTAAAATTCTTCCACTTTTTCAACAGTATTTAGTCGATATCTCTCTCCTTGATACCTCAATGTTATGCCAACTGGAGCATCCCATCTAAATAGAATTTGCTGTTTATTTAATTCCATCACCAAAAATCCAAAATCCTTTCTGTCTCTTAACATCTTGGGTGGAAGCTCTTTATAAATCCCAATCTGCCTTCCGTCCACTTGTAAGGTAGAAACAAAAGACTTCTGCAGGATATCATTTCTTATTTTTTTATCTGTAAAGTAGGCAATTGCCTTTCCCTTGCCACCCACGAATTTACTCTGTAAACCTTGTCAATCTTGCAGAAAATCACATCAGGGCTAACCTTTAACATCACGGCCAAGGCATCACAAACCCTTCTCAAATCCTCTCTGTTATTTTCCTTTATGCCTCTCAACCTTACAGCAAACTCCATAATTCTAAATTGCATCATTGTCACTTCATTTTCAATCCTTTGCGTTTTATTGTCCACATTAGAAATTTTATAATCAGCTTCCTTGATTTTGAATTCTACTTCTGAACTAAGTTCTTGCACTCTTTTATCAATTTGGACCACTACTTCTGAGAAGCCAGTTAAAACTGTCAGTATATCTTGCTTCACCTTGTCATACTTTTCTTGAACCACCTCCTTAATTTCCTGTTGAGATTTTTTTAAATTTCTGATCCATAATTTCATCTTGTTTCATCAGAGCTGCAACAATAAATTCTTTCAATTCTTCAAAACCAGTCTCCTTTATCTGGCTGAAAGGCTGCTCTTGTGACTTATGAGTGGGGGAGCCCCCCCCTACAGCTTTAATGCCTAGCTTTGTTTGCTGTAAAGCCATTCTGCCACGTAGTCTATCTTTTTCTGAAAAAGAAAAAAGGAAGTCTTCCCTCCCTTTTCACCACCACAAAGTCCTCTTAAAAATTTTCCCCAACTTTAATCAGTTAAGGGAAAAGGAATAGATCAAGATCTCTTTAAAAAAGATTTTTCCGTTTTCTTCTAGCCAGTGCTGTTACTTTAAGTACTTTGTAGCGTATTGAAACAATCATGCAAATCCACTTTCGCTTTCAGCTTTTCCTAGCGCTGAAGCCGGACGCCATTTTAACAAACTTTCACTCTTTCTCCATTCTTTAAATTCAATCACAGGGCTAGTAGAAATACTTGCAGTTTTAAGTTTCAGGTCCAGATTCCACCCTGTTTATTTTGATGATTCTCTTTACTTTCCCTGATAAAGTTGGTCACGTCGTCTGGCTCTGCTAGGTGCAGAGTTGTCCCCGGAGCCCGGAGCCTCGGTGAGCTGGATAGGGAGCCTCATCCTGCTTCCTCCCCAGAAGCAAAAAAAGCAATCTGGGGATTCCACGGGGGGCTCAACCTGATCTCGCCGGCTCTCCTCACGGTTCCTGTGGAACTCGGAGTTTTTTGAGCCGCCTCTCAGCTGTAGAGGCGGCTCTTTACGGATGGCGGGGCTAGCGGTCTTGAGAAGACCATCTAGCGACGACGACGGTGCCAACCGGAAGCCCAGTCCATTCTATTTCTATTCCATTCTATTTCTATTCCATTCTATTTCTATTCCATTCTATTTCTATTCCATTCCACTCCAGTCCAGTCCAGTCCATTTTATTTCTATTCTATTTCGGTCTAGTCTACTCCACTTCAGTCCAGTCCAGTCCAATCCAATTTAGTCCAGTCCAGTCCAATCTATTTTTATTCCATTCTACACCAGTCCATTCCACTCCATTCCATTCCATTCCAGTCCAGTCCAGTCTAGTTCAGTCCAGTCCAGTCCTGTCCATTCTATTTCTATTCTATTACGGTCTAGTCTACTCCAGTCCAGTCCATTCTATTTCTATTCCATTCCACTCGAGTCCAATCCAGTCCAGTCCAGTCCTGTCCATTCTATTTCTATTCTATTACGGTCTAGTCTATTCCACTTCAGTCCAGTCCAGTCCATACTATTTCTATTCCATTCCACTCCAGTCCAATCCAGTCCAGTCCAGTCCAGTCCAATCCAGTCCAGTCCAGTCCAGTCCAGTCCAGTCCAGTCCTGTCCATTCTATTTCTATTCTATTATGGTCTAGTCTACTCCAGTCCAGTCCAGTCCAGTCCATTTCAGTCCATTCTATTTCTATTCCATTCCACTCCAGTTTAGTCCAGTCCAGGCCTGTCCATTCTATTTCTATTCCATTCCACAACGGTCCAGTCCAGAACAGTCTAGTCCAGTCCTGTCCATTCTATTTCTATTCCATTCTATTTCTATTCCATTCCACCCCAGTTCAATCCAGTCCAGTCCATTCTATTTCTATTCCTTTCCAGTCCAGTCCTGTTCAGTCCAGTCCAGTCCAATCTATTTCTATTCCATTCCACACCAGTCCAGTCCAGTCTAGTCCATTCTATTTCTATTCCATTCCACAACCGTTCAGTCCAGAACAGTCCAGAACAGTCTAGTCCAGTCCATGTCCAGTCCAGTCCAGTCCTTTCCAGTCCAGTCCAGTCCATTCTATTTCTATTCCATTCCACTCCAGTCTAGTAAAGTCCAGTCCAGTCTAGTCCATTCTATTTCTATTCCAGTCCACAACTGGACTGGACTGGAAAGGAATAGAAATAGAATGGACTGGAGTGGAATGGAATAGAAATAGAATGGACAGGACTGGACTGGACTGGACATGGACTGGACTGTTGTGGACTGGAATAGAAATAGAAGGGAATAGAAATAGAATGGATTGGACTGGACTGGACTGGACTGGACTGGAATGAAATAGAAATAGAATGGACTGGACTGGACTGGACTGGATTGGACTGAAGTGGAGTAGACTAGACCATAATAGAATAGAAATAGAATGGACTGGACTAGATGGGACTGGACTGGACTGGACTGGAAAGGAATAGAAATAGAATGGACTGGACTGGAATGGAATAGAAATAGAATGGACAGGACTGGACTGGACTGGATTGGACTAGACATGGACTGGAATGTTGTGGACTGGAATAGAAATAGAAGGGAATAGAAATAGAATGGACTGCACTGGACTGGACTGGACTGCACTGGACTGAAGTGGAGTAGACTAGACCTTAATAGAATAGAAATAGAATGGACTGGTGTGGAATGGAATAGAAATTGATTGGACTGGACTGGACTGGACTGGACTGAACTGGAAAGGAATGGAAATAGAATGGACTGGACTGGACTGGACTGGATTGGACTGGACTGGAATGGAATAGAAATAGAATGGACTGGACTGTACTGGACTGAAGTGGAGTAGACTAGACATTAATAGAATAGAAATAGAATGGACAGGACTGGACTAGAGTGTTGTAGAATGGAATAGGAATAGAATCGACTAGACTGGAATGGACTGGTGTGGAATGGAATAAAAATAGATTGGACAGGACTGAACTGGAAAGGAATAGAAATAGAATGGACTGGACTGGACTGGACATGGAATGGACTGGAATAGAAATAGAATGGAATAGAAATAGAATGGAATAGAAATAGAATGGAATAGAAATAGAATGGAATAGACTGGAATGGATTGGACTGGAGTGGAATGGAATAGAAATAGAATGGACAGGACTGGACTGGACTGGACTGAAGTGGAGTAGACTAGACCTTAATAGAATAGAAATAGAATGGACTGGTGTGGAATGGAATAAAAATAGAATGGACTGGACTGCACAGGACTGAAGTGGAATAGAAATAGAATGGACAGGCCTGGACTTGACTGGACTGGACTGGAGTGGTCTGGAATGGAATTGAATAGAAATAGAATGGACTGGACTGGACTGAAGTGGAATAGAAATGGACTTGACTGTTTGTGTGCGTGTGTGAGACGGGGACAGAACACCTTGAATAGGCCACGCTATTTCCCTTCCACCGATTCCGATAGTGGTACACATTTGTTATTCCTTGAAAAGTTGGTGCATAAGCTCTTTTTCTGTCTTGCACTCTTCCCACCCCCCTCCTCAGCTCTAAGCGTTGTCGCCTGACTGTCACTTTTTAAATTTGGGTTGAAGTTTGCACTTTCTTTCTAACTTTATTTCCGCCAAAGCCTTTAGGGGGTCTCTAGGGAGGGAGGCTAATTGATGCACCGATTCCCACACTCGTGGGGCACACACGGCTGTCTGCACCAACCTGATTTCACAATGCTTTTTTTTTTTTTAACACTCCCCACTTCCCTTTTTTAAGTCGTTCTCCAGCCTCCGTGAGCCGCTCTGTTCCTTTGCAATAATACCCGCTTCGCTCCCCAGGAAACGAATGTCGTTCAGGGAAAAGTGGTGGAGCTCCGTTTGCAAAAAAAAAAATAATTTAAAAAAAAAATGGAATTCCTACCGACCTTGTGAAACTGACTGCTGGAAATTGACACACCTGATTATCTCATGAAAATCAGATGGTGAAAGTGGCTCTAAAATGGGCAAAGTAAAAAGGGAAGGCAGTCTGTTATGCAGCTCCCCCTTTCCCTCTGGGTCTCTTTTCCCTCCCTCTCTAAATTTCCTTCCTCCCTCTCTCCCTTCCTCCCATTTCTCAATCCCTTCCTTCCTTCCTTCCTTCCTTCCTTCCTTCCTTCCTTCCTTCCTTCGTCCCTTCCCTCCTTCCTTTCTTTTATCCCAAATTCCTTCCCTCCCTTCTCCCTTTATCTCTTCCCTTCCCTCCTCCTTCCTTCCTTCCTTTCCCCTCCCCTCCTTCCTTCCCTTCCCTTCCTCCTTGATCTTTCCTTCCTCCCTCCTCTTCCTTTCCTTTCCTTTCTCCCTTCCTCATCCCTTCCTCTTACTTCCCTTCCCTTCCTCCTTGATCTTTCCCTTCCCTTTCTCCCGCATTCCTTCCCTCTCCCTCTCCTTTCCCTCTCTCCTTCATTCTTCCCCTCCTCTCCTTCCTTCCTTTCTGTCCCCTCCCCTTCTTCCTTCCTTCCCCCATTCCTTCCCTTCCTCCCTCATCTTTTCTTACTCCCATCCTCACCCCTCCCTTTTCCTTTCCTTTCCCTTCCCTTCCTCGTCCCTCCCTCCCTCTTTTCCTTTCCTTTCCTTTCCTTTCCTTTCCTTTCCTTTCCTTTCCTGCTCCCTCCCTCCCTCCCTTCCCAAATCAATCTATTTCCAAACCTACACACAGACTCCTCAACCCCTGTCCCAAACCCACGGGCTCTTTTTAAAAAAAAAACACCAGCCAGACTTTGCCTGGCAGACAGTAATTGTATTCAAAAATTGCTGTTACCTTGCGGGTTTCCCACCCCCACCCCAAATGTTGTTGATCCTGCAGATGTGCCCAGGAAATTGTGTAACCGCATTTAAGTTTTGAAAGTACTTTTAGTGCAATTGTAACCGAGATTGAGAAAATAACCCTCCAGATTTACTGATCAATTTCACGTTGATTGATAGCAGAGGGTGAGCTCTTCCACTCGCCCAAACTATTTGAAGGAGGGCAACGGCTGAACGATTCCACCCCCTCCCAATAAAGCTGTAAAAAAAAAAAGAAGAAGAAGAAGAAAAGACGAGACTGCATGGAATTAATTTAAGCTGCTGAAGGAACTGCAGAAACTGGGGTGCCATTCACACAACGGACTAAAACCCCGAGCAAGCAAGACGGAAGGGAGGAGTGGGTGGGAAACCACTTTGGCGTCTGTGGGCCACGTTTTTTTTCCCCCAGAGCTGCAAAATTATTATCATTCACGTGGATAAGCTATCCATCAATTTCAGGAAAGAATTGCTGCCTTGTATTAATGGCTTCTTTTGGGACAGAAGCTATTTCGTGCTTTCGTTTTGGGGTGTTCCCCCCCCCCGGAAGACTTTTATTGATTTTTTTTTTTTTTTTTGGCAGATGCTTTCCTGCCTTTAAAATATATATCGGTGGTTTGGGAGCCACGCAGGAGGTTGGGCAGAAATGGAGATGGGTGTTTTTGTGACCTCACCCTGCCAACAGAAGTGCGTATAGTCAAGGCTTATGGTTTTCCCAGTTGCAATGGATGGCTGGGAAAGTTGGACCATAAGGAAGGCTGAGAAGGCCAAAGAATGGAGGCCTTTAAACTCTGGTGCTGGAGAAGATTCCTGAGAGTCCCTTGGACTGCAAGGCCATCCAACCGGTCGGTCCTAGAGGAGATCAACCCTGGCTGCTCTCTAGAAGGTCAGATTCTGAAGAGGAAACTCAAGTACTTTGGCCACCTAAGGAGAAGGAAGGACTCCCTGGAGAAGAGCCCAATGCTGGGAACGATGGAGGGCAAAAGGAGAAGAAGGGGACGGCAGAGAAGGAGGTGGCTGGATGGAGTCACTGAAGCAGTCAGCGTGAGCTTAAATGGATTCCTGAGGATGGTAGAGGACAGAAAGGCCTGGAGGAACATGGTCCATGGGGTCCCGATGGGTCGGACACAACCTCGCAACTAACAACAACTTCTCCTTCTGTTGGGCACTAACCGGAACACGCCATATTTGGTCAAATATTTTATGGAGAACGGTCTGCAACCTCAAACACTCAAAGAGCTATTTGGACCCGTTTCCCACAGAAAAGAAAACACCGGGAGCCACAAAAACCCTTCCCGTGCCTGACTATTTCTTGAGCGGCCACAAAACTAGCATATGTAGTTGAATGAAACGTTCTGTTTTCTTCTGAAACTTTTCTTTTCTTGGATTTATCCATGGTTGGTCTACCGCGGGTTGAAAAGCTCAATAAATCACGTGCCGGTGGGTGTCGCACATTGGCGGTTGTGATGCATATTTTGAGTGACAGGGAGCTGCAGCAGAAGGAGGAAAGAGCCACATGCGGCTCCAGAGCCGCAGGTTGCTGACAGGTTGCTGGGGATGTTATTTTATCAACTCTTAGCTGGTAGGATCTAACCAAGGACCTAAGAGCTGATAAAATAACACAGTCCTAGACTGTGAATCAAATTGAAGATTAAATCTTAAATAATAATAATAATAACAATAATTCTTTAAAAAACCACTAGTGTTTTTCAGATGGCGTGAAAAACCACTCGCCCGTCTCCGCCACCCCATCTTAACTTGGTTTCTCTTGATGGCTTAATTCTGCCGGCAGCCTAAGAGAAAAACTGGGTTCCATTAATGGGACAAACCGCAGACAAGCCTCCCATGTTGTGGGAATCTAATTCTGTGATGGCGAACCTATGGCACACATGCCACAGGTGGCACGTGTTGCCATATCAGTGGGCACGCGAGCTCAGCTCCGGTGCACATCCATGCACTGGCCAGCTGATTTTCGGGCCTTCTGGGCCCACCAGAAGTAGGGAAACAGGTTGTTTCCTGCTTCCGGAGAGCCTCGGGGGTGGTGGGGAATGCCTGTTTTTTGCTGTCTCTGGCCTCCAGAGCCTCTCTAGGAGTCTGGGGAGGGCGAAAATAGGTTTTTCCCCCTGCCGGAGGCCCTATGGAGGCCAAAAATGGCTCGTTTGCCAACTTTTGGTGGGACAAACAGGCCATTTTTGGCCTCCGGAGGGTCTCTGGGGGGTGGGGAAGGCAGTTTTTGCCCTCCCCAGACTCCTAGAAAGGCTCTGGAGCCATGTGAGAGAGAAAAACGGGCCTACCAGGCCATTGCATGCCAGTAGCGGAGGGAGGGGGTTGTACACGCATACAGGGGGGTGGGACACATAGAATTATGGGTTCTATCACGCGCGACCCCCCCATGCCCCCTCCCTCCTGGCACACGATGGCAAAACGGTTAGCCATCACTGATCTAATTCTTGGGTGCCAAGAATGTTTCCAAACCTGGTTTCTATCGCACAATCATGGAATTTCAATGGGGTGGGCAGATGATGCCACCCCCTCCATGTAACCCTCGCCCTTTCTAGTCTACCAGTCCTTTTTGTACAAAAAGAAGCTGTTCAGGAAAAGAAAAAAAGGGAAAAAATCCCCCAGAATTGAGCAATTTTGGGGGGTGGGGGGATCACGGCCATTAAGGCTTTTTCTCCAGCCAATTTGGGTTTCTAATAAAAGGGCAACTCCACCCCCCCCAAACCCTGATTAAATGTCAAGTTTTGTAAGATTTGCAGCAGGGATGAGACATTATATTTTGCCCTTGACTTGAAATGAACGGTGGGGAGAGCAGAGTCATTTCCAAAATGTCTATCAAACGAAGCTGGAATTTACATTTAATTGGCTTGTATTTAGTTGCCCCCAAAAGAGCCCTTTTGGGATGGATTTTTGCCCTTTAGGGGCATAAAACAAGATGCAGGCTGGTCTAAAAACTCTCCAAGCACCACAACTAAAATGTTTCCAGAGTTTTGAACATCCTCGGAGAGTCACAATGGCTCACCTCGGCCTTCCGACCATGAAGGATGCACACCCAGGTGCACAGCTCCCCTCCCAACACAGTGTGATTTCCCCCCCCCCCCGCGTTCGATTTCTGGCACAGAAGGACCAGCAAAGGCATCTCCGACAGCTGGCCGAGCCAAAAAAAAAAAAAAAGATTTGCAAAGGAAATACAGGGAGTCCTCGACTTACAACAGCTCATTTAGTGACCGTTCAAAGTTACAACGGCATTAAAGCCAGATTCACTTAACAACTGGGTTAGGAACATCTGTTGTGGCCTATCGGTCGCCGGCACTTTCCAGCAGCCAAATCGGAGGAGGAGGAGGAGGTGTGGGAGTCGGGGTCAGCATCAAGGCAACCTGAGAGCTCTGAGGGGGAGGAGGGAATGGAGCCGTCACAGAGAGAGACAGAGGTAGAGCCTGGGCCATCCGTCAGCCCTCCGATGGAGAGGCAACAGCCCCCAGGTCTGGAGGTGGCTGATGAAGAGGAGGAGGAACAGCTGGGTCCAGTACCTGATGCACAGAAGGTAGAGGAGAGGAGAGCAGTGGAAATCTATGGGCCGGTCCTTGGGACGGAAGAGCCACCGCTGCTAGCAAAGCCCCGCCCTAACTCTGGGGATCAAAGGCAGGGGGCGGAGATAAATAGATGGGGCAGACAACTATTCATCTCCTTGTCAGTTCTCCAATGGAGAGTCAACAGCCCCCAGGTCTGGAGGTGGCTGATGAAGAGGAGGAGGAACAGCTGGGTCCAGTGCCTGATGCACAGAAGGCAGAGGAGAGGAGAGCAGTGGAAATCTATGGGCCGGCCGATCCTTGGGATAGAAGAGCCACCGCTGCTAGCGAAGCCCCATCCTAGCTCTGGGGATCAAAGGCAGGGGGTGGAGATGAATTGATGTGGCAGACAACTATTCCTCTCCCTGCCGGATGGGCTTGTTTGCCTGCCGGGGCTGCCGGCGCTCCTAATAAAAGGAATCATTGCTTCAATTACAGAAGGTTTGTCGTGTTTGGGGGAGCTGGCTCAGAACATTATCAACTGCAGCGATTCCCTTTAACAACTGTGGGAAGAGAGGCTGTAAAATGGGGCAAGCCTCACTTAACAAATGCCTCACTTAACAACAGAAACTTCGGGCTCAATTGTGGTTGTAAGTTGAGGACTGCCTAGATCGCAACTGAGCCCAGAATTTAGGCGGCTAAGCGAGAAATTTATCAAGGGTGCTTCGCCCCGTTTCACGACCTTTCTTGTTGCATTTGTTAAACGAATCGCTGCAGTGGTTAAATGAACCACTGCGTGGTCGTTAAATGAATCTGGCTTCCCTCGTTGAATTTGCTCATCGGGAGGTCGCAAAAGGGGATCATGTGACCCCGGGATGCTGCAACCATCATAAATATGAGTTAGTTGCCAAACATCTGAATTTTGATCATGTGACCATGAGGGATGCTGCAATGGTCGTAAGTGTGAAAAACAGTCATGAGTCTCTTTTTTCAGTGCCGTTGTGACTTCAAATGGTCACTAAACGAACCGTTGTAAGTCATGGACTCCCTGTAGAGTTTAGTTATTTGAAAGATTCTCCAGGGAGGAAAAGCTACCTTTCCTTTAATGATTAAGAGTCCGTCTTCGTCTTACGACCACAATTTTTTTTTTTGCCTTAATTTATATGCCGCCCTTCTCCGGAGACTCAGGGTGGCTTACAAAGCGTTAAGCAATAGCCTTCATACTTTTGTATATATTTATACAAAGTCAGCTTATTGCCCCCACAAACTGGGTCCTCATTTTACCTACCTTAGAAAGGATGGAAGGCTGAGTCAACCTTGAGCCTTGGAGAGGTTCGAACTTGCAGTAATTGCAAGCAGCAGATGTTAATCACAGTGCTTTAGTCCACTGTACTACAGGCTCAGTTAAGTTTTTAATCAGTCCCAGACTGTGAATCGAATTAAAGACGAAATCTATAATGAACAGATCAATATCCTGTGGGACTTTCAAAATCCAGACAGACAAGACATCTGGCCCACAAAACACAATGATCAACTCGCAAAGCATCCCTGGTCTGCTCTCGAGTTGCCATAGGCCAGAGGAGGATGGGAAACTGGTGAAACTGCCCAGCAGCCAAAGACAGATGCACATTCCATGCTTATCTCTCTCAAGGCTGTATCCCAGGGTTACCTACAGCAGCCGGAGGGGAGCGACCTCTTACAACCCGTGAAATTGCTCTGTTGGCGAATGTGATTGATGACACACCCTGGGGGGGAGACTGGAAAAACATTACATAGGGTGAGAGCTGGTTTCACTTGGGAACGTGCCGACATGAAGCTCCTAATAAATAACTGGATTTCTTTTGAAGCTTGGCTCGAGGCTGATGATTTAATTAGGGCACACACCTGGTATCACTATTGCGGGTAAGGAAAAATGTCTGGGTCATTTGATATTGCAATACCAGGTGATTCACGAATTGAAGAGAAACATCTAGAAAAAAAATAAGGATATATCGGGATCTACAAATTGAAATTGAGCGATTGTGGAGGAAGAAATCAAAGGGCTGCCTACATAATAAGTTCATGAAGTTCATTATTACCCGTGTCTCCCCGAAAATAAGACCCTGTGTCAGACTATGCTATCTCAAAATTAAATGAATTTCCAAACTGCCAATCTTTAAGGAAATCTTTCTTTAATTGAGCACAGCCACCAGATCATGACTCCGCGCGGACAAGACTGACCTTTTGCCCCCCAATCCCTCCCTTTCCGATCCCCAAATCTCTGCTTCTCATTGGCTATCTTCCAAGTCATTCTTCAGACTTCTTTTCTCGTCATCTCCCAGGAATGTGCCCCCTCCCCTCATTTCCACGACAACCCAACTTCAAAGGGATTTAGCAGGCAAAAGTTTCAGAGTTTCTCTCTCGCTCTCCTCTGCTCTCTATGCCAGCGTTGAAAACGCTGACACCTGTCTTATATTTTTTTGAACCCCAAAATAAGCGCTTGGCCTTATTTTCGGGGAGGTCTTATTATTTTGGGGCGCGTGAAGCAAGATGGGGCTCTCTTGCCATCTTACCTGATTTCCAGCTCTGCGTTTAAATATTTTCAGGGAGGGCTTATTTTCGGGGAGGGGGGAGCTTATTTTAGTGCATGCGCCCAAAAGCCCGATTGGGCTTATTATCAGGGGAGGTCTTATTTTCGGGGAAACAGGGTAGACCTGAATATTCTGAATTTGAAAAAAAACCCACCTTACTTGGAACTGCCTATATATTCAAACATTACCTTAACAGCTCTAGGTCCTTGGTTAGGAACCAGTTTTTACCAGTCCCAGACTGTGAATCAAATTGAAGATTAAATCTTAAATAATAATAATAATAATAATAATAATAATAATAATAATAATAACAACAACAACAAAAATAATAACAACAAAAATAACAACAATAATAATAATCCTTAAAAAAACCACTAATGCTGTTCAGATGGCCACTTCCCTGTCTCCGCCACCCCATCTTAACTTGGCTTCCCTTGATGGTTTAATTCTAAGAGAAAAGCTGGTTTGCATTAATATGACAAGCCGCAGATAAGTCACTGTTATGTTACTTTAGACTGGCATGTTGTGGGAATCTAGTTCTTGGATGCTAAAGGTGCTTCCAAACCCAGGAAGCCATGATTTCTATTGTGCAATCATGGCATCTCAACGGAGAGGGCAGGCAACGCTACCCGCCACCCTATGTAACCCGAAAATCTATTCTTCTTCTAGAATTTCAATTCTACAAATTTCACTTCGCACGGTTCTGGGGTCTACGACAACTCGCCATGGCCAACTTGCGGCGGCCAACTCACCGTGAGGCAACCTGCCATGGCCAACTCACTGCAGGACAAGAGTTAATATTAATATCAAGAAAATGGTGGAATTGACTATTTAAAGAGAGGATGAAAAGGGAGGCACAGCATGAAATGAGAATGACAAAAATTAAAATACTTTGTTCTATTTCTTTTAAATAATTGAATTGTTAAAATTATCCCACAGCCAGTTGATCATGGCGAGTTGGCTGTGGAGAATTGGCCGTGGCAAATTGGCCATGGTGAGTTGGATGTGGTGAGTTAGCCATGTTGAGTTGTCCATGTTGAACTGGCCATGGTAAGTTGTCCATGTTGAATTGGCCATGTTGAGTTGTCCATGTTGTGTTGGCCATGGTGAGTTGGCTATGGCAAGTTGGCCATGGTAAGTGGCCATGGCAAGTTGGATGTGGTGAGTTGGCCAAGTTGAGTTGGCCATGGTAAGTGGCCATGTTGAGTTGGCTGTGAAGAGTTGGCCATGGTAAGTGGCCATGTTAAGTTGGATGTGGTGAGTTGGCCATGTTGAGTTGGCCCATTGCAGGGTTTGTAACGGGAGCCCCGGAAGCAGTGATGGAAGAGAATTGCGGAAAACCCGGAGAAAATTTTGCCAGAATGGGAATCGGGTCTTGCGTTTTCCACTTGGCGACTTGTTGCATCCCAAGAAAATAAAGACGAAAACAACGTATACGAAGTATAGAATCAATTGTATTCCCCTTTGTGCTAAATGTACATGGGTTGGACATCTTCATTTGCTCATAATCATCTTTATCAGTAACACTTTACAATAACATTGAAGAGTACAGGAATTTTACAGGGTAAATATGTAGAATCACAGTTTCTCCCACCCAACCCCTCCCCAGGAAAATAAAATTAAATTAAATTAAAACAGGAAAGGTATTTTTTTTCCCCGTTGCTTTAAAAAAGTATCTGTTATAAAAAAAGTAAAGGAAATTAAATCTGATTTCCACCCCAAATGGAATGCCGTTAAAAAAAGAAGGGGAGAAAATAAAATTAATTCGCTTTTCCCCAGTCCGTTCTTTTTCCTTTAAAAAGACAAAGAGGGTTTCGGGATCTATATATATATATATTTTTCAATGGAGTTTTTCAAACCTTCTTCCCAGATTAAAAAAACTGAAATATTAATAATGTACAAATAAATTTACATTTGATAACAATGTTCCTTTACGTGCACATAGAAAAGGGCAAGAGGACATTTTTGCCACAAATTCAGATAAAAGTTTTGGAAAGGGGGGGGAAGGAAACATGGAAGGTCACAAAGGATGAAAATGAACCGTTGAGGCTGTTTGAGAGGAAAAAAAAGAAACCCTAAAAATAATGCTTTGGGTCATTCTTTTCGTAAAAAGGAGCCACGATAGCAATCAAACCGGTCGAAGATCTTTGCAAGTTGATCATAGTTAAACGGCCTTTCCCTGATCTGTCGGCCTCGGTCTATCGGCCTTCAGACGTGCCAGCTGGCAACTCCCCCACTTCCGCATGTTGGCTGGGGACCATGGGCGCTGTAGTCCCACACCAATGTTTTTCTCCTGGCGTCCCAGTGCCACACAGTTTGCTCAGATCAGGGCGAGATGCCAATGGCCTCCGTGCCTCACCCTGGGACTAACCATTAGCTGCATTCACACGGCACACCTCACCTCACCTGGCCATCAAATTCACCCGTGTTCCCCAATGAAAACTCCGATCCAAAATATTCACCTCGCTTGGAGAAATTGTGTTTTTTTTTTTTTTTGAATTTTGGACATTTTTTGCCTTCTTTAACGGGAGAGTTTCCGGCAATGAGACAAACAAATACATGAAGCTGGATTAAAATGAACCGAGGAGGGTGGCCCTGGGTGCGAAAGATCCCACTTTTCACGGGTGTCGTGTGGATGCGGCCCGGGGTTCTGTATTCTGTGCTGACTTGAAGGCAAGTAGACCCCCTTGGGCAAGAGGGAGACTAAACTCGCCCGGCATTAATTTGGGGAGCTAACACGGCATCCTTCCTTAGTAGCGGGTACCCTGAATGAGACTTCACTTCTAAGCTGCTCAATTTCTCCCTCTGTCCTGTATTCAAATCTTCCCCGTGCCTCAAATGTTCCCCTTCTTAGCAGCTCCCCTCGTTTCTTGGGCCTTGGGGGGAGACGGGGACGATGGACCTTCAGTTGTAGGCAATTTTGTTCCCCGGACTTTGGCTAAACTAGCTTGAGAGCTGGGGGAGGGGCCAATGGCCTAGATTTGCTCCAGAATGTTCCCCTTCTCTGCGGTAGAACTAGGCTGGGGGTTGGGATGGGAGACCACTCAGAAATCTAAGGCTAGACTGGGAAGTAGAAAAGAAACTACAGCAAAGGATTTCTCTAGCTCTGCCGAGAAGTCGCCAGGAGTTTTAAGAAGAGACAGGCCAGCCGTCGGTCTGAAATAATATAGGGTCTCCTGTTCGAGCGGGTGGGTTGACTAGAGGACCTCTAAAGGCCCCTTCCAATTTAGAAGAACAATTCTATTTTCTCTGTGCTCAATCTGTCCTCCTAGAATAAATTCGTTTCACCCTCTCAGGATGTGTGTACCTTTTAGTGTGGATTTCATTTTTAGAACAGAGAATGAGTTGGAAGGGACCTTGGAGGTCTTCTAGTCCAACCCCCTGCTTGAGTTGGGAGAGTCTATACCATTTCAGACCAATGGCTGCCCGAGTCACTTTATAAAGCGGTACTACTAATACTTCTCGTGATCTTGATTCTATCCCTCTGTTCATGCAGCCTAGGATTGCATCGGCTTTTTTGGCTGTCGCCGCAAACGGCTGGCTCATATTTATAGGCCTATTTTATTTTACCGCAAAACCCTTGGGGGGCTTCAGGTTAAATGGAGGCAGTGGGCCAGTTTCCACTAATCCTCCACTAATTCTCCTGGGACTACAACTCCCAGCACTCTTATCCAGCCGTTAGGAATGCTGGGAGTTCTAAATTTCCATACACAGGGTGGGAGCACCAAATCGGCAATGCTGGAGAATCCAATCAAGAGAAAAAAAATTCACAATATTTTTCCTTTCCCTGATAGGGTCCCTGGAAAAAAAAAACACCGCAAAACTCCAAAGCAAATCCAAAGATTTTCTAAACAGTTGCTTAAGCACAATAAAAACAGGAAAAGCTTTGCCGTCTTCCTTATCCTCCTTCGCCTCTACCAAGAATAAATGACAGAAACTTCTTTGAAGATTTTTGCTGGGCGTTGTAAACAACAGACAAAAACGAACGATCAGTTCAGACATCCAACATGGCGGCCCCTTCCTAATTTATTTTAATTTTGGGGGGGATTTTTTGGGGGGAAGGCTGAATATTGTATTTCGCTAATGACGTATTTTTCAACTCGGCGGCCGGAAGATGGGGGGACTTCAACTCCCAGAATCCCCCAGGCGTCATGGCTATGCTGGCTCAGGAATTCTGGGAGTTGAAGTCCACAAGTTGTCCCAGTTTGCTCACCTCTGTTTTAAACACACCTGCTTTTGATGTTCATCAGCCCAAACCCCTCAGAAATGTTAATTCAGAGTTGAGATTGGGGGATTTTGAAATATCGTCTCCTCGTTTCGTTGCCTTTATGTTTTGTAAGGCTAAACTCCAGATTTAACTGCCTTTAGCGAAACCTATCGGATTAAACTGAACTAACCAGCTTTAAATCCCATCGACTGCAATGGGCGACCTCCATCTTAACTCCGAAGTGGTTTTTTTTTGGTATAATTCACCGATTAATCCAGTTTTTCCAACTTGGGTGCCTCCAGACCAGAGATCTTCAAACTTGGCAGTTTTAAGACTTGTGGACTTCAACTCCCAGAATTCTCTAGCCAGCTATGCTGAGAATTCTGGGAGTTGAAGTCCACAAAGTCTTAAAGCTGCCAAGTTTGAAGACCTGAAGCAGCTGTCCAGCGGCTTTCCATTCCACCGAGTGGAAGGGCTGGGAGGAAATGGCCGGCACAGGCCAGGATTTCAACACATTTTGCCTATCCTGGTCTCAAAAGTCCTGGTCACCCCACTACTTTAAGGCACCCCAAAATTGGTGCAGAACGACATCCGGGGGTGGGTAGATTTCCAGATTACGTTCAAATTGGATCCTGCTGTTTTTAATGGCCTTTGCTGAAGAATCCTTAAGGCAGGGATCTCCAAACTTGGCAACTTTTAAGGCCTGTGGACTTCAACTCCCAGAATTCCTCAGCCAGCAAAGCTTTCAATTCTGGGAGTTGAAGTCCACAAGTCTTAAAAGTTGCCAAGTTTGGAGACCCCCTGCCTTGCGGGTTGCTTCATTTCCCCCCACCCCAATTTTTGCGGGGAAACCGGAAGTTGTTTTCGGTGGGGGAACCAAGGACCAAAACCGCAGTCAAATAATAAACATTTGGAGATGCGTTTTTAATAACAAGCATAATTTCGTTCCTAGATCGACGTTTCTCAACCTCGGCTAGTTGAAGATGTGTGGACTTCAACTCCCAGAATTCCCCAGTCGGTACGGCCGGCTGGGGAATTCTGGGAGCTGGTCTCGACACACCTGAGAACACAGAATGTCTATGGAGATTCTCAGTCATCCTGGTTTTTAGTTGTCCCAAAGTTGTTTTTTTTTCTTCAAGGGGGCAACTGGACTTTCTGGTTTTTCTCTGAAGACGTTTCCCTTCTCGTCCAAGAAGCTTCTTCAGCTTTGACTGGATGGTGAAAATCCTTCCATTCTTCACCATCCAGTCAGAGCTGAAGAAGCTTCTTGGATGAGAAGCGAAAGGTCTTCAAAGAAAAAAAAAACCAGAACGTCCAGTTGCCTCCTGAAAAGGAAAAAAAAAAACACTTTTGGGATAGAACACAGAAATAGGGTTCGAAGGGACCTCAGAGGTCTTCTAGTCCAACCCCCTGCTGGAGCAGAAGACCTTATACCAACGTGGAACAAATTTTGGATGTCTTCTTGAAAGTCTCCAGTGGTGGAGCATCCACAAGTTCGGAAGGCAAGCCGTTCCTCTGATTAATTGTTAATCTTCAAGTGGAGAAGGTTGAGAAAGATCCTAGGTTAACACCTTTGCTGGATTTGGCCTTGAATTAGAAGCTAAACCACAATGAAACAGGAGCAACATGGCTGCTTCATCAAACCTGCAGAACTCTTTGTCAAGGCGATTGTGCGAATCCAACACAACACACACATTGCTTCTTACTCTACCGGCTTCACACCTGCCGTCAAGAGCCCAACGGATAGCTCCAAATAGGTTTCTTGGAGGGACAGGAATAAATTTGAGGGGTGTGTGTGAACCTCCTCTTTTTACGTGTGGTCAGTCAAACGAGAAATCCATCTGTGGTCAGATGGTCAACTGGCAAAGATTTGATTCGCCTAAAAGGGCAGGGATCGGCAATCTTAAACACTAAAAAAGAACCATTTGGATCTGTTTCCCGCAGAAAAGAAAACACCGGGAGCCACAAAAACCCTTCCTGTGCCTGACTATTTCCTGAGGAGCCACAAAACTAGCATTTGTAGTTGAATTAAATATTCTGTTTTCTTCTGAAACTTTTCTTTTCTTGGATTTATCTGTGGTTGGCCTACCGGGGGTTGAAAAGCTCAATAAATCGCATGCCAGGCGGGTGTCACATATTGGCGGTTGTGACGTATATTTTGAGCGACAGGGAGCTGCAGCAGAGGGGTGAAAGAGCCACATGCGGCTCCAGAGCTGCGGGTTGCCGATCCCTGTAAAAGGGGAAGCTAGAAATATAGGATCGGTTGTCCCATTGGGTCCTTTGGCCCTCCAAGTCTAGAGAAAAAAGTGATGGTGGGTCCCCCAAAACGTTCGTTGGCAATGAGATTCAAGACTTTGGGAGATTTTTTTTTTCTTCTTGAGCCATTCGACATCCGTCGCGACATCCCGACGCCGCCTGGGTGTAATTTATGTCTGCAGAGTCTAAATAGGAATCGTGGGCTTGTATTTGGCATTTTCTCTCCTCCCCCACACATCTGAGTTTCCTATTAGTCCATTTTTTATGGCATTTTACGAAAGTATTGGCCTGCGACCGATTGGAAATTAAAAACAAAATAAGAAAACCCTTGGTCCTTCATCATGGATAGCTTGAGAAATCCTGGTCTACGATAGCAATTCCTTCCTTCCCTCTGGCCTGGACCGAACACTGTTCGGTCCTGAAGGATGGGAACTTTTGATCGTCCACCGGAGTGGAAAACTTTTTCTTGAATCCTAGTGAGTTTTTTTTGGGGGGGGACAAGGGCCTCTTGGTCCGCACCCCGCAATAAGGGCCAGATCCACCATCTCCTGCCAGGACAGAGATGGGCCATGAACCAGCAATCCTTCCCAACACTAAACTACAAAACAATCAGGAGATTTTTCCCTCGCTTGTCTGAATGCAGAACTGCCTTGGCACCCAGGATGCATGGGGAGCCCCTGACTGGCTTCTCCATAGTTTTTGCGGTGGCAGGAAAGGGGGGGTTCAATGAAAACACCCCCTTTATTTTTGAGCTGACACGGGCCATGCCTTATGGGCAAGGCAGAACTGGCCCTAACGGGAATACCTGGTTCTCCGGGCAGGCAAAGTGTGGAGGAAGAGGAAAGCTGACGTCTTCTGGGAGGCAGGAAGGAAGGCGCCAGGGAGAAATCAAGCAGGAGGCCGAAGAGAGAAACTGAGGCCAGGTCTGTGTCTCAAACCCTCTTTCTCAAATTGGGGGTCTGCTCTGAATCCCCCTTTGCTGCCTGGAAGAGCTCCAGACCCAAATCTCTTGCCCAGCGGTGAAATCCACTTACCTTCACTACCAGTTCGGGAACGGGAGCATGCGCCGAGGGTCAAAAACGGGACGTATCGACATCCCGCCACGGGTGCTACCGGTTCGCGCGAGCCAGATAGATCCCGCTGGATTTCACCGCTGCTGCCGCCCTGAGACCACTTTCACTCTCAAAAAGACCCCTGGGGCCTCCTCCCAAACTTCTCCCCCTTCCCACAACCTGAGCCTCGTTTTCCCACTGTTTGCCCATTGACAATCCGTTGTGTGAACTGCAGGAAACAGAGCAAATTGTTGGAGATGTGGAGATGGCCCAGTCTAACCTCTCGAGAGGCCAACAAGTGTTGGGGAGTGGTGGGGTTCGACCCCCTTCCCCCTCCCTTTCAAAAATCCAGGTTGACTCCTTCCATCTTCCCCTCTTTATTTGTGGTCCTCACCCACTCCCTTCCCTCTGCTCCCTCGTTCCCCCTCCTTGTTTTAACTCTTGATAGCTTACGCATACTGTATTTTCTCATAGACCTTTATAAAGCTATTATATCACTCTATATCGATGTTTCTCAACTGCAGCCATTTTAAGAGGGGGTGGACTTCAACTCCCAGAATCCCCCAGCTGGCTAGGGAATTCTGGGAGTTGAAGTCCAACCCCCTCTTAAAATGGCTACGATTCAGAAACACCTCTCTTTCTCTCTCTGTACATATATAACGTTGTATTTATAGATAGATCTCTGATCTATGGCTTTCTCTCTTCGCGTTGGCTCCCTGTTGAGGTTACTCTACAATTTTGGCAGAACCAGGAAGTTGGCTCCAGTCGAGGGACCCTACTACCCCAAATCATACCTCTGCCCCCTTTTTGGGGAACATCCGTGGCATCACCGTTGTACAACTGCTTTGCTCCAAGTCGGGTCTCCGGGCACTCTTGCGTCTTCCTTCGGCCTCTGGCCTGCCCGCACCCGCCGAACCCCCCTCCCCCCCGGTTTTCACAAAAGCAAAACAAAGTTTAAAAACAAAAACAAAAAAAATAACAACTCATGATCTGACATGCTCGTTTCTTTTTAACACCATTTTGGAAAAAAAGGAACACAATATAGCACCTTGGTTTTTGAAGGGAGACCTAGAAAGGACGACGGTGGGAGGCATGGCGGATGGCGGGAGGGTGGCCGAACCCCTTCCCGAATGCAAAACTCCGGCCAATGTCGGTCCCGCTTGGCTGCCGGGGGGGGGACGGGGGTACATCACGCCACCCACAACTTGGTTCACAATGGCATTGAGTTATGGGCGTCAAACTTCTTAGGACCCCCACCCCTCTTTTAAAAAAAAAAAAACAGCGTGATTTGGAACTCCCCTGTTTTGGGAACAAGTTGGGGCCCATCTGGCTGGCATTCGGGAATCGGGAGGGTCCCCCCCCTGCAGAGAGATTGGGCTGCCAACACCCCACAGTGCCCTGCTTCCTCTTGGCATTTCTCTCCTGCCTTCCCAGGAAATCAAAGCTTAAAGGACGAGAGGAGGGGTGGTGGGAGGATGGCTAGGCCAGGCCACGATTTGAAGAGGGAGGACGGAGGGTTTGCGGTCTCCCTCGCCTTCCTCCCTTGGCCAGTCCAGGGGTCAGGCCTGGCTCCGGCTGAGGATTCCTTTCAGAGCAGCTGGGAGGGTGGCTGGGGTGCGGTCAGAGGGAGGGAGACCCATTTTTTTCCCCACCTCCATCAAAGGGCCAAACCCTGCTGAGGGGTGGGGTGGGGTGCACCACAATCTGCCTGCCTTGGGGCTGGCCATGCATCACTCCGGCTGCAGTCCCACTTGGGGAAGGGGCTGTGATTCTGTGTCCCCCCCCCCAAACCCTTTTTTAATCCTCTTCCTTGTGCGGTCCAGGCACCATCCGTCCCTCTTTCGGGCGAGAGGCAGACCCGCCGTGGCCCTAATTCAAACCCTTGCCTTTAAGTCTGCCTAGGACGGGGTGGGGAGAATAAAAAACGACAATCCTCCGGGTCGGAAGGGTCAGGGGGGGAAGGAGGGAAGAGGGGGGGGCCCTGCCAGCTTCCCACCTCCCCTTTGTTTCCCTCTCTCTCTCTTTTTGTTGGTCTTTTTTTGCGAGGGGAGGGCGTAAAAGGAGAACGAGATGAGCGAACCAAAGAGGGTGGGCGACGGGGGGGGGGACGGGCCCCCGTTCGGAGTGGCGAGGCATTTGGGGAGGTCTCCTCTCCAGAAAGTTTTTTTTGGGGGGGGGGCGTGGGGGGGGAAATGCATGTCTGAATAGTCTCACTGCGCGCTTCCTTCGGATGTGGGTCTCTCTCTCTCTGGCGCACGCAGGGATTTGGGGTGGGGTTGAGGACAGGGGGGGCCTCAGACATAATATTCCTTGTCTTTGTTTTTCTTGCTTTTACTGGCCGTTTTGGGGGCCGCGGCCGTCTTCTCCTTGACCACCGTGCCATTGCTCTGCGCCGAGTTACTGATGTAGTTACGGCTCTGGTCCACCTGGTAGGAGCCTTCGTCCCGGTTGCGGTACTTGTACATGGCATAGAGAAGGATGAGGATGCAGAGGGCGGCGGCTGCCACGATGCCCACCACCATGCCAGTGGTGCTGCTGGACTCCCGGATGACCTCCACGGCGCCGGGGGGACCCCTCTCCCCGGGGTCGGTGGGGTTAGCTGTGGGCAGATTGTGGAAATCGGGGGAAGAGGTTATAACGGGGTACTTGGGACGGTTGAGCTTGTCCGGCTCGAAGGAGGTGGCCAAAGGGGGGATGTGTTCGGGGTGGGGCCGCAGGGGCTCGCGGTTGTTCATTTTGCCTGCGGGGATACGGTGGAGCAGGGTGGGAGAAGTGGTGGAGGCCAGGAGGTCTGGGCCGGAGGGCGAAGCCGGCAATCCTGTCCTAAGGTTGGGGCGGTATCCGTGGGGTTTTTTGGCGGCTCCTCCATCGGGGCGGCCCATCGGGGTCCTATCAGTGACCAGGGGGAAAGTGGTGTAAAAATCTTCGTCGTCGGTGGGGGGCAAGCTGGAGTCGAAGACCTCGCCGGAGGCGTACCCCGAGGCTTCGATGCCCTCTTCGCAATCGCTGTCGTCTTGGTCGGTCAGGCAGGGGGGCTTCGGCTGAGCCGGGAGGGAGATGGTATCTTTGGTGGTTTCGATTACGGTTAGGAAGGGGCCGAAGGTGGGAGGCAGGGGGATAAAAGGTGAGCGCGTGGCAATTGGAGGGGTGTCTAGAGAGTCTTCGGTTATTATGGGTAAGACTAATTCACCTCCTAGAACAGAGAGAAAAGGGGGAAGAGAAGAGAGGGGGAAAAGGGTCAGCCACGCGGCCACGGGGTCCCCCCCACGTGCACACAAGACAGCGCCAAACCACAAGAATAGCTGCTAGCCAATCCCCACTGACTCTGGTCCCTGGCCACTTCCCTTTTTTTTTTCTTTTTTCATTTTTGTCTAGAGAAATCATAATCAAAGGGAAAAGAAAGAAGAAAAGAAAAAGATAATTAAAAAAAAGTCATTTAATCCGTAAAAAGAAAAAAAAAAGAAAAAAAAATTAAACAGAGAAAACAGCAGAATTAAGACCAGTAACACCCTCTTTGGCTGATTGCTTTTCCCATCCTCTTCGGCTAAAACACTAAAATATTCTTTCTCTCAATCTCTCTCTCTCTCTCTCTCTCTCTCTTTTTTTTCCTTATTTTTTTTTCCCTGTTTGTTTTTTGTTTTTTGTTTTTTTTAAAAAAAATAAGAGAGCAAACCACGGAATTCAGTCAACTTACATCAACAAATAGGCCGTGTGATATTAGCATGAAGAAAAAAAATTACAAAAAAGAAAACTAGGTAAGAATGTTTTTTTGGAGAAAAATCAACTTTTTTTTTTCTTTTCGTTTCTTTTAAACATCTCTCTCTCTGCATCTTGCCTTTATTTTTTATTTTATTTTTTTAAATTTCGCTTTCTTCCCAAGATTCATTTCTTTTGCTTGTTTTTTTTTTTTCCTCATAACGGTACCCCTTTGCCGCTTCCCTCCTCCCGTAGCCGCCCCCCCCAAAAGGACCCCCCCAGGATTTCTTGCACCCCAAATTCCTATCACCCACTTCGATGTTCCGAAAACTTAAAATCATCGGGGACTTTCAAATCCATATTTTTTTTTTTTTAGCTCTTTGCAAATTTGAGGATTTGAAGATATAAACTTGAGGCAAAATTAGGACTTTGCAGAGAATTGGTCGGAGCTGGGATGGCACAGCCCTGCTTTCTCTGGTTTTTTTTCCTTCCTCCCCCCCCCCCAAATTGATCCTGGATTTGACTTTCCTGGCCTTGTGCAAAATGGGGGCGAAAGTGGGTGATTGGGGGATGGGGTGTTTTGATTTTTTTTCCCCTCTCCCAAGGAGGGGTGATAATAGCTTTCCCTGCGTTCCCACGGGATCCCCGGATAGGAAACAGGTGACCGAGGTCCTTAGCAAAGAACTACCTCCTCAATACAATGGGGAAAAAAACAACAACCAAAAAAGACCCAAAAAGAAGTTGGAGAGGGAATCTGGGCTGAAGAGGCAGAAAAGTGGATTTGAAGTGTGTATGTGTGTGTGTATATAAGAGAGGGGGAGGGAGAGAGAGGGAGAGGGGGAGAGAGGGAGGGATGGAGAGAAAGAAGAGGGGAGGAGAGAGAGAGAGGGGAAGGAGAGAGGGGGAGAGAGGGAGGGAGAGAAATAGAGGGAGAGGGAGAGAGAGGGATGGAGAGAAAGAAGAGGGGAGGAGGGAGAGAGAGGGAGGGAGGGGGAGAGAAATAGAGAGGGAAGGAGAGAGGGAGAGAGAGGGGGAAGGAGAGAGAGGGAGGAGAGAAAGGGAGAGGGGGAGGAGAGAGGGCAAGGGAGAGAGAGGGAGAGAGGGGAGAGAGGGAGGGTTGGAGAGAAAGAAGAGGGGAGGAGAGAGAGGGAGAGGCGGAGAGAGAGGGAGGGAGAGAGAGGGAGAGAAATAGTAGGGGAAGGAGAGGGAGGGAGGAGAGAAAGGGAGAGAGAGAGGAGGATAGGGAGAGGAGAGAGAGGGAGAGAGAGAAAGAGAGGGAGGGAGGAAGAGGGAGAGAAAGAGAGGGGGAAGGAGAGAGAGAGAGAGAAAAGACCCTATTTTTTAATGGGAAAACAAGGAAAAATCCTTCTTGGAAAGTTGGAATTTTTTTCTCAAGCTGCAGGCCATGCTTGGAAAGAAAACATTGGGATTTGAGGTCATTTTGTTGATCGTTTTCAGTGTATTTCAAAATCCCTTGGAGTGTGTGTGTGGAGGGGGGGGGAGCCAATAAATAAGAGCACAATTAGAAGAGATTTATCTGGCTATTATGAAAAAAAAGATGTTGAGAACTTGAGACTCTAGAAAGAGTGCAGAGAAGAGCAACAAAGTTGATTAGGGGACTGGAGGTTTAAATATATAAAGAACGATTCCAGGAACTGGGTATGTCTCGTTTAATGAAGAGAAGGACTAGGGGTGACATGAGAGCAGTCTGCCAATATCTCAGGGGCTGCCCCAAAGAAGAGGGAGTCAAGCTATTCTCCAAAGCACCTGAGGGCAGGACAAGAAGCAACGGGTGGAAACTCATCAAGGAGAGAAGCAACTTAGAATTAAGGAGAAATTTCCTGACAGTTGGAACAATTCATCAGTGGAACAGCTTGCCACCAGACGTTATGTGTGCTCCATCACTGGAGGTTTTTAAAAAAAAAAGACCGGAGAACCATTTGTCTGAAATGATCCTGTTTGAGCAGGGGTTGGACTAGACGACCTCCGAGGTCCCTACCAACCGTTTTACATTGTTAATCTATTTCGGTTAACCATTCTGGCCTCAGCAACTTTTAAGGTCGGACGACAAACCTGGCCATTGCAAAAGCATTTCCACCTCCCGGTAGAGAGCCTGGATTACGATTAGGCCTAATTTTTATTCCTTAGCTGAATTCGCACAGCTCTGTTGGCTTGGTTGATTATGTTAAACGGTTAAAAATGGCACGGCTAATCTAGGGAAAGAGGGAAGGAGACGCAAACATCCACAGGTTTATTTTGTGCTAGAATAAACGGTGTTTTTATCTCCATCACGGGTGGGTCACGCAGCCGTGGGTTTCCAATATCCTTACAACCGGTTCGCCGTGGGCGTGCATGTTTGTTTCACATGTGCTCCTTGCGCGCACGCACTTTGCTCGATCGCATGCCGTCCACACATGCCCCCGGCCTCAAAAACATGCGTCAATAGGACGGCATAGAGACAGGATGGGTGGGCCCATTCGCGATCTCTGCTACCAATTCGGCCGAACCGATACGAACCGGCTGAATCCCACCTCTGGTGTCACAGGTACACAAATGCTCAGAAGCCCTTTACATGTCGGCACTCCGAACATTTTCAGGCAGGAAAAGAAGAGGAAGATTTTCACGCAGCGCAATTCCTTAGCTGAGTTTAGCACGGCGCCCCCGTTCGCCTGGTGAATTAAATTGAAAGGTTAAATGGAATTAACCCATTTTTTCTTTTTCTCAGCTTGTGCAAGAGGCCTAAAAAGCGGAAGCTAATCGAATAAGTTGGATTGATAAAATTTCAGGAACGTTGCCCCAAAAGGGTGACTTTTGAAAGAGGCAACTGGACCTCTTTCTGGGGTTTTTTTCTTTGAAGAGGTTTCGCTTCTCATCCGAGAAGCTTCTTCGGCTCTAGGTAACATCATCAGTGCTAGTAGGGAGTGCAATTTGCTGTCAGTTTATAGCAGGGGTGTCAAACTCGATTTCATTGAGGGCCGCATCAGGGTTCTGTTTGACCTCGGTGAGGCAGAGTGGGTGTGGCCAGGGTGGGCGTGGCCAGCTCAACATCACTCGTGTCGGGGACACCTGTGGGGGCCCGACTGTTCTGCCAGAGAAAACGGGCTCCCGAGCTCAGTTTTTGGCTTACGACGGCCTCCTGCAACCCTCTGGCAGCAAAAATGGAGCCTCGGAGGGCCGTGGGCGGCTCTCTCGAGCTCCGTTTTCACTGGCAGAGGCAACGCGGGGTGGTCCTTCGCTGTTTCCAGGTTGGCCCTGCAGGCTGGATCTAAACACTCCGTGGGCTGGATTCGGATCCCGGGCCTTGAGTTTGACACCCGTATTTTAGTGCCAGTGTGACAAGTGACAGCAAATTGCACTCCTTACTTGCACTGATGACGTTACCTAGTTTGGGTCACAAACCGTCTGCAAGAGAGCAAGCGAGCTCCGAGAGCACCAAGGGCCCCTCATTCTACGACCGTGATGGCACACAGAGCCATATCTGTGGGCACGCCAGCATTTCTCTAACTCAGCTCCAGAGCACATGTGTGTGCTGGCCAGCTAATTTTCTGGCCTTGTGGGCCCACTGGAAGTCGGGAAACGGGTCGTTTCCAGCCTCCGGGGGGCTGGGGAAAGCTGTTTTCGCCCTCCCCAGGCTCCCAAAAAGCCTCGGGAGCCTGGGGAGGGTGAAAAACAGGCCTACTGGGCCCACTGTGCCATCTCGTGCCAAAAGTGGGGGGAGCGCAGGGGGATCGCAGGTGCGGGGGGTGGGGCGCATTGAATTATGGGTGTGGCCACTGTTCTAGGATCTCTCCAGGGGAGAAATGCAGGGGGTACCAGCCCCTCCCTATAGGTTAGAGCAGGGGTCCCCAACCCCTGGTCCTTGGACCGGTACCGAGCCGTGGCATACCAGAAACTGGGCCGCGCAAAGAAGCGAAGCGGTTTCATATGCAGGCATGCACATGAAACCACGTCCCCCACTGGTCCACGGAGTAACCTGTCTCCACGGAACCAGTCCTTGGTGCCCAAATGGTTGAAGGTGGCTGGGTTAGAGAACAACTGCCATCATCCAAGCCAGGGCTGGTATTCACTTACTTTCTCTACCGGTTCGCAAATGTGCTTTGCTCGCACGCACCCTGTCCACGTATGTGCTTTGCTGGCG
The DNA here is from genome assembly GCF_029531705.1 of Pantherophis guttatus. Next base: position 84,121 of record NW_026844085.1, on the reverse strand, counting down.
TGTGCGTGGCTGAATCCCACCTCTGATCCAGGCATGTTCTACCTATCTACCTGCCTGTAACCTGCAGCTGGGCGGTGCAGGGCGAAGAGTCCCCAGCCGGGCAACACACACGGCCAGCTATTGCCAGCTGTTAGGCAGCGAGTTCATTAAGGAAGCCTCCAGCTGCAGGGACAGGCTGGGCTGGGCCGCGACGGCAGGCAGGGAAGGGCTGTGCCAGAGCCGGTGGCCGCGCGCAAGGGCATCAGCAGAGCGAGCGAAGCGGTGTGGCTCGCTCGTCTCGCCCCGCTATGATTAACGGCACTGCTTTCCACCCCAATTAAATGTCATACGTTTGCAGATTTCCTGCCATCTCAATCTCCAGAGCCTGGGGGTGGGGGGTGGGGGGGATGGTGGATGCTGCAATAATAATAATAATAATAAAAACAACAAACTCATTTGCTGTTTAATAGGCAAGAACTGAGATGTTCGGAGGAAAATCCACCTGGAATTATCACTTGATTACAGCTGGGTTTTTTTTCCCTCTTTCTTTCTTCCTTATTAGCTAGTTCTCACAACCCTTTTAACTAGGTCAATGCGCAAGCTTAGTGGCTGCAGCCGGTGATGTTGGGGTAGGGTTAAAGGGGGGGGGGGAGATTGTTGGGGGGGGGGGGGTTGCCAAGTATCGCAAACCCAGCCTGGATTGGGAGAACCCAGGAAACAGAGGAATTTACGGCCTGGGTCCAGGTGACGTGCAAATCTCATGCCTGCCCTCCATTTTGGAAAATGGCTTGTGTGAATTAGAGGTCCAGTTTTAAAAGACAAACATCTAATAAAGATATTATTATCTAAGAATAAAGTAGGTAGGTAATCTGTGTGCATAAACAGGGTATCTATCCATCCATCCATCCATCCATCCATCTATCTTCTCTCCCTCTAATCCATCTGTCTGTCTGTCTGTCTGTCTACCTACCTACCTATCTATCTACCATGTTTTCCCAAAAATAAGATCCTGTCTTATAAATTTTTTTGAACCCTGAAATAAGCGCTTGGCCTTATTGCCATGCGCTCAAAAGTCCGATTGGGTTTATTTTCAGGGAATGTCTTATTTTGGGGAAAACAGGGTATCTATTTATCTATCTATCTATCTATCTGTCTGTCTGTCTGTCTGTCTGTCTGTCTGTCTGTCTATCTATCTATCTACTCTCCCTCTAATCCATGTCTGTCTGTCTGTCTGTCTGTCTGTCTATCTATCTACTCTCCCTCTAATCCATGTCTGTCTGTCTGTCCTTATTGCCATGCACTCAAAAGCCCGATTGGGCTTATTATTAGGGGAATGTCTTATTTTGGGGGAAACAGGGTATATCTATCTATCTATCTATCTATCTATCTATCTATCTATCTATCTATCTATCTATCTACTCTCCCTCTAATCCATGTCTGTCTGTCTGTCTGTCTGTCTGTCTGTCTATCTATCTATCTATCTATCTATCTATCTATCTATCTATCTATCATGTTTTCTCAAAAATAAGATCCTGTCTTATAAATTTTTTTGAACCCTGAAATAAGCGCTTGGCCTTATTGCCATGCACTCAAAAGCCCGATTGGGTTTATTTTCAGGGAATGTCTTATTTTGGGGAAAACAGGGTATCTATCTATCTATCTATCTATCTATCTATCTATCTATCTATCTATCTATCTATCTTTCTTTCTTTCTATCTATCTATCTATCTATCTATCTATCTATCTATCTATCTATCTATCTATCTATCTACTCTCCCTCTAATCCATGTCTGTCTGTCTGTCTGTCTATCTATCTATCTATCTATCTATCTACTCTCCCTCTAATCCATGTCTGTCTGTCTGTCTATCTATCTATCTATCTATCTACTCTCCCTCTAATCCATGTCTGTCTGTCTGTCTGTCTGTCTGTCTGTCTGTCTGTCTGTCTGTCTGTCTGTCTGTCTATCTATCTATCTATCTATCTATCTATCTATCTATCTATCATGTTTTCTCAAAAATAAGATCCTGTCTTATAAATTTTTTTGAACCCTGAAATAAGCGCTTGGCCTTATTGCCATGCACTCAAAAGCCCGATTGGGCTTATTATCAGGGGAATGTCTTATTTTGGGGAAAACTAACTCAATTGCTGAACTGACCTATTTTCTAAATACATTACCTAGATAGAACGATCCATCCAGGAACCAAACGGGCTGAATTCAGACAATATGCTAACCTATGAACAAACTAACCACAGTTCGTGTTTTTTTTTTTTTTTAAAAAACAATTGGGCAGGCTTTGCAAATCCATCTGCTGGATTGTTTATTGACCTGTTTAGGTAATCTGTGTGCGTAAAGCAGGTTCTCTTTGCATTCTCACAACCCGCTGAACACTGGTGAAGAAAACCTAACTGACTGAGCATCTACAGAATTCCTTGGGGGCAGATTGCACATTCAAGACTGGCATGGCACGGTGGGTGTGGCAGGGAAGGATACTGCAAAATCCCCATTCCCTCCCCACTCCAGGGGAAGGATACTGCAAAATCCTTCCTGGACTACTGTAACACTCTCTACATAGGGCTCCCCTTGAGGAGCACCCGGAGGCTCCAACTGGCGCAGAGTATGGGCTGCGCGGGTGGTTATGGGAGCCACATGGCGCTCCCATGTAACACCTCTCCTGCGCGAGCTGCACTGGCTCCCTGTCTTCCGGGTGCGCTTCAAGGTTTTGGTTACCTTTAGAGCGCTCCCTGGCTTAGGGCCTGGTTATTTACGGGACTGCCTGCTGCTGCAAACGGCCTCCCACCGGCCGGTACGGTCCCACAGAGAGGGGCTCCTCCGGGTGCTGTTGGCCAAACAATGTCGGCTGGCGGCCCCCAGGGGGAGAGCCTTCTCTGTGGGGGCACCTACTATCTGGAACGAGCTCCCCCCGGAGATACGGAGGATCCCGGATCTGCGCACCTTCCGCCGCGCTCTCAAGACCTTTTTATTTCCCCAGGCTGGTCTGGCCTAACCTTTCCCATTCTCTTTTTAATGTAAATTTTAATTTGTTCTTAACCTGGGGTTTTAAATTTGTCTTGGGCTAAATTGATTTAATTCGATTTTACTTCTGCTCTTAAATTTTTGTATTCTATGTGTTTTATCTTGTGCCTGTTCACTGTCCTGAGTCCTTCGGGAGTAGGGCGGTATATAAATCAAATAAAATGAAAAAAAAAATGAAAATTCTTTCTGTTGATGCAATTGTGTGGACACCGAATCGTAAACCTCAGAAGTTTTCTGGGAGGATTGACAAATATCGTTCCAACTTGGAAGGCCAAGTCTGGGCTCAACTTACACTGCTAGTCCTTGACTTGTGACCACAGATGGGTCCAAAGGGATCGTTGCCTACGCAAGGCAGTTAAGTGAGTTTTAGCCCATTTTTCGCCACCGTTGTTAAGTGAAGCATCGCAGCTGTCGGGAAGGTTCTCCTTAGTTCTAGGTTGCTTCTCTCCTTGATGAGTTTCCATCCATTGTTTCTCGTTTTGCCTTCTGGTGCTTAGGAGAATAGGTCGACCCCCTCTTCTTTGTGGCAGCCCCCCCCAAAATATTGGAAAACTGCTATCGTGCCCCCCACCCCCAGTCCTTACCACGAGACTAGACATACCCAGTTCCTGCAACTGCTCTTGATATGTTTTAGTCTCCAGCCCCCTAATCGTCTTTGTTGCTCTTCTCGGCACCCTTCCCAGAAAAGAAATGGCATAGTGCCGAATTTTGATCCTGGCTGGGAATTCTGGGAGTTGAAATCCACAAGTCACAAAGGGGCCATAGTTCCATACCTCTGGCATACAGCATCTGCCAAAGGGGTTGTTTTTCCGATCGGGACTATCTGTAAGCAGCAGTGTTGCCCAAATGAGTTGCCATCAGAACGAACAGAATAACCGAGTTGGAAGGCACCTTGGAGGTGTTCTAGTCCAACCCCCTGCTTAGGCAGGAAACCCTACACCACTTGAGACAAAATGGTTATCCAACCTCTTCTTTAAAAACTTCCAGTGATGGCGCCCCCACAACTTCTGGTGGCATGTTGTTCCACTGGTTAATTGTTCTCACTGTCAGGAAATTTCTCCTTAATTCCAGGTTGCTTCTCTCCTTCATTAGTTTCCACCCATTGCTTCTTGTCCTACCCTCAGGGGCTTTGGAGAATAGCTTAAACAGTTTAAACAGTAACAGAGTTGGAAGGGACCTTGGAGGTCATCTAGTCCAGCGGTCTGCAATCTTAAACACTCAAAGAGCCATTTGGACCCGTTTCCCACAGAAAAGAAAACACCGGGAGTCACAAAAACCCTTCCTGTGCCTGACTATTTCTTGAGCGGCCACAAAACTAGCAAATGTAGTCGAATTAAACGTTCTGTTTTCTTCTGAAACTTTTCTTGGATTTATCCATGGTTGGCCTACCGGGGGTGGAAAAGCTCAATAAATCGTGTGTCAGTGGGTGTCGCACATTGGCGGTTGTGATGCATATTTTGAGTGACTGGGAGCCGCAGCAGAGGGGTGAAAGAGCCACATGCGGCTCCAGAGCCGCAGGTTGCTGATCCCTGATCTAGTGCAACCCCCTCTTCACGCAGGAGATCTGTACTAGGGATTCGAACCGCCAAACTGCCAACCTTTCTGATCGACAATCTCAGCGTCTTAGCCACTGAGCCACCTAGCCAGGGAGCTTGACTCCCTCTTCTTTGGGGCAGCCCCTGAGATATTGGGGCACCCATAGTCATTATTTTCATCAAACTAGACATACCCAGTTTCTGCAACACAATACCCATGGTCCCCAGCTACGTCTGGGCATCTTTAAGACAGAGTTAACTCCCTTGGATGAGCAGGGTGATGGGCTACTGGCTCCCTCCTTCCCCGGCCTCCCTCCAAGAAAATTCACTTTATTCCCGACGCTGAGAATTAAAAGATTTTTAAAAGAAGGTTGGAATTCTTTCCTCTTTTTTGGGGGGCATGGAATTTGTCCTACGGATGAAAGATTGATCCGCTCCTGTCACACACACACACACAAAATCCTCCCCGCATCTGCATTCACACACTCTTAATCTGGATTACGCTAAACTCAACTTTATGGACATGTAAATCCATTGTCTGTTAAGTCAAAGGGTTTTAAGGCATTGAAGGCCTCCTGACATCATAAGCAGGCAAACGCTGCACATTTTTTGGATTCTAACACAAAATTGTGTCATTAGCGTCGTTACGGAAATGTCACCGACGACATCAATTTTTAAGGATTTGCATACATTTATATCTGCCTCGGTTCGTAGTAGATTACGGGGGAATAAATGCAGAATCCTTGCAGATGTTTAGTGCAATTTGGAGCGAAGGCATTAATTTACGTTGAGGACTTATGCATGTAGCACAAAGCCTAATTATACGTAAAAACTAGCTTTTGTGCATTGTTAAGGGATATATCGAGGACCAAGCCTACTTATTAAATCTGGAAATTGAGAAATCTGAATCGATTAAACCGAGATTTCACCGCGTTGTTCACACTTAGAACCACGGCAGCGACCTCGTGGACACGTGATCAAAAATTCAGATCCCTGGCAAATGGTTGCAGTTTGGCAACCTTCTGACAAGCCAAGTCAAACGGGGAAGCTGGATTCGTTTAAACGACCGTGTCATGGACTTCACAACTATAGTGATTCACTTAATGACGGTGTTCAAGGAAGGTTGTAAAACTGAACGACAATGCTCACTTAACTACTCCCGCTTCGGAGTGAAAATGCTGGGTTCGGTTGTGATCGTAAGTTGAGGACTACCATACATTTCCATATATGTCAATCGCAGAGGCCAGAGAGCTTCTTCCCTTGTCAATCACAAGGCGAGAGAGCCAATAGGGTTTGATTTTAGCAGGAAGAGGGAGGGGATTGACTTGAACCCTACGTGCTCAGTTTTCTCTAAGGGAGTGAGAATCAACCTTGCTGGCTGGCGAATGCTGCTCTAAGAAAGCAGGAACTACGCTCCAAGGCAGATGGGATGCATTCAGACAACACGCAAAACTGGAGCGAACCCGGGTTTGGGGGGAGGGATTTTCCTTGAAATTTTCCCGACAATGAGAACAATTAAATCAGCTTTGCCTCCAGAAGTTGTGGCTTGCTCCCTCGCTGGAGGTTTTGACGGTCGGTTTGGACAACCGTTTGTCTGAAAGAGTCTAGGTTTGCCATCACGGATCTAGGGTCTCCTGCCTGAGCAGGGGGTTGGACTAGAAGACATCCAAGGTCCCTTCCAACTCTTCTATTCTATTCTATTCTATTCTATTCTATTCTATTCTATTCTATTCTATTCTATTCTATTCTATTCTATTCTATTCTATTCTATTCTATTCTATTCTATTCTATTCTATTCTGAATTATATTGTACTCTACCCTACACTCTATTCTATTCTATTCTATCCTACATTCTATTCTACCCTACATTCTATTCTGAATTATATTGTAATCTACCCTATACTCTATATTCTATTCTATTCTATTCTATTCTATTCTATTCTATTCTATTCTATTCTATTCTATTCTATTCTATTCTATTCTATTATCCTATCCTATCCTATTCGCAATTTGGCAGTTCAAATCTCACCAGGCTCAAGGTTGACTCAGCCTTCCGTCCTTCCGAGGTGGGTAAAATGAGGACCCGGGATTATTGTTGGGGGCAAGAGGCTGACTCTGTAAACCACTTAGAGAGGGCTGTAAAAGCACTGTAAAGCGGTATATAAGTCTTATTGCTATTGCTCTTCTGAATTCTGTTCTATTGTCTATGCTATGTTAGTCTACTCTATTCTATATTATTTTCTATATTATTCTATTCTATTTCTACTCTACTCTATACTAATTTTACTTTACTGTACTCCTGCCTTGCCCTCTGTACTGGGCCACTGAATTAAACCACGTGAGATTTCTTTCGTTGGCACATGGCACACACTGCAAGCACCACCATTCTCCCCATTAACCTGGTTTGGTGTGGGTGAAGCCTGCTAGAACTGTGGTAATCATGATAAGGGAATCTCTGTTCCCATTTTTCAAGCATCCGAAGGCCTCGTCAGAGAGTAGTTTTATTTATTTATTTATTCAATTTATACAGCCACCCACCTCAAAGTAGTGATTCAACTCCTGATACTGGGCAGGGGGTGGACCGGATGGCCTCCAGGGTTCCTTTTAAGCTGGGCGTTTTATGTTTCTATCACTCTAGAAATGCCTGCCAGCTTCCTTTCAGCTCTATTTTTAGGTGATGTCGGAGAATGCTTTTATGCCACAAGATCTTTCCTGCTTGATCTTTTATGTTTCAAAGGTAAGGCCAGTGTCTTTTGTAATATATATATATATATCTATCATTGGGTCTTTTAATGCTTTTTGCTTTTGATGTTTTCTGCCTTCTTTGATCTTTAAATATTGATGGAGCCATCTATTTCTTTCTTTCTTTCTTTCTTTCTTTCTTTCTTTCTTTCTTTCTTTCTTTCTTTCTTTCTTTCTTTCTTTGCTACTATTGCAACATCATTATTATCGTAGCTATTGTTGACGGAAATGATTTTTTTTTTTTTTTTAATAAAAGATAAAAAGCAGAATACGATTAACACGGGTTCTGCTAACTGGCGTTTTTACCCGCCTTTTCCACTTCTCGATAGAGCTTAAAGGCTGAGGACTAGGAGCTTGATTTTTTTTAAAAGCGACACGGCCGCTGATTTTGGGGACCCTGGATTTTGTGCGTATGTGATGTAACCGCAGCGATCAAAAGAACGTCTTGTGCGTGTGCGTGAATTTTTGTGTGTGTTTAAAGACAAGAGGGAAGAGGAGAGGAGGGGAAGGGGATAGAAGGAGAGGTGAGGAGCAGAGAGGCGAGAGGAGAGGAGTGAGGGGAAGGAAAAGGGGAGAGGAGAGGAGTGAGGGGAAGGAAAAGGGGAGAGGAGAGGAGTGAGGGGAAGGAAAAGGGGAGAGGAGAGGAGTGAGGGGAAGGGAAAGGGGAGAGGAGGAGAGGAGAGGAGAGAGGGGAAGGAAAAGGGGATGGAGAGGAGAGGAGAGGAGAGGAGAGAGGGGAAGGGAAAGGGGATACGACAGTGATGGCGAACCTATGGCACATGTGCTGGAAGTGGCACACAGAGCCATCACTCCGGGCATGCCAGCTGTCGCCCGTTGCACTTCCAGGTTCCGGTGAAACCGGAAGAGCAGCTCCCTGGTGTGCACATGCGAGGTGGTCTTGCTCGTCTTTGCGCACCTTGCAAAGCCCGCTCCTGTTTAGGCACTTGGTGCCGAAAAGGTTTGCCAACACTGGGATAGGAGGCCAGGCAAGGAGAAGAGAGAAGAGGAGTGAGGGGAAAGAGGATAGAAGGAGAAGAGAGGAGAAGAGGAGAGGAGAGGGGAAGAGAGGAGAGGAGAGAAGGGAAGGGAAGGTAATGGAATAGAATAGAATAGAATAGAATAGAATAGAATAGAATAGAATAGAATAGAATAGAATAGAATAGAATAGAATAGAATAGAATAGAATGCAGGAAGGAGGAGGAAGGCAGATGTAGTGCCCAACTGCAACTGGGGGTCCTGGATTTTTCAAAAAAGTCACCTGCTTGAGTCTCTGCACAGAGAGACTCCCCCCCAACTCATCCCTGGGGCTTGGGCAAGGCTGGGGCAGTCCCTCCCCCTCCTGACTTCAGGGTGCCCCGGGGCAGAGAGGATGGAAAAAGACCCACCGGTACTCGGCTCACACTCCTCCAGGTCCTCATCGTCGCTGGGACACTCGGCCGAAGCCACCAGCAGGTCGTCTGAATTCTGGAGAGAGGGAGAGAAAGGCCTGGCGGTCAGCGGGGGGGGGGGAATCCACAGGGCTACCTACCACCCCCCCATCCAACCCGCCAGTCCCAACATTCACCAATATTGGCTTTTTTGTTTGTTTTAAAAGAAAAATCTGCCCTTCTCAGTCTCTGGCACAAATTTCTAATTCTTGGTTAGGATTGAAATCCCCCACCCCAACTTCTTCCCTTCTATGATATAAGATGCCCTCCTCCCATTTTTCCCCAACACAACAACTTTGTAAGATAGGTTGGGCTAAGAGGGGTGTCAACTCGCAAAGCATCCCTGGCCTGGGATGCTTTGCGAAGGGGGAGGGGAAACCGATGAAGCAGTACGGCAGCCAAATACAGGAGCACATTCCAGACATATCTCTCTCAAGGCTGTCTCCCAGGGTTACCTACAGCAGCTGGAGTGGTGTGACCTCTACAACCCGCGAAATTGCTCCGTTGGCAAATGTGATTGATGACACGTCCTGGAGGGAGGGTGGGAAACAGGGTCATGACTGGGGCCTAAATTACGTGGGGTCAGAGTTGGCTTCACTTGGGAAAGTGCGGACATGAAGCTCTTAATAAATAACTGGATTTCTTTTGAAGCTTGGCTCGAGACTCATGATTTAATTAGGGCATCCATCGGAACCCTGACAGCAGGCTAGTGCAAAGTGGCTTCCAGGGGTCCTTCAACCAGGCCCCTGTCCATTTGTCTCTGCTTCTGGACAAATGGACAGATGTCCTCAGTCCGTCTTCCCGGTCTGAACTCCTGTCCACACGATGTGACGCCCGCCTGCACCTGCCTGTGAGATCCTAGCTCTGATCAAGATCAATCAATTGGAATAGAGCTGGAAGGGACCCTGGAGGTCTTCTAGTCCAACCCCCTGCTCAAACAAGAGACCCTTTTCTCCTCCTCCTCCTCAGAATAATGCAGTTGGAAGGGACCCTGGAGGTCTTCTAGTCCAACCCTCTGCTCAAACAGGAGACTATGCTCCCCTTCTCCTCCTTTCTTCTCCTCCTCCTCAGAATAATAGGTTGGAAGGGACCCTGGAGGTCTTCTAGTCCAACCCCCTGATCAAGCAGGAGACCCTGCACTCCTTCTCTTTCCTCCTCCTCAGAATAATAATTGGAAGGGAGCTTGGAGATCTTCTAGTCCAACCCCCTGCTCAAGCCAGTGTTCTGCCCCAGCTACAGGTCCCAAGAAGTGTACCACACACACACAGCTCCAAAAACTCCGTTTAATACAAACAGACCCCTTTCAAAATGCAGGCTTTAACCACCAATGTCCTTATCAGCCTGCTATGAATTACAGAGATTAAACAAAGTCCGACAAGGGTTGGCAATCAGCCCAGAAACCAAGTTGTAACAGAAAACTCACTCTCAAAATGCTCTGCGTAGGACCAAACGTTGTTTCCAGCAACGTTTGCTATCTGTGTGCGAACTTAAATAGGCTAAAGGGAGTGGCCAATTAACCCCAAGCCTTACTCTCGAGGAGACCTCCTCCTCAGTAGCCACTCCTGCCTTTTGGCAGCCCTGGGTGCTCGAGCATTGAGGAGAGGCTCCTCCACTTCACTCTCTTCACTTGAAGGAGCCTCTGGAGGTTCTGAAGGCCCAGGCTGAGTCTCTGCCTCTGGCACCACATCCTCTTCAGCCTCCTTGCTATCCAACTCGAGCGCCGGCTGCACAGGCTGCTGGTGCGACACCACACCAGTCTTCTCGGCGTTGGGATCGGCCACAATCCGTGCAGGCCGCTGGGGGGGGCCACAACAGCCGGAGACTCTACACCTTTTCAAAAAGATGGCTGCCCAGACTTTTCTTATAAACCCTCAGTGATGAAGCACCCACAACTTCAGAAGTTCCAGTTGAACCGGTCTGGAAAATGCCCCGGGGGCGGGGGGGGGCGGCGGCAAAGGTGGATGATCCAGGAAGGGTGGGATCTTCTACCCAGGACCTGCCCCATTGAATCAACAAAGCCATCCAAGAGACAGAAGGAAATTTTGGGATGCAGGCTGGAGTATCCCACAGGGGCTTTGAAAATCCCCCCCCCCGTTGCGTTCTCAGAACGTGTCTCATCTGCCGATTCATTTTTGGATGGGTGCAGGGGTGAAATCTACTTACCTTCCTGACCGCTTCGGAAGCGCACCTGCACTGCGCGCGTCACATGCGCACGCAGACCCTCTGCGCATGCGCAGAGGGTAAAAAACACATTGCTTCCTGGTTAAAACCAGGAAGTAACGAAACCCAGGTCGTGCCGGAGCCTCGCGCCGCTATCGCTACCGGTTCTCCGAACCACCTGCCACAATCGCTACCGGATCGCCCAATTCGGTCCGAACCGGGAGTATTTCCCCCCTGGATGGGTGGGTGACACACCAAATGTCTCCAAAGTGGCTTTCCAAAAAGGCAACTGCAATTCCTGCCCTCTCCCCTTTGGAAAAAGAAACAGAACAGAAAAATGCTTCTTGGATAAGAAGCAAAAATTATCTTCAAAGGCCGTTAGCCCTCTCTCCAAGAGTCGTTTGAGGCCACTTGGAGGTTTGTCTGTGTCCTCAGCGTCACACGAGTGATGCACCCTCGTGTGGGTGTGGAGCCTACTTGGAACTGCTGAAAAGCCCGTGTTGTAGACTGGAGAGACATGATGTTCATAGCCCTCTCCCTCTGTCGAGAGAGGGCTCTTCAATTTTGACATATTGGCCTCTTTCCAGGGATGGGATTCAGCTGGTTCGGACCGGTCAGGTTAATTTTAATCTGGTTCGCCGAACTGGTAGTTCCAAGGACTGGCTGACCCTGCCCAACCCATCCTGCCCCTCCCAGGAGTCTCCATGCGGCCCGTTTTGGATGTCAGGTAAATGCAGGGCCCGCACGGAGGCTCTTGGAGAGCAAGAAACGGGCCTCCTAGAAGTTCCTGAAGTGTGGAAACAGGCCCGTTTCCAGCCTCCGGAGTCCGGGGGAGACCATTTTAGCCCTCCTGGAGACTCGAGGAAAGCCTCCTGAGCCTGGGGGGGGGTGTGAAAAGGCCCACCCTGGCCATGGTGCAGGAGGCCGAGTAGGCCATGCCCCCATGGCCACACCCACCCAGCAACCGGGCAACGAACCGGTTACTAAAATTTTTCAATCCCCACCCATTTTGATCCCTCTTTCAGCGGTCCTCTCTGTCCAAAATGTGGACTTTGCCATCTTCAAAAGAGCGGCCTTTGTCTTTTAAATGCAGATGGACTGCCGCATCTAATCCTGATGGTTTTGTTCTCCTATGTTGTGCCATGCGTTTGCGAAGTGGTTGTTTTGTTTCTCCACCAATCTCCTGTCTATAACACGGGCCTTTCAGCCGTTCCAAGAAGGCTCCACACCCATTTGCACCACACGGGTGACCCTGAGGGCATAGCTAAACCTCCAAGTGGCCTCAACGGCCCTCTAAAAAGGATGCAAATGAACCAGCTGTCTGCAGTAAGCATAAATCCTTCCATTCCCCACCATCCAAATCAGAGCTGAAGAAGCTTCTGGGATGAGAAGCGAAACGTCTTCAAAAGAAAAACCAAGAAAGTCCAGTTGCCTCTTGAAAAAAATAGCACCTTTGGGACAACCAGGACCTGGAGGACTGAGAATCTCCATAGACAAATTTGGTGACTTCCCAATCTGCAGCTTTATTTTCGCCTTATTTAAGTATCCCTTGAGACTTTCAAGAAGAGATTGGACTGCCATTGGTCAGAAATGGTGTAGGGTCTCCTGCTTGAGCTGGGATGGATGGGTGGGTGGGGGTTGGACTAGATGACCTACAAGGTCCCTTCCAACTCTGTTAACCTAGTTTAGCCCTGTGGGAATATTGAAACGGGGCTCGTTGGAGAGACTGTGGGGTTTAGGAAGCAGTGAGGTCTAAATGGCCACAAAAACTTTCTCTAAGGGGTTTTTTGGTTTTGGCAGAGCTGCTACCCCCCCCCCTTTTTTTTTTTCCTCTCTCTCTCTCTTCTCTATCCTGCTATGGGCTATTTGTATAGAGCGAGCAGAATTATTTTTGCCAGGTTCAAAAGCAACAAAGAACTTCCCAGGAATGATGGCGAGAAGGATGCCAGGCTTGGAAAATTTCACATTTTTTCTCTCTGCTCCCCGCCACCCCCCCCACCCCACCAAGCTGGCATTAGTATTCCAGAGCGGGCATCGCAATGCATTAATGTCCCTCTACGCCTGTCCAAATTAGCATGACAAAGACTTGGACGGGCCTCTCCGGCAGGGAGTCGGCTGCGGATGGACCCCCACCCCAGAGACAGCATAAAATAAGAGGCAGCTTTACATTCCCCTCCCACCCACCCCCGGTCCTCTTCTCACTTCTGCTTGTAGCGTTCCCAAAGGTGCTTTTTTTTCCCCAAGACTTTCTGTTTTTTTTTCTTTTGAAGACGTTTTGCTTCTCATCCGAGGAGCTTCTCCCGCTCTGACTTGGATGGCGGGGGAATGGAAGGATTGATACAGGGGCGGGCTTCAAAAGCCTAACTCTCCCTTTTAAAATTTTTAAATCGTTTGATTTGTTTTATAAATTGGGTGTTTTAAATTTGTTTTTCGGCCAAAATATTTAATAATTTTAATGGACTTTTAATGTTTGTATTATCTGTATTTTATCTTGGCTGTTCACCGCTCTGAGTCCTCCGGGAGTAGGGCGGTATAGAAATTTGATAAATAAATAAATAAATAAATTTTTTTAGCAAGGGGTTCTCTGCCTGGTTGCTTGGTGGGCATGGCTTAGTCAGCCTCCTGCACCACGGCTGGGGGGCGGTTTTGCCCTCCCCAGGCTCCGGAGGCTTTCCTTGAGTCTCCAGGAGGGTGAAAATGGCCTCCCCAGGCTCCAGAGGCTTTTCTTGAGTCTCCAGGAGGGTGAAAACGGCCTCCCCAGGCTCCGGAGGCTTTCCTTGAGTCTCCAGGAGGGTGAAAACGGCCTCCCCAGGCTCCGGAGGCTTTCCTTGAGTCTCCAGGAGGGTGAAAACGGCCTCCCCAGGCTCTGGAGGCCTTTTGAAGGTTGGAAATGGGCCTGTTTCTGGACTTCCGGAACTTCCGGTAGTCCTGCTTTTCGCCCTCCCCAAGCCTCCGTGTGTGCCCTGCACTTACCTGCATCCAAAATGGGCCGCGTGAGGACTCCTGGGAGGGACGGGGTGGGCAGGACCAGCCGGGAGTGGGATTTGGGAGTTCTCCGAACTGCACAGAATCTTAACTAGAGGTTCTCCTGAACCCTTGCGAATCCCCAGCAGCCCACCCCTGGATTTATACTCCTTGCAGACAGCTGGTCATTTGCATCCTTTTAGCGGGCCATTAGATAAACCTGGAGGTTTATTTGTGTCCTCGGGGGTCAGCTGCGCGGTGCAACATCATCTATCGACATCATCTATCTCCCAATCTCCAACGTCATCAATCAATCAATCAATCGATCGACGACATCATCGTCCATCTGCAGTCTACAACAGAGTCCTTTCAACTTTCCCAAGAAGGCTCCACACCCATTCGCGCCACTCAGGTGACCCCGAGGACACAGATAAAACCTCCAGGTGACCTTACCGACCCGTTAAAAAGGATACTGAACAACCATGTCTCTTACAGTAGTGGCCAAAATTGGGGAAACCTTTTGGGAAAAGTGTATTTTGTTTTCCCCAAAAGTTTTTTATTTTTATTTCACATAAGGATATTTGACGTACGATATTTTATCCATCATTTTCCATTCATTTTATCTTTTAACTTTCATTGTTAATTGTTCGGGGCTGCTCTTTTACTAATTTACTCTTTTACTCTGTGGGGCACCTACTATCTGGAATGAGCTCCCCCCAGAGATACGGAGGATCCCGGATCTGCGCACCTTCCGCTGCGCTTTAAAGACCTTGTTATTTCACCAGGCGGGCCTGGCCTAATTTTCTCCCTCTTTCATAAAAGATTTTTAATTTTTAAATATCTTTTAGTATTTTATATATTCAATTTTAAAATTGGTCTTAAATAGTTTGGGGTTTTAATTTGTCCGGGCCAAAATTATTTAATTTGATTTTAATTCTACTTTTAAATTTTGTATGTATGTGTTTTATTGTTTGGCTGTGCACCGCCCTAAGTCCTTCGGGAGTAGGGTGGTATAGAAATCAAATCAAATCAAATCAATCAATAAATAAATAATTACCCTCCTTTATTTTACCGCAACCTTTCCTCTCCTCCTCCCTTTCTCTTCCTTCCTCCTTCTCTTTCCTACTTTCTTCGTTCTTCCTCTCTTTCTCTTTCCTACTTCCCCTTCCCTTCCCCCACTCTTCTCTTCTTCCTCCCTTTCTAACCCTCCCTCCTACTCTTCTTTCCCCTTCCTTTTCTTTCTTTCATTCATTCATTCATTCAATTTATATGCCGCCTTTCTCCGGAGACTCAGGGCGGCTTACAATGCATTTAAAAAAAACACATTATAAAAACATTTTAAAATCAAAACATTAAAACCCTCTCTTTTCCCTCTCTTTTATCTCTCCCTCTCCTTTCCTCTCTTCTTCCTTCCTCTCTCTCTACTCCTTTCCCTCTCTCTTCTTGTTTCCCTTTTCAATTTAATCTAGAATGGTTGTGAAAAGTGTATTTTTGAGGTTTGATGGCTAATAATACCACTTTTTTTTGTGTGTGTTTCAAGATAATCCTATTCCACTACTGGAATAGCCTGGGAATAGCCCAGACCTGAACCCAATTGAAAATCGATGGAGCAGACTAAAGAAACTTGTTAGTCAGAAGCGACCCAGCAATAAAACCCAGTTAATAGAAGCCATCATTCAATCTTGGTTTCACATTAGAACAGCTGCAGGACTAAAAGACTTGGTTCCCTCCATGGGAAGACGTTGTAAGGCCGTCATTCATGCTAAAGGTTACCCAACGAAGTATTCATTGACATGGGGATCATTTTTGTCTATTTCGTTTTTTCTAGGGTGACAAATCTTGTTTTTTTCTACCTGTTTCATTTTTTCTTCTTTATACTGTAACTGCTATTCTAATAGCAAATCCTTCATAAAAGTTATTGCATTACATTCTTGATTCAATTATCTTTCCATCGATACATAATTTTATGGTATTACTCCAAAAAAAAAAAAGAAGCGGTGTTATTAGCTAGTTTTAGAAAATACACTTTTCCCAAAAGATTTCCACAATTTTGGCCACTACTGTAACTTCACTTAACAACCGTGTCACTAACTTCAGAGCAGCAGGGATTCGCTTAACAACGGGGGAAGAAAGATCGTAAAATGGGGTTTAAGAAATGTCTCACTTAACGACAGAAATTTTGGCCTCAGTTGTGGTCGTAAGCCGAGGACTGCCTGCAAAGCAGAGCTTCCAGGAAAAATGTTATTTTTTCATTGCTGACCTGCCCTTATTGAATTTTACTCCCTTTGATGTTTAAAACAGAACCTGCCTTTTTTGAAAACCAAAGATTCCGACTTTTGCTTTCAACTCTGAATGACGGTTATTTTCTTGGGAGATCTTCGGTCCCCACAAGTTTTTCACTTGAAAAAGAAAAAAAGAACGAAACTAAATATTCAGGGAAGAACACTGGCCTGGTAAGGGTAAATAGCAAAGGGACTGGGCACCCACAGGTAATCTCCAGCAGACCAGGAGTCAGGAGGGTAGTACAGGAGAGCAGTCTTCCAATATTTGAGGGGCTGCCCCAGAGAAGAGGAAGGGGGTCAAGCTATTTTCCATAAGCATCAGAAGGCCAGACAAGGAATAATGGATGGAAACTGACCAAGGAGAGATTCAACCTAGAAATAAGGAGAAATTTCCTGACAGGGAGAACAATCAACCCATGGAACAGAAGTTGCCTTCGGAAGTTCTGGGAGCTTCATCCCTGGAAGCTTTCAAGAAGAGACTGGACTGCCATTTGTGAGAAATGATGTAGGATCTCCTACTTGGGCGGGGGGTTGGACTAGATGACCTCCAAGGTCCCTTCCAACTCTGATAATCTGTAAAACCGTAATATCTAAGCAATCAACCCATGGAACAGAAGTTGCCTTCAGAAGTTGTGGGAGCTTCATCCTTGGAAGCTTTCAAGAAGAGACTGGACTGCCATCGGTCAGAAATGGTATCAGGTCTCCTGCCTGAGCACGGGGTTGGACTAGATGACCTCCAAGCTCCCTTCCAACTCTCTTATTCTGTTTAAGAGCTTAATTTAGAACCCTGAACTGGGCTGCGGATCAAATGCAACTGCCTGATCCTTTTCCAATGCCTGACTAGGTGGCTCAGGGGCTAAGACGCTGAGCTTGTCGATCAGAAAAGTCGGCAGCTCGGCGGTTCAAATCCCTGGTCCAGGGCTCCTGGGTGAGCAGGGGGGGTTGGACTAGATGACCTCCAAGATCCCTTCTGACTCTGTTACTGTTACGATTTTAAGACGGGAAAAGATCTCAAGAAGTTTTTTTCCACACACCCTGCAAAGCCTGAAGCCTGGTAGAATTGCAACTGGAGATTTCTTTTCCCCTGGACCCCACTGGAGGTGAGGAGGTTCAGGTGTTCTGTTGCACCTATTTTACTAGACCGGATGTCACTCAGTGGCTAAGATGCTGAGCTTATCAATCAGAAAGGTCAGCAGTTTGGTGGTTCGAATCCCTAGGACGGCTATCCTGCATGAGTAGCGGGGCTGAATTAGATGACCTCCAAAGTCCCTTCCAACTCCGTTACTGTTAATCTCTTGGGAAATGAAGCATAGCTTCATTCCCACTCCCATTTTTTTTAAAAAAAGTTTTTTTAAAAAAAAAAAAACACCCAGCAACCCAATTATTAACAGATTAACATCTGCTGCTTGCAATTACTGCAAATTCGAATCTCGCCAGGCTCAAGGTTGACTCAGCCTTCCATCCTTTCTAAGGTAGGTGAAATGAGGACCCAGTTTGTGGGGGCAATAAGCTGACTTTGTATAAATATACAAAAGTATGAAGGCTATTGCTTAACGCATTGTAAGCCGCCCTGAGTCTCCGGAGAAGGGCGGCATATAAATTAAAGCAAAAAAAAAATTATCCACTTTTGTGCCAAAGTACTTATTCATTTAAGCGCCTCCGTCCGATTACTTCTACGAGACGCGTAGAAAGAGGGTTACGTTAAAGCACATTAGAGGAGATTAAAACTAAAAACTCCCGTGGATTAAAACGGCAAAAACCCATCGGCAGGACTGACTGCGGATGTGAGCTATGCCGCCTGTTCGGTGGCTGCAACGCCACATCAGTATTAGAATGTAACTCAAAGAGTAGCAAAAATAAAAAATAAAAAATGGGGTTTTGGGCTAATTACGAAGACGGGTAAAAATAAAATTAAAGCGGGGAATAAACGCGTTGCCTGACGAAAAGGGAAGCGTGGAGGTGTGACAAAATAGACAGATTGAGGATTGCTCCATAATGGCACTTGTCAAAACAACACGGGTGGGGAGGAGGAGGAGGGGGGGGGGGAGAGAGAGAGAATTGAAAAGGCAGCCCTGGGGAGGCCCATCCGAGTCATGCAAAATGGCTGCGGTGGTTGCAAAGAAGAATAGAAGAGAAAAGAGCCTGAAGGGACCTCGGGAGGCCTTCTAGTCTGACCCCCTGCTCGAGCAGGAGACCTTATACCAGTGGTGGGATTCAAGTCATTTTAACAACCGGTTCTCTCCCCTAATGATTTCCTCCAACAACCACTTTGCCAAAACTGCTCAGAAAGTTAACAACCGGTTCTCCCGAAGTGCTGCGAACCGGCTGAATCCCACCACTGTGACGGCGGACCTATGGCACGCGTGTCCAAAGTGGCACGCGGAGCCATGTTGCCAGCCGTCGCCCCAGCCCAGCTCCACCGCGCATGCGTGCAGGCCTCCCACCGGCCAGCTGGTCTTTGGGTCTCTGTGGTGCATGTGCAGAGGGCAGGGCGCATGGGGGGATGCGCATGTGTGTGGGGTGCTCACATTGCATTTTGGGGGGGGTTCACGTCAGAGTATAGGAGGCCCCACCCACTGCCCTGGATTTCGTCATTGGCAATCTGTGCATGTGCAGAAACTAGGCTCGCGCGTGATCCCGTTGCGAACCAGTAGTAAAGATAAGTAGAACCCACCCCTGTTCACGTGTCCTCACCCCTCGCCCCCATTTTGGGCCTGGAAGGCCTCCTGCACCAACCTGGAAGCCAAAACGGGGCGCCGGGGACGGGGCACATGCGCGGGGGGGGAATGCATGCATGGGGGGATGCTCGCATTGCATTTTGGGGGTCCGGGCACATGCGCAGGCATTCGCACTCGTGCACGAACACTTTGGGCACTCAGCACCAAAAAGGTTACCCATCACTGCCCCTATCGCATTTCAGAGAAACGGCTGTCCAGTCTCTTCTTAAAAACCTCCAGTGATGGAGCACCCACAACTTCCGGTGGCAAGCTGTTCCACAGGTTAATTGTTCTAATCGTCAGGAAATTCGATCATAGAATGACAGTGTTGGAAGGGACCTTGGAGGTCTTCTAGTCCAACCCCCTGCTCAAGCAGGAGAACCGAGACCATTTCAGACCGGTGGCTGTCCAGCCTCTTCTTAAAAGCCTCCAGTGATGGAGCACCACAACTTCCGGTGGCAAGCTGTTCCACAGGTTAATTGTTCTAATCGTCAGGAAATTCGATCATAGAATGACAGTGTTGGAAGGGACCTTGGAGGTCTTCTAGTCCAACCCCCTGCTCAAGCAGGAGAACCGAGACCATTTCAGACCGGTGGCTGTCCAGCCTCTTCTTAAAAGTGATGAAAACACCCACAACTTCTGGTGGCAAGCAGTTCCACTGGTGAATTGTCCTCCCTGTTAGGAAGTTTCTCCTTAATTCCAGGTTGCTTCTCTCCTTGATTAGTTTCCATCCATTGTTTCTCATCCTGCCCTTCAGGTGCTTTGGAGAATAGCTTGACTCCCTCTTTTTTATGGCAGCTCCTCAAACTTTAGAACACTGCTACCATGTCACCCTAAGTTCTTATTTTCTCTAAACTGGCCATATCGAAATCCTGCAAACGTTCTTTCTTTTTTTTAAAAAAATTTGATTTATATGCCGCCCTTCTCCGGAGACTCAGGGCGGCTTACAATGCGTTAAGCAATAGCCTTTATCCTTTTGTATATTTTATACAAAGTCAGCTTATTGCCCCCACAAACTGGGTCCTCAATTTACCTACCTTAGAAAGGATGGAAGGCTGAGTCAACCTTGAGCCTTGGCGAGATTCGAACCAGCAGTAATTGCAGGCAGCTGGTCTTAATAACCAGCTTAATAACAGGGTGCCTTAGACCACTGTACTCTCCAGGCCCTTTGATCATCTTCTCTGCACTTTTTCCAAAGTCTCAACGTTTGTTTTTTTTTTGCAACGTGGAGACCAAAACTGGAGGCGGCATTCCAGGTGTAGCCTTACTAAGGCTCTACTAAAGCGGTACTAATACTTTGCGTGATCTTAGTTCTAGGCCTCTGGGGCTTATTTTTGCAACCAAAGACGTTTGCAAAATTCTCCTTCTCCCCAGAAACATCACCCTGGGCTCTGGCTGCTCCTAATATGTCTGTCTGTGTCTATGTATAAATACAGCCTTTAAAAAAAAGAGGAATGACATGACAGCTCTGTGAAACACAGTGCAGGCAATCCTCGACTTACGACCGCCACCGAGCCCCAAGTTTCTGTTGTCAAGCGAGACATTTAAGTTGTTTTTTTTTTTGCCCCGTTCTGCCACCTTTCTTGCCACCGTCGTTAAGCGAACCGTTGCCGTCGATAAGGTCGTCGCCCCGTTGTTAAGCGAATCTGGCTCCCCTTATTGACGTTGCTTGCAAAAGGGGAGATCGTATGACACCACCCCCCACCCCCGGGACATTGCGACGGTCATAAATGTGAAGCGGATGCCAAGCGTCTGAATTTTGAATCGCGAGGAAGCCTCAGAGGTCGCAATTGTGAAAAACGGCCACAAGTCACTTTAGTCGGTGCCCTGGTAATATCGAACAGTCACTAAAGGAACTGTTGTAAGCCAAGGACTACCTGTATATAAACAGAGAACAAACCCTACCCCCTTCTAGCACAGATAATGTTACCTAGTTGGGTCATGAAACGTCTGTAAGAACACAACCAAGCTCAGAAGAGAAGAGAAGAGAAGAGAAGAGAAGAGAAGAGAAGAGAAGAGAAGAGAAGAGAAGAGAAGAGAAGAGAAGAGAAGAGAAGAGAATATAGGAATGGAATGGAGTAGAGTAGAGTAGAGTAGAGTAGAGTAGAGTAGAGTAGAGTAGAGTAGAATAGAATAGAACAGAATAGAATAGAATAGGGTGACAAATTCCTCCTCCTCCCCTTCTCCACAAACCCCACTCCCTTCTAGCACTGATAATGTTACCTAGTTGGGTCATGAAAAGTCTGCAAGAAAACAACCAAACTCAGAATAGAAATAGAAATAGAAATAGAAATAGAGTAGAGTAGAGTAGAGTAGAGTAGAGTAGAGTAGAGTAGAGTAGAGTAGAGTAGAGTAGAGTAGAGTAGAGTAGAGTAGAGTAGAGTAGAATAGGAATAGGAATAGGAATAAGAATAGAGTAGAGTAGAGTAGAGTAGAGTAGAATAGAATAGAATAGAATAGGGTGACAAATTCCTCCTCCTCCCCTTCTCCACAAACCCCACTCCCTTCTGGCACTGATAATGTTACCTAGTTGGGTCATGAAAAGTCTGCAAGAAAACAACCAAACTCAGAATAGAAATAGAAATAGAAATAGAAATAGAAATAGAAATAGAAATAGAAATAGGAGTAGAGTAGAGTAGAGTAGAGTAGAGTAGAGTAGAGTAGAGTAGAGTAGAGTAGAATAGGAATAGGAATAGGAATAGAGTAGAGTAGAGTAGAGTAGAGTAGAGTAGAGTAGAGTAGAGTAGAGTAGAGTAGAGTAGAATAGAATAGAATAGAATAGAATAGAATAGAATAGAATAGAATAGAATAGAATAGAATAGAATTCTTTATTGGCCAAGTGTCATTGGACACACAAGGAATTTGTCTTAGGTGACAAATTCCTCCTCTTCCTCCTCCTCTTCTCCACCAACCCCACTCCCTTCTAGTTAAGGACTACCTGCAATTCCACCCTCCTTGCTAGGAGCCTGGAGCCTGGAGTTACTACTATTAAATTCAATCAACAGTAACCACGAGAAGCAGCATCCGCAGTTTCTGAAGGTCTCCCTTCCCCTTAAAATTACAGAGAAAGGTTTATTGCTCTCCGAAGGCTGAACACGACTCTCCCCCCGCCACTCCCCCCCCCACCCAGTGGGAGAGTCCATTAGCCCTTGGAGTACAGGCAGTCCTTGACTTACGACCGTTTGCTGAATGACCCTTCGAAGTCGCAACAGCACTGAAAAAGCACTGGCCGCTGCAGCATCCACACGGTCGCAAGTGTGTGCCGTCGGCAAGCGGCATACGTTTTAAACAACGGTTGCAACATCCCGGTGTGTGTTTGCGTGTCACACAATCCGCCATCTGTGACCTTCCTGGCCGGTCAATTGGGGGGGGACGACGACAGGATTTGCTTAACGACCGTGTGATTCGCTTAACAACCGGGGTGGAAAAGGGGAATAAAGGAGGCACGGCTCGTTTAGCAATGGGGAATTGCGTTCCCCGTTGTGTCCAAGGACGGGGAGGGTTGGGACGGGGAGGGGAGGGGGGAGGAAGAGGCTGGAAAGTCCCCATACAAAGTGTGAGTGTGTGAATGTGTTGCTTTTTGGCAAGGTTGCTGCTTCAGGGGGAACGCAAGGCGTTGCCAGGGGGCTCCTGTCTGCCAGCTGTACCACGGACCTTCCCCCCCCGCATCTCTCCCCTTCTTCCTTGCAAGCTCCCTCCCCAGCCTCCCCCTTCCCGGTTCTCCTCCCCCCCCCGCCCTTCCTTTCTCTCCTCTTCTCACAGAAACCAGGACAGCTTAATTGCTGCTGATGCAGTTGCCATGGCGACCGCAGGAGGAGGAGGAGGAGGATGATGTTCGCTTCCTTTCCCCCCCCCCTCCCCAAAACTCATCTCGCCATCAAAAGAAGGAAAGCCCAAACCGTCTCTGGGCGAGGCCAGGAAGGTGGGGATTTTTTTTTTTTTTTGCAACTGCTGCAAAGCGGCGGGGAAGGGGACGAACCCGCAGCCCCCTCCCCAAAGCATTCCCAAAAGATGAACCTCTCCACCCATCCATCCCCCGCCCCCCCAGCAGCATCTGAAGCCGGAGGAAGAAAATCTTATTTACATATTTTTGTGTTTTTTAAAAAAAGCCCTTTTCCACGTTGCTCCCCAAAAGGCTGGAGGGGAGGGGGTTTGCAAGGACCCCACCCCACCCCGGCTCGATCCAGCTGCGGGCTCTCTCAGCCGCCCGCTTCTCTTTCCAGGCCAAAATAAATACGCTTTCAATGGAAAAGCGTCCATTTAAATTCCAGATTGGTCAGAAAAGGATTCTGTCAACAAAGCAGGGAAGATGTGCTGCCGGCAGAATTTAGGAGCGAAAAAAACCGGATTTCGGGAATCCGTCTCGGTGCTGCGCACAAATCCTCAAAGTGGCCTGCCGATACACAGGAAGTCCTCGACTTACAGCAGTTTGTTTAGTGACCGTTCAAAGTCACAACAGCGCTGGGGATTTAGGACCGTTTTTCACACTTACGACCGGGGCGGCATTTTCCCGTGGTCAAAATCCAGGTGCTTGGCCACGGACTCACATTTATGACGGTCACAAGTGTCCCGGGGGTGTGTGTGTCACGTGATCTCCTTTTGCGACCTCCTGACAGACCAAGTCAAGCCGGATTCGCTTAACAACCGTCGGACTCGCTTAAGTTGAGTTTTGCCCCATTTTACGACTTTCCTTGCTACGGTCATTGAGCGAATCACTGCCGTTGTCAAATTAGTGATGTGAAATCCGGCTTCCCCCATCGACTTTGCTCGACAGAAGGTCGCGAAAGGGGATCGCGTAACTCCGGGGACACTACAATACTTATGACACTGCGTCATAAACGCGAGTCACTTGTGTCAAGAGTCCAAATAGAAATCATATGACTATGGGGTTGCTGCCATGGGGTCGTAAGTGTGAAAAATGGTCGTAAGTCCCTTTTTTCAGGGCCGTCGTAACTTTGAAACGGTCACTTAAGTGAACTGTCGTAAGCTGAGGACTACCGGTAAAGTAGACATCCGGGTTGTGATTCCACTGCGGTTTACCCCGTAGCACTGAGATTGGGCTGCCCCAGAAGGGAAAGACTACGAGGAACCCAATTTCCTCAACCTCACACTGAGCTCCTTCCAAGCTGCAACCTCTCTAGCCCCATCTTTGGAGCCCCGTAGCTAAAAGCTTGGGGGGGGGGAGCCCGTGGAGTTTGTATGTTGTGGCCTGTCGGCCTCCAGCCCCTCCGGCGGCCGAATCAGAGGAGGAGGAGGAGGCGGTGTGGGAGTCGGGATCAGCATCAAGGCAACCCGAGAGCTCCGAGGGGGAGGAGGGAATGGAGCCGTCACAGAGAGAGACAGAGGCGGAGCCTGGGCCATCCGTCAGCCCTCAGATGGAGAGTCAACAGCCCCCAGGTCTGGAGGTGGCTGATGAAGAGGAGGAGGAACAGCTGGGTCCAGTGCCTGATGCACAGAAGGCAGAGGAGAGGAGAGCAGTGGAAATCTATTGGCTGGTCGATCCTTGGGATGGAAGAGCCACCACTGCTAGCAAAGCCCCGCCCTAACTCTGGGGATCAAAGGCAGGGGGCGGAGATAAATAGATGGGGCAGACAACTATTCATCTCCTTGTCAGTTCTCCAATGGAGAGTCAACAGCCCCCAGGTCTGGAGGTGGCTGATGAGGAAGAGGAGGAACAGCTGGGTCCAGTGCCTGATGCATGGATTCATAGAAGAAAGAGGAGAGGAGAGCAGTGGAAATCTATGGGCCGGTCCTTGGGACAGAAGAGCCACTGCTGCTAGCAAAGCCCCACTCTAGCTCTGGGGATCAAAGGCAGGGGGCGGAGATAAATAGATGGGGCAGACAACTATTCATCTCCCTGCCAGACGGACTTCTTAGCTTGCGGTGAGAGAGACACTTTTTGCCGCGGCTGCC
This sequence comes from Pantherophis guttatus, assembly GCF_029531705.1. Next base: position 59,367 of record NW_026844085.1, on the reverse strand, counting down.
GGCGTTCCTAATAAAAGGAATCATTGCTTCAACTGCAGAGGGTTTGTCGTCTTCGGGGAGCCTGGTCAGAACATTGTATTTGTGGGCCAGAGATGCCAAATGAGGCTGGGGGCAAATCTCGGCCTTTGCCTTCACATAGTAGCAACCAAGTTCGGTTAGCTCGGCCCCCTGAGGTTCGCCAAGTGGGGAAAACGTTGGCTGAGATGGGCCCCTAACACAGCATTGGATTTCCTGCAGCAGCTTTCTGGGTTTTCTCCTCCGGTGTCTCCTGTGGGGCTTCCTTCCCCGAAATCTGGGTGGCTCCTGACCTCTCCTGCCCCCCACCCCCGGCTTCCTGGCCCAAGGCCTCCTTCAGATCCTTCCTTCCTTCCTTCCTTCCTTCCTTCCTTCCTCCCTTCCTTCCTTCCTTCCTTCCTAGCTATCCTCCCTCCCTCCCTAGCTCTCCTTCCTTCCTTCCTTCCTTCCTAGCCAGCCTTCTTTCCTTCTTTCCTAGCTATCCTCTTTCCCTCCCTAGCTCTCCTTCCTTCCTTCCTTCCTTCCTTCCTTCCTTCCTTCCTTCCTTCCTAGCTATCCTCCCTCCCTCCCTAGCTCTCCTTCCTTCCTTCCTTCCTAGCCAGCCTTCCTTCCTTCTTTCCTAGCTATCCTCTCTCCCTCCCTAGCTCTCCTTCCTTCCTTCCTTCCTTCCTTCCTTCCTTCCTTCCTTCCTTCCTTCCTTCCTAGCTATCCTCCCTCCCTCCCTAGCTCTCCTTCCTCCCTTCCTCCCTTCCTTCCTAGCCAGCCTTCCTTCTTTCCTAGCTATCCTCTCTCCTTCCTAGCTATCCTTCCTTCCTTCCTCCCTCCCTCCCTCCCTCCCTTCCTAACCATCCTCCCTCCCTCCCTAGCTATCCTTCTTTCTTTCCTTCCTTCTTTCCTAGCTATCCTTCCTTCCTTCCCTCCCTCCCTCCCCCACCGTCCGTCCCTCCCTCCTCCCACTAACCTGTGTGATGCTGTCCCGCATGGTGGGGGAACGGCCCCGCCGCGTGGTGGTCGTGGCCATGGTGGTGGTGGTCTCCATGATGGTCGTGGACATGTCCGCCAGCAGGGTGGTGGCCGTGGTCTCGGTGGTCATGACGGAGGGCACCTCGCCCACCAGCCGCAGGTTGCCCTCCACCTTCACGTTGGCGTCGCTCTCGGCGGCCAAGGAGAGGACCTTGAGCCCGTTGTAGTACAGCCCCGAGACCTGGCCCTGGAAGGGGCGGCCCTGGTCGCGGCCTCCGATCTTGATGGCGGCCTGGCTGTTGAAGATGGTCAGCTGACGACCTGCCGGAGGAGCCACAGAGAGGAGCGGAGAGGTGAAAAGGGCGCTCGGCCGGACGCAGCCTCCCAACACCAGAGCTGTCAAGGTCAGGCCAGGTGCCCCCCACCCACCCACCTCCCCTTATTCCCCAGGCTTCCACATGCATCGACCTCCTGGCCTTGCTCCACACCCGGCAGCACTTCCCGAGGCCATACCACCGCCTGAACCCCCTAAGCTGAGCATATCCGCTGTGCCACCAAGCCCCCCCCCTCCCGGCCAGGGTCCACTTAACCAGGCTTTCCACTGCAGCTAGCAGGACCCTCTGATGGGGGCCAGGTGGAAATCCAGCCACCGACTCCACTTGCTCTGCCTTTCCACCACCTACGATCAATTCTGGGTTGCATTTGCATCTCCCGTTTCCTTATTCATCTCCTTCCTTCCTTCCCTCCCCATCTTCTTCGTATTGTCCCCTCCTTCCCCACTGAGCTTTCTTTTTCTGCTTCTTTCCTTTCCCTTCCTTCCTTCCTTCCCTATTTCTCCCTTTGCTTCCATTCTTCCTTCCTTCCGTCCTTCCTTCTATGACATCTATACTCCTCCCTCCCTCCCTTCTTCACTGCCTCCTTCCTCCCTTCCTGCCCTCCCTATTTCTCCCTTTGCTTCCATTCTTCCTTCCTTCCGTCCTTCCTTCTATGACATCTATACTCCTCCCTCCCTCCCTCCCTTCTTCTCTGCCTTCTTCCTTCCCTCCCTATTTCTCCCTTTCCTTCCATTCTTCCTTCCTTCCGTCCTTCCTTCTATGACATCTATACTCCTCCCTCCCTCCCTCCCTTCTTCTCTGCCTTCTTCCTTCCCTCCCTATTTCTCCCTTTCCTTCCATTCTTCCTTCCGTCCATCCTTCCATGACATCCATACTCCTCCCTTCCATCCTTCCCTACTTTCTTCTCTGCCTCCTTCCTCCTTTCCTCCCCTTCGTTCCCTCCCTATTTCTCCCTTTGCTTCCACTTTTCCTTCCTTCCATCCATCCCTCCATGACATCCATACTCCTTCCTTCCCTCCTTTCTTCTTCTCTGCCTTCCTTCCTGCCCTCCCTATTTCTCCCTTTGTTACTATTCTTCCTTCTTTCCATTCTTCCTTCCTTCTTCCCTGCCTCCTTCCTCCCTTCCCTATTTCTCCCTTTGCTTCCATTCCTCCTCCCTCCCTCCCCTTCCTTCCACCCTTCCATCAAAGCCTCTGGAGGATTTTAAGCAGATGGGGTGCCCTGCCTCCTATCTCCACCCCACGCAATCCCAGAGACCTGGGGCTGCTCACCAGCTGTGGGAGAGGTGGGGACACCCCCTCCCGAGGTCCAGCGGGGTCCCTGCCTGAGCCTGCAGCCCAAAGAACCACAGACCCTCTCGCTTCCCCTTTCTGATTAAGGGGGGTGGGTGGAGAGAGGGGTCTGCCAGTGTCCAGCCTCCCTGTTTCTCCATCCTTTCTCCCTCGTCCCCTCCCCCGTTCTATTTCTCACTCCCCCCCTCCATTCTGGAAAGAGATTCCCTGTCACTTTGCTGAGCCCCCTCCCCTCCCCGGAATATCAGTAGGCCCTCCAAACCCACCACCCATTCCGATCTAGCATCTAGGCCAGGGACGGCGAACCTTTTCAGCACCGAGTGCCGAAACGGGGGCGCGTGCGTGCATGCAGGAAACCGGAAGATTAGCCACCCGGTCCGCATGCGCGTGCTGGGAAGATAATCTGATTTCTGCCACGCGGATGTGCACCGGCTACCTGGTCTTCCGGTTTCTGGTGCGCCTGCATGCGTGAAGACCAATTGGTCGGTGCGCATGCGTGCGCAGGAAACTGGAAGATCGTCTTCCTGGCACACGCATGCGGACCGGATGGCTGCTCTTCTGGTTTCCGGTGCTTCCGCGCCCGTGAAGACCAGCTGGCCGGCGCGCCGGAAAGAGCAACAAGCAATGACTCGCGTGCCCAAAGAGATGGCTCTGCGTGCCGCTTCCGGCACGCGTGTTGTAGGTTCGCCGTCACGGATCTAGGCAGACTAAGAGTGAGGCGGGAGGCGAAGCCTGGAAAAAATGCCGAATCTCGGCTTGATTTAAGACCCCGCCTCATTTTGCAGGACCCCCAATTGTCAACTGTGCCTGCTGCACACACACCCTACACACCCCTGTGCCTTTCTGGCTGGCTTTGCACGCTCGGCGGGAAGCTTAGCAGCTGCATTTGCTCACCACGTCAAGCATGCGATGTTCACCTTGCTACAACGGGTAGCCCTCGACTTACGGCCCCCCCCAATCGAAGCCAACATTCCTGGGGCTAAGCGAGACATCGGTTAGGGTGAATTTCACCCCGTTTTAACGACCTTTGTTGCCCACCGTCGTTAAGCGAATCGCTGCACGCGTTAAATGAGGAACCCGGGTGTTAAGTCAATCTGGCGAAGTCAAAAGGCGTTGGGGGGACACCGCAACCGTCATAAATATGAGTCAGTTGCCCAGCGGCTGAATTTTGATCCCGTGACCATGGACACGTTGCAATGGTCGTTAACTGTGAAAAACGGTTGTCTTTTTTCCACTGCCGTTGTAATTTCAAACGGTCACTAAATGAAACGTCGTAAGTTGAGGCCTACCTGCATTGAGTTGGGCCAGTTTATGGTTTAAAGGAGGGGGTGAATCCAGAAAAAACGTGTTCATTCATGTCATTTAGGTAACAAAAGCCCCTCAAGCTTCATTCTCAGGAGACACTAATCTTGAACAGGAAGTCCTCGATTTACAACGGTTCATTTAGTGACTGTTCGAAGTTACAGTGGTCCTGAAAAAAAATTAACTTACGGCAGATTTTAACAATTACGATCCCATAATTGTCTCTCATCTGCTTGTCTCTGGATGCTGCTGAATTTCGATCCTGAATTATTACAGGTAGTCCTCCACTTACGAAAGTTCACTTAGCGAACATCCAAAGTTACAACGGCGCTGAAAAATAGTTGACTTACAACTGTTTTTCACACTTGCGAATGCTGCAGCATCCCCTGATTTACATTCGCGTGTTTGACAACCGACTCGCCTTTATGACCATTGCAGGGTCACGTGATCCCCTTTTGCGGCCTTCTGACAAGCCAAGTCAAGAGGGGGAAACCAGATTCACTTAACGACCATGTTACTAAGAGCAGCAAGGGATCCCCTAAACAAATGTGGCGAGGAAAGTCGTAAAACGGGGCAAAACTCAACGAATTTCCAAATTTTGGGCTCAGTTACGGACGTAAGTTGAGGAGTCTGTGTGTAAGTAAGTAAGTAAGTGTACACATAATTTTGTATTTATTTATTGTCATGGTTATGTACCCTTTGATAGCCGTGTGCAACGAAATTTCATTTTAATGTATGCCGATTAGTGTACATTCAAAGCAAGGGTGAAACGCTCCCAGTTTAGACCGGATCGCCCAATCCGGTTGCGATGGAGGCGGGTGGTTCGGAGGACCGGTAGCAAAAATCCCTGCCCCTCCCCCATTGTCCAGCTGAGCCGTGCAATCATCAGAAGCTTTTTTTTTAAATGCCTCTGACGATCCAAGCTGTTCGGCGAAGAGGTTGTAAAAAAATGCTTTCAAAAGCCTCTGACGATCCCAGCTGAGTTGCCTGATCGTCAGAGGCTTTTTTTCTTTTAAATGCCTCTGGCGATCAGGCAACTCAGCTGGGATCGTCAGAGGCTTTTAAAAGAAAAAAAAGCCTCTGCCAATCAGGCAACTCAGCTGGGATCGTCAGAGGCTTTTAAAAGAAAAAAAAGCCTCTGCCAATCAGGCAACTCAGCTGGGATCGTCAGAGGCTTTTAAAAGAAAAAAAGCCTCTGCCAATCAGGCAACTCAGCTGGGATCGTCAGAGGCTTTTAAAAGAAAAAAAAGCCTCTGCCAATCAGGCAACTCAGCTGGGATCGTCAGAGGCTTTTAAAAGAAAAAAAGCCTCTGCCAATCAGGGAACTCAGCTTGGATCGTCAGAGACATTTAAAGAAAAAAAAAGCCTCTGCCAATCAGGCAACTCAGCTGGGATCGTCAGAGGCTTTTAAAACTATTTTTTCTACAACCTCTTCAGCGAAGAGGCTGTAAAAAAATGCTTTCAAAAGGCTCTGACGATCCCAACTGAGTCGCGCGATCATCAGAGGCTTTTTTTTTTTTACTTTTAAAAGCATTTTTTCGGCCGAAGAGGTTGTAGAAAAAATGCTTTTAAAAATTAAAAAAAAAGCCTCTGATGATTGTGCGGCTCAGCTGGGCATGGGGGGCAGCAGGGATTTTTGCCACCGGTTCTCCGAACCACCGGACTCCATTGCTACCGGATTGGGCGATCCGGTCCGGTCCGAACCGGGAGCATTTCACTCCTGAGCCAATCCATCCTGGCTTAGCTATGTCTGATTTGGAAAAAGGATGGGGGCCCTGCTGGGATTCCCCCCACCAGTTGGGGGTCTGCTGCTATTTCCCAACCAGGGCAACAGTTCTGGTCCACAGTGGAAGGGAGCAGGAAGGACCCTTCCCCAAATTTTCTCTTTCTGGATCTCATCTCCCCCCCCCAGTCTCACCTTGTCACAGGTGACAAATTGGGGGCAAGGTTTTTTTTTTTTTTTTTTTTAAAAAGAGGGGTGCCAAGCTCAGTTATCACAGGTAGTCCTCGACTTACGGCCACAACTGAGCCCAGGATTTACGTTGCTAAGTGAGAAATCTTTTGAGTTTCGTCCCTTTTTACGACAGTTGTAAAGTGAATCACTGCGGGTTGTTCGAATAGGGACACAGTTGTTAAGTGAATCTGGCTTCCCCCGTTGACTTGGCTTTGTCGGAAGGCCGCCATAGCAGGGGTTCACACCGCCCGTCATAAATACGAGTCGGCGGCCAGGCGCCTGAATTTTGACCACCTGACCACGGGGATGCCGCAATGGTCACAAGTGTAGAAAAACGGTCATAAGTCACTTCTTTCAATGCCGCTGCGACTTCAAACGGTCGTTAAGTGAACTGTTGTAAGTCGAGGATTATCTGTACTTCCCAAATCTGCAAAACGAAACCCCAGATTTTTTTTTTTAAAAAATCACTTTTTTTCTCCCTTCTTGAGAAGTTTGCAAGCAGATTTTTTAAAAAAACCTCTTGAATCTCTTTTTGGCTCTCTTGGTTTGGATCTCTCTCTCTCTCTCTCTCTCTCTCTCTTTATCCCTCTATCTCTATCTATAACTATCTCTATTTATCTATTTCTATCTATCTATCTCTATCATCTCTATCTCTATCTCTCTATATCTATAACTATCTATCTATCTCTATCTCTATATCTATCATCCATCTCTCTCTCTATCATCTATCTGTATCTATCTAGCTATCTCTATCATCTCTCTATCTATATCTATATCTATATAACTATATCTATCTATCTATCTCTATATCTATCTATCTCTTTCTTTCTCTCTCTCTAACTATATCTATTTATCTATTTATCTGTTTATCTGTTTATCTATTTATCTATCTATCTATCTATCTATCTATCTATCTATCTATCTATCTATCACCTACATACCTACATACCTACATACCTATACCTACATACCTATATCTATAACTCTCTCTCTCTATCATCTATCTATCTATCTCTATAACTATCTATCTATAACTATCTATCTATAACTATCTCTATCTATCTATCTATCTATCTATCTATCTATCTATCTATCTATCTATCTCTATCTCTATCTATAGCTATCTATATCTATCTATCTATCTCTATAACTATCTCTCTTTCTCTCTCTCTCTAACTATATCTATCTTTCTTTCTATCTATCTTCTCTCTATATATCTATCCATCCATCCATCCATCCATCCATCTATATATCATCTCTATATTTATATCTAGCTAGCTATCCATCTCTCTCTTTCCCTCCCCCCCCCCATCTATCTATTACTCCAGGATAATGGATCAGGCCCCAAATCAATGACTTCCTTGCAAGGATTCAGCTCCTTAAGGATTTTCCCACCTTCCCATTCGGTTTAGCTAATTAGTTTGGGCTCTTAAGGGCCCCTTTCCTCCAGATTTAATGTTTTCTGCTGGCGTGTTTGTTTTGCCTGCCCTTCCAGGGTCGCTGTGTAATTTTCCACATGCATGCAGAGTTGCACATATGAGCTGCCAACCCCACGCATGTGCTAGGCACGGGACAGACTGGAGACCAAGCTGAGATGCTGCAGTGAAATAAATGCAAGTGGTGTAAAGCCAGAGGGCAATTTTATTGATTGCAAACTGAAGTTGCGTTTGCATGTGGATTTGTGTCGGTGTGCCTGTTTGTATACAAGAGAGACAGAAAGAGAAAACAGCACCAGAGCCAAAACAAACATCTGTGCAAACTAAAGAGGATTTAGCCATCTCGGTGTGTAATAAATTCAGGCACAAAACTGGCTAAGTAGCTAATATGACTCCCCCATTGTGGGTTTGTGTAAACCTACATTATCGTTCAGGCTTGCTGGCATTCCCACAGGCTCATTGCTAGAGCCAGATTCTTGCCGCAATCGTTGTGAATGTGGGGATGGGTGCGGTGACCCCCCCCCCAAGACTCGATCACCAGATTAATTTACTGCCTGGATTGGTGTAACAAGGTCGAATCATAAAGCACAGGGTGTCCTCGATTTACGGCCACTATCCGGTGCAAAGTTTCCACCGCTAAGCGAGACGTCTGTCAAATGAATTCCGTCCCAATTTACCACCTGTCTTGCTGCCGCTGCAGTTGTTCATTTAGTAACACGGTTGTTAAGTGAATCTGACTTCCTCATGGACTTTGCTCGTCAGAAGGTCACAAAAGGGGATGACAGGAACCCGGGACACTGAGCCCGTCATAACTACGAGTCAGTTGCCAAAGTGTCTTGAATTTTGATCATGGAGATGCTGCAAAGGTCGTAAGTGTGAAAAACGGTCATAAGTCCCCTTTTTTTCAGTGCCGTTTGTAACTTGGAGCCGTTGCTAAATGAACTGTTGTAAGTCGAGGACTACCTGTATGGAATTGTGGTCGTAAATTGCGGGCGGTTGTTAAACAGGTCGTCCCATGCCTAAAATGTACCTGATCTTAGCAGTGTTTTTGCATTTTATCCAACTGGCTTTTGCCAAAATTCGCAGCCATGTGACTGCGGGGTCCGTAAATGTGAGCTTGGGTGCCACACACAAAGCAGTATGTGTGTGTGTTTGTGTGTCTGGGTGTGTGCACAGCGGTCAGGACTCCGATACCATGTTATAGGTACATTTTGGGGAGGGGGCCCATCACAACTTTGCATCGCCGCTAAGCGAATGGTCATTAAATGAAGACAATCTGTGCTGTGCCACCTGCAGCTTTCTGAGAGAAGGCAGGATATAAGCACACACAAACACACAAACACGCAGTACGACACCTGTCGTACTATTCCAATAGTCACGTTGTGCAAAATGCAAGCAAAATTCAGACGCCGGGCCGCTGACTCATACTTATGACCGTGGCTGTGTCCCAAGGTCACGTGACCCCCTTTTGCGACCTTCTGACGAGCCAAGTCAACGGGGGAGCCAGATTCGCTTAACAACCGTGTGACCAATTTAACAACGGCTGTGATTCACTGAACAGCGGTGGCCAGAGAGGTCGTAAAATGGGACAAAGGTCACTTAACCAACGTCTCGCTTAGCAACAGAAATTTTGGGCTCAATTAGTAATTAGTAATTAGTAATTCGAAGTCTACCTGTATTACTTTATTGTTTGTATGTACAATCAAAACTGAGTCGCTTGGCAACTTGACTTGTATTTACGACGGTTGCAGCATCCTGGGGTCACATGATCTCCACTTGTACGGTAGCTTCCAACGAGCAGAATCAAGAGGGAAAGCCCGATTCGTTTAACAACTGCAGTGATTTGCTGAACGACGGCAGCTAAAAAGGTCATAAAATGAGGTGCAGCTCATTTAACCACTGCCTTGCTTAGCCACAAAAAAAATCTGAGGCTCAGTTGCGGTCGTTATGTGGAGGACCACCTTAGCCTGTTCTGCAGGCAGTCTTCGACTTACAACGGTTCATTTAGGGACCCTTCCAAGGTACAACGGCATTGAAAAAAGTGACTTAGGATGGTTTTTTGCACTTATGACCATTTTTCACCTTACGACCACTGCAGCGTCCCCATGGTCACGTGATCCAAATTCAAATGCGTGGCAACTGGTTCATATTTATGACGGTTGCAGGGTCCCGGAGTCACGTGTGATCCCTCTTTAGCGACCGTCCGACCAGCAAAGTCAACGAGGAAGGCAGATTTACTTAACAGCCGTATTACTAATTTAACGTGCAGGGATTCACTTAACAACGGTGGCAAGAGAGATCGTAAAATGGTGGCAAAATTCACCTCACAATTTTCTCGCTTAGCGGCAGAAATGTTGGGGGGAGGTCAGTCGTGGTCGTAAGTCGAGGACTAGCTGTACTGTGGCCTACAAACCCATTTACGCGCCCTAGTTTTTCTCGCTATTGATGGAGAACTTTCCCCCCCATTTTCTCCCTGTAATAACTTCGCTTCCTTTATCCTTGCTACATTCATTTTCGGATCCAGGCTGCTCGTCACATCGTTCGATCGATCAAACATGCAGTGAGAGTCAGCTGGTTCAGAGGTGGTATTCAGCCGGTTTGCACCGGTTCGCCCGTACCGCTCGTGGAAATCACGGGTGGACCTGCGCACTTGCCCCGGCTCCGAGCGTGCTATTTGAGCATATTTTTGAGGCACGGCGCATGCGTGGATGGGGTCCACGCACGCTTACGTTTGCGAACCGGTCAGGAAAATAAGTGAATACCCCTCCTGAGCTGGATTTTCGTTGCGCAATGTGGCGCGTACAGTTGCCTAGCCAACCACGCAACCTGACCTCACAAAAAAGCCTTCCCTAACTCATCTGTCCGTAAAGCCGTAAACACCTCTTCCTTTGCTAAGTGTCCCGTTTCTACTCACTCATGTTTTATTCCCAACGTGCTCTTAGTATGTTCAGCGCCAACCTTCCCCTCTCCGTTTTCCCTTTCACCAGCCCATAATTCAAACCTGTCACTAGATAAGATCGTTTTTCTTTTTTTAAAAAAGAGCCAACCAATCGGCAATAAACTTTCTCCCCGTTCACACGTCTCGGGGATGTGAATAAACCCTGGCCTTACACCTACACCCAAGGATAAAGCCTTCTTGCAGTCCCCAAATTTGATTCGTTTTCCTATCTCAGAATAACAGAGTTGAAATGGTCCTTGGAGGTCTTCCAGTGCAGCCCCCTCACTCAAGCAGGAGACCCTATACCAGGGATGGCTAACCTTTTTGACATCGCGTGCCGCGGGGGTCGCGCGTGCGTGCCCACACCCATAATTCTATGGGCCCTGCCTCCGCGCATGTGCGCGTGATCTCCCCACACTCCTAGCATGCGATGGCACGGTAGGCCCATTTTTTGCTCTCCCCAGCCTCCAGAGCTTGTCTATGAGTCTGGGGAGGGCGAAAACAGCCTTCCCCACCCCCATGGAGGCCCTCTGGAGGCCAAAAACGGCCCGTTTGCCAACATCCGGTGGGACCGGAAGGCCCATTTTTGTCTCTCCAGAGCCTTTCTAGGAGTCTGGGGAGGGCGAAAACAGCCTTCCCCACCCCACTGGAGGCCCTCTGGAGGCCAAAAACGGCCTGTTTGCCAACATCCGGTGGGACCGGAAGGCCCGTTTTTGGCTCTCCAGAGCCTTTCTAGGAGTCTGGGGAGGGCGAAAACAGCCTTCCCCACCCCCCCACCCCCGGAGGCTGAAAATGGCCCATTTGCCAACATCCAGTCCCACCGGAAGTTGGCAAATGGGCTGTTTCTGGCCCCTGAGGGGGTGGGGAAGGCTGTTTTCGCCCTCCCCAGACTCCTAGACAGGCTTTGGAGGATGGGGAGAGAGAAAAACAGGACTTCCCCATCACCCCCCAAGGTCCTCCGAAGGCAGGAAATAGTCTGTTTCCCTACTTCAGTTGGGCCCAGAAATCCCGATAATCTGCTGGCCAGCGTGCGCATGCACACCGGAGCTGAGCTCGCGTGACCACAGATGTGGCACGCGTGCCATAGGTTCACCATCACGGCCCTATACCATTTTAGACAAATCCTTAAAATCCTGTAGTGATGGAGCAGACGCAAACTTCTGGTGGCAAGTCGTTCCACTGGTTAATTTTCTCCTTAGTTCTAAGTTGGATCTCTCCTTTATTCGTTTCCATCCGTTGCTTCTTGTCCTGCCTTCTGGGGCTTTGGAAAATAGGTTGACCCCCCCTCTTTTGGGGGCAGCCCCTCATAATCTCATAACAAAATACAGCTAGTTCTCAATTTACAATAGTTCCTCCTATAAGTTTGAGTTTTTACTTTTAATTTAAAATTTTGTTTTTTTTCTTTAAGAATAAAGATTGTTTTGTTAGAAAAAAAAATTAAAGATGTATTTAAAAAAAAACAGGTAGTCCTTGACTTGCAACCATTCATTTAGTGACCGTTCAAAGTTACAATGCCACTGAGAAAAGTGACTTATGTCCATTTTTCACACTTATAACCTTTGCAGCCTCCCCTCGGTCACCTGATCAAAATTCAGATGTTTGGCAACTGACTCATATTTATGACGGTTGCAATGCCCTGGGGTTATGGGATCCCCTTTTTATGACCTTCTGACAAGCGAAATCAGTGGGGAAGCCAGATTCACTTAACAACCGTGTGGCTAATTTAACAACCGTAGTGATTCACTTAACAACTGTGGCCAAAAAAGTTGTAAAATGGGGCAAAACTCACTGAACAAACGTCTCGCTTAGCAGCATCAATTTTGGGATCAATTGTGGTCGTACGTTGAGGACTACCTGTACTTCGGAAAGCCTAGACTTTGGGGAAATAATTCTTGTTCTCCTTTCGTACAGGGCAACAAGAATTTTTCCAGTCCTCAAACACAGATGTTGCCTTCACACCAGGGGTGAAATGTTCCCGGTTCGGACCGGATCACCCGATCCAGTAGCGATGGCAGCGGGTGGTTTGGAGAACCGGTAGCAAAAATCCCTGCGGCCCCCCCCCATGTCCAGCTGAGTCGTACGATCATCAGAGGCTTTTTTTTTTTTTACTTTTAAAAGCATTTTTTCTACAACCTCTTCCGACGAAAAAATGCTTTTAAAAGTAAAAAAAAAAAGCCTCTGATGATCGCGCGGCTCAGCTGGGATCCTCAGAGGCTTTTCAAAGCATTTTTTCTACAACCTCTTAAGGTTGTAGAAAAAAAAAATGCCTTTAAAAGCCTCTGGCGATCCCAGCTGAGTTGCCTGATCGTCAGAGGCTTCTAAAAGCATTTTTTTCTGCAACCTCTTAAGGTTGTAGAAAAAATGCTTTTAAAAGTTAAAAAAAAAAAGCCTCTGATGATCGCGCGGCTCAGCTGGGATCGCCAGAGGCTTTTCAAAGCATTTTTTTCTGCAACCTTTTGGCCGAAGAGGTGGTTAAAAAAATGCTTTGAAAAGTCTCTGACGATCCCAGCTGAGTTGCCTGATGGGCAGAGAGGTATTTTTTAAAAACCGCTCCATCAGAAAACTCGATCTACATCTGGACGCTTCTCTTGTAACACTGTCTATGCCTGCAGCTTTTTAATATGCCTCACAGCGTTTTCCACTTTCCTTTCCATCCATTTTCTCACAGACACTAATATGTTTGTTTCTTCCATTTTTTGGCACATTGGATCAATTCAGCAGCAGCCCCTCTCTGGTGTCTTTAAGATTAGATTTATTAGATTTATATGCCGCCCTATCTCACAACAATTAAGATATACAATCTCAAGATACAAGGAATACTGGGATTCCTGGTTCTCTTTGTCCATTTGTCGCTGGGTGAAATGGGAAATAGTGAACGGGATGCACTCTTAGCCTGTGCTCCACTAGGAATTTGCACAAAACGACTTCAGGATCTCTTGAAGGCATTCAGGGGAGCTGGGCTGGCTCAGTGCATTTAACAAAGTTAGCCTATTTCCTACACTGGATGATGATTAAGAGTCCTAGGTTTGCCTATCCTCTCTTGGGGGCTACATGGCCCCTGCAGCGCTCGAAGTGCCTTTTGGGAGTGGATTGCCCTGGCTCCCTTCTCCCTGGGGCTGAGAGACGGACTGGCCAAAGGCAAGACTGGAATTCACGCCCCCCAATTCCAATCCAGCACCTTTGAGTACAACAGCAAGCTGTAGAAAATCTCATAAATTGAAGACAGGTTCTTCAAATTTTAAATCTCAGCTGTTCTAAGCCACATCGTTCAGTTGTGGGTTTTCATGTCCTTCCTTCCTTCCTTCCTTCTTCCTCCCTCTCCTTCCTCTTTTCTTTCCTGTCTTTGCTTCTTCCTTCCTTCTTCCTTGTCCCTCCCTTGCTGTCTTCCTCTTTTCTTTCCTGTCTTCCTCCTCTGTCCTCCTTTCTTGTCTTCCTTCCTTCTCTTCCCTGTCCCTCCCTTCCTATCTTCCTGTTTACTTCCTTCCTTCCTTCTTTCCTCTTCCATCCCTCCCTCCCTTCCTGTTTCATTTCCTTTACCTTCCTTCCTTCCCTTCCTTCTTCCTCCCTCCCTTCTTCCTCTTTTCTTTGCTGTCTTGCTGTCTTCCTTCTCTTCCCCTGTCCCACCCTTCCTGTCTTCCTGTTTTTCTTCTTTCTTTCTTTCCTTCCCTTCCTTCCTTCCCTTCCTTCCTTCTTTCTCCCTCTCCTTCCTCTTTTCTTTCGTCTTGCTGTCTTCCTTCCTTCTTTCCTGTCCCTCCCTTGCTATCTTCCTCTTTTCTTTCCTGTCTTCCTTCCTCTGTCCCTCCTTTCCTGTCTTTTTTTCCTGTCTTCCTTCCTTTTCTTCCCGTCCCTCCCTTCCTGTTTACTTCCTTCCTTCTTTCCTCTTCCATCCCTCCCTCCCTTCCTGTTTCATTTCCTTTACCTTCCTTCCTTCCCTTCCTTCTTCCTCCCTCCCTTCTTCCTCTTTTCTTTGCTGTCTTGCTGTCTTCCTTCCTTCCTTCTCTTCCCCTGTCCCACCCTTCCTATCTTCCTGTCTTTGTGTTTTTCTTTTCTTTTTCTTTCTTCTTTCTTTTTTCTTTCTTTCTTTTTTCTTTCTTTCTTTCTTTCTTTCTTCTTTCTTTCTTTCTTTCTTTCTTTCTTTCTTTCTTTCTTTCTTTCTTTCTTTCTTCCTTCCTTCCTTCCTTCCTTTCCTTCCTTCCTTCTTTCCCCCTTTTTTAATAGGAAAAATCACAGGCGTTTGCTGCAAAGGCAGGAAAGAGGGAAGGTCATTATTCCAAATGTTAGGAGGATTCAGAATGTCCCAGGTGATCGAGCGAAGACCAGGGGGCTACAGGAGATGCTGCGTTTGGGAAGACACAGCTTCTCTGAACCCATTTGAGCTCAGCCATGTTGGTCAGCAATTGCAGAGTGGAGAAATTTGCCAGCTCTCTGCTGGTCTGCCCTCCACCAAGCATTCATTCCCAGCTGGATCTGGGTTGCACCGATTCATAAGAAAACGTTGCTTTTGAAGACCGTCATTCAGGAACACGCGTGATGTGTGAATCAGTGAAATGCAAACTAGTGATAAAAACTACCAGTTCAGCAAATCGGTAGTAAAAAAAAATGCTTTTAAAAAGTAAAAAGAATGTTCCAACGATCGCGCGGCAGAGCTGTGATCGTCGAAACCTTTCTTTTTACATTTTTTTAAAGCATTTTTTTACTACCGGTTTGGGCGAATAGGTAGTAAAAAAATGCTTAAAAAGGTAAAAAAAAAAGAGTTGGCCACGCCCACCCACCCAGTCACATGACCCCCTCACCAAGCCACGCCCACAGAACTGGTAGCAAAAAAAATTGCATTTTTTCACCAGGCTCAAGGTTGACTCAGCCTTCCATCCTTTCAAAGGTAGGTAAAATGAGGACCCAGATTGTGGGGGCAATAAGCTGACTTTGTATAAAATATACAAAAGGATGAAGGCTATTGCTTAACGCATTGTAAGCCGCCCTGAGTCTCCGGAGAAGGGCGGCATATAAATCAAATTAAAAAAAAAAATTGACCACTGGTGCTTAGTCAATATAAAGCAACTAAACTCAATGTGGGGATATCCAACCTACGAGTCTTTCATCTTGCCTTGCTGAGTCCAACGGTCCCCAGTAGGCTGGGGATTATGGGAGTTGCAAGCCAACCTATCTGCTGGGCAGCAGCTTCCCGAGTCAAGCTGCAGAACCCATCCAAATGCTCAGCACTGAAGCCACAGAGGCTGCTGGACTTCATTGCCTTCTGAATCCTGGAACCGACTCATGCCGATCGCTTTTCTACAAAGTTTGTTCTTTCCCAAGAGGAAGGAGCTTCTGGAACATCTCGAGAACCACCTAACCTTTCTGATGGCATTGGAAAGCCCAGGAGAACAGGTTGGGGGGTATTGGGGGGGGGGAGATGGCATCATGGTAGCAGTCTTTCAATATTTGATGGGTTATCACAAAGAAGAGAGGGGTCAACCTATTCTCCAAAGCGCCTGAAGGCCGGACAAGAAGGATGGAAACTAATCAAGGAGAGAAGCAACCTGGAACGAAGGAGAAATTTCCTGACAATGAGAACAATTAACCGCTGGAACAGCTTGCCACCAGAAATTGTGGGTGCTCCATCACTGGAGGTTTTCAAGAAGAGATTGGATAGCCATTTGACTGGAATAGTATAGCGCATGGATGGCTAACCTTTTTGCCATCGTGTGCCAGGAGGGGGTGGTGGGGGATGCCCACACCCATAATTCTCTGCGCCCCACCCTGCGCATGCACACGCAATTCCCCTCCTTCCCCGCTCCTGGCATGCGATGGCCAGGTAGGCCCGTTTTTCTTTCTCACCTGGTTCCAGATCCTCTCTGTGCATCTGGGGAGGGCGAAAACAGCCTTCCCCACTCCCCCGGAGGCCTGAAACGGCCCATTTCCCAACTCCCATTGGGACAGGAAGAAAGAGGCTGGGGAAAGCAAAAAACGTCCCTTCCTGTCCCACCGGAAGTTGGGAAATGGGCCGTTTCAGGCCTCCAGAGGGGGTGGGGAAGGCTGTTTTTGCCCTCCCCAGATGCATAGAAAGGATCTGGAGCCAGGTGAGAAAGAAAAGCAGGCCTTCCCCACCCTCACGGCCCTCTAGAGGCAAGAAACAGCCTGTTTCCTTACTTCTGGTGGGCCCAGAAGGCCCGAAAATCAGCTGGCCGGTGCGTGCATGCAACAGAGGTGAGGTGGCGTGCCCACTGATATGGCTATGTGTGCCATCTGTGGCACGTATGCCATAGATTTGCCATCATGAGTATAGGGTTTCCTCCCTGAACAAGATTTTGGACTAGAAGACCTCCAAGGTCCCTTCCAGCTCTCTTTTTCTATGACTTCTAAAATTTCAGAGGCAGCTTGCAGCAGCAATAAATGGGAAATCCGGGTCCCATTTATCGGCAGGAACTCAGTCCTCCTGTCTGCAAATTCTACAAAACTTTATAGCACTTGTCGTCTGACCGCCTCGCCAATCGGAGGATGGCATTTTTAAGTCCCCAGCCATTTTTCCTGTCCTGAAATTATTCCACCCCCCGCCCAACTGTGATCCATGGTGTGAATTCTCACACATTTGAGCTGGGAAACTTTATAAACAGTGCGCTCGGAAAGGCAGGTGTGATGCCATGAAAACAGTTCCTTCCAAAGCCAGAGAGAAAAATCACTCCCCAAGATTTTTGGGAACAGTGGCCATTTTTTTAAAAAAAAATATATAAAAACCATTTCCCCCATTTTTTTGGGGGGGGGAGGTTGCACAATTTACAGGTGGAACACAAGCTTGAGGCCTTGGGAAGGAATTTTTTTGTTTTCCTTCTCTGCCTTGCAACCTTAATTTTCACAGGGAACGGTGTTTGGAGAGGGGCGTGAAAATGGTTTGGGAAAAGGACAGACCCCCCCTCAAAAGTGTGCCCCTCTCACCTTGCTGGGGGATCATCCTCTACCTCTGCACCCCTAAAACAGTGCCCCATCCTGCGTACCCCACCCCTTGTGACGGAAAGTAAAAAAAACAAAAAGTATGCATGGAAGAAATTGCTGTTTTGATAACAATAAAGAGTTACTCACATACATTTTATGCTCTGTGTTTCCCCTTGATTCTCCACATTCCTTCCCCAACTTTTATAAATACCCCCACCCCCTTTTCACATCCATCTGAATTTCTGCTGCTTTTTCTTCCTTTTTTTTTCCCTTCTCTCGTTCGTTTTTGTTTTTGTTTTGGTTACTCGGATGCTTTAGAAGTCCCTTTAATTATATATTTTTTTTACAGTTTTGGTTTGGTGTGGTCACTACAGCCTGTTTAAACCATCAAGGCAATCGACATTAAAAATATATAGATAATATATACATTTAAAAGCTCCCTTTCTCCCTGCCGCCATCCCCCCCTTTAGAATAATCACCTGCCGATGATTATTAAGCCCTTTGGAATTTAGCGGTTAAAAAAGCGGTTTAGTCACTTTGATTTGAGTTAAAAAGCATGTTAAAAGTGTGATTAGATGGTTAAGTTAGAATTTAGAAATGATCTTTCTGTTCTTTAGGGTTTTTTTTTTTCCTTTTTTTTCTTTTTGCTCATTCTTTTCCCCACTGAGTTTAAAGTGTTAAAGGTGCAGCTCTCGTCCCTGTTTGGGTTAGATGTATCGACCAAAAAATTTTAATAAATAAAGAGGTTTGTTAAGCCTCAAAGCTGGCGAGAAGAGGCAAAGAAGGAAGACGATGATGGTCATGCTACTTATTCTATTTTATATATTTATGTAAAATTCTACTGTATCTTATCCTATAACTATTGTATTTTACCCTACCCTATTTGCTTAGGGGAGCAGACCAATATGTTGACTTCTCGGTGGGAAAAAAAGATCTAAGATGGATTCCTGCTTCACCCCAAGCCTTCCTGACCTGCTTAAATGTCCCTGTATCCCTGTTTCATCTTTTCCCGCTCAGCTGCCCGCCAGATGTTTTGAAGATTGGGCGGGTGGTTGAAGGAGAGGCAGTCACTCCAGGGGTAAACCTCTCGCTGCAGGTAGCCGAAGTTACAAAAAGGAGGGGGGGGGGGAAGGTCCATCTAGATTAAAAACAACCCCATCTTGTCAGCTCAGGAAGGAGGAGAGAGTGTGACATGAGAAGAAGGAACATCGTTGAGTCGTTCAAGGTTGACTCAGCTTTCCGTCCTTCCGAGGTCAGTAAAATGAGGACCCCAGATTGTTGGGGGCAAGAGGCTGACTCTGTAAACAGCTTAGAGAGAGCTGTGAAGCACTGTGAAGTGGGATATAAGTCTATTGCTACCTCCTTCCTTCCTTCCTTCCTTCCTTCCTTCTTCCTTCCTTCCTTCCTTCCCTCCTTCCCCCTCCTTCCTTTCATCCTTCCTTCATCCATCCATCCTTCCTTTTCATTTCCTTCCTTCCTTCCTTCCTTCCTTCCTTCCTTCCTTCCTTCCTTCCTGTTACAATGCAGTATTTCAGGCTAACTCTGCCCACTGCCAGCAGTTCGATCCTGACCGGTTCAAGGTTGACTCAACCTTCCATCCTTCCTAAGTCAGTAAAATGAGGAGCATCTGCTCCCTTCCTCCCACCCCTCTGTGTCCCGCTCACCAGCACCCCCATGCCTGTGGTGCCGGTGCTACTAGTAGGCACGGCAAAAGATGCCTGCCCCCCCCCACCCTGAAATCTGCTCCCTGCCCATCAGGTTTCCCCCCCTTTGCACGGAAAATGCCGTCCTATTTAAGGGGTCAACCGAAACGATCCGTCCACGAAGACTCAAATCATCCAGGCCAAAGATTGTCTAAAAGGTTTGAATCGTGGCCACTGGACCGAACTTTCTTTGCTTTGGTCCGGGTCAGTGGCCACGATCTGACCGTTAGAAACCAAACCCCCAAAATCCTGGCCAACAACTTTTCTCTTCCAGCTTTGTCTCTGCTTCACCAGCCATGCTATCTCGCTTTCTCTCGGGAGCGCGAAGGAGAAAAAGCGAAAGGGGCACAGAAAGCGATAAGGGAAGAGGGCTGCAACCTTTAAAACCTTTTTTTCTTTTTTTTTTAAACTTGTGAGTTAACCGGAATTAATTATGGTTAATTACCTTTGTCGAGTAGCCATTCATCTACTACTCGACCGAGCCGATACGGTATTCTTTGTCTAGCAATCGCCAGCCGCTCATTATCAGTGTTCCCTTCAAAAAGTTTAGAGAGAGATTGGTAGACGGTTAAGAGGAAGAGAGAAAAAAACAATAAAAGGAAAAATAAAAGAACAACACCAAAAAAAAAAAAAGTTAAAAGAAATTTAAAAAAAAATTAAGAAGAACAGAGAGAGAGAGAGAGATTAAAAAAAGAGACATATACGCCATCTGGAAGGTCAAAGGTCAGAGGTTAGCAAAATTTAGAGAGGTCAGACTACACTCCAAACAGCAGTTTAAGCGTTGGAATCAAAAATTAGCGGTTAAGTTTCCATTAATTCTTTTTTTTTTTTGGAGGGGGGAGTAGGTGGGGATGGGGGAAAAAGGTGGGGGGGAAATTTGTCTGGGGTGGGTTTAGCGAGTTTAGCCACAAATGAATAAAATGCTAGTTATACGGTTTAGTTTAAGGGTTAGGATGAGTAGGAGGGAAGTTAGAAGGCTTTATGGAGCTCCGGGGAAAGGAACAAATTCTCCCCGGGGCCGTTTTTGTTTCTTGTTCTTGTTTTGTTTTTCTTGTTGTTGTTGTTGTTGTTTTTTTAAGCAAAAAATTAAATTCACTTTATTAGCCGACTTTATGTTCTACGTCAGAAAAACGGTGGAAAAAGCAACACTGCGCGCTGACCGACTCTCTCTCTCCCAAAAGTTTTCCCTTGCCCAAACTCGTAGGATTTGTCATCTTGGTTTTTTTTTTTCTTTTTTGGTTTAATTTAATTTAAATTCTCTGCCCCGGCCCACCACCCCCCGGTTGATTCCCTGCCTACCAACTCCACCCACCCCACCATTTTGCAACCCCACCCAAAAAAAGATAAATAAAATAAAATAAATAAAAATAAGAGACCCCCTCAGATTTCTCCCCGCTTTGGCCTCTGAAAAGGGGCAAAGGAAGTGAGCAGTCTATAGCCATCAAAATAACGAGGGAGGGGGGTGCAAACGCAGGGGGGGGGGTGAACCAGGTGTCTTGGGAAGGTTGGCCGGCCAGCAGATCCGAATTTGGTACACTTTTAGGCGAACGCACCTAAAAGGTTGGGCTTCCTAGATGGGACGCGCTTTTGGAGCCGCCCGCCTGCCCTCTTCCAATTGTCTCCCCGCTGTTAACGCTTTAAAAGAGGGTTCGAATCACACACCGTGGATTTGTCGTTTCCCACATCGGCGGCCTCGGAGAGGAGAGCCGCACAAACCAGTTTGGGATTGGATGGGCACCCAGGGAAGGTTCAAAGCTCAGTCCAAACATTTCTGAATGTTTCTTCCAGGGGTGGGTTCTTACCTTTACTACCGGTTCGCAACGGGATCGCTTCTGCGCACGCGCAGATCGCCGATGATGACATCTGGGGCGGTGGGCGGAGACTCCCGCTGGTTTTACTACCGGTTCTTGTGAACCGGTCTGAACCGGGGGCAACCCACCACTGGTTGCTTCCCAGCTTTTGTGTATGTATGTGTGTGTGTGTGTGTGCAGAGGTGGCATTCAGCCGGTTCAGACCGGTTCGCCCGAACTGGTAGCGGAAATCATGTATTTTTGAGGCCAGGTGTACGCGTGGAAGGCACGCACGCCAGCAAAGCATGTGCACGGAAGGCCGGACGCATGCGTGACGCATGTGCTCACATTTGCGAACCGTTAGGGAAAGTAAGTGAATACCACTCCTGGGGGTGAGGGGAAAACCTTGTCCCCGGATTCTGTCCTCTGCTGGGTCAAAGGCTCAGTAGCTTCCAGAGGAGAAAAGGTGTTTTCAGCAGGAACGCCATGCTGCATGTTCAGCCGGGAATGCAATCCCTTCTCCCGTTTCACTCAGATCTCACCTCCCAAATTTCAGCCAACTGTACCGGCTTACCTGTCGTGCGTCCCCCCCCGCCCCCCGAGGAGAAAATAATGCTGGGTGTGGAGTGGTTCGGTGACCTAGAGATGGAGCTCTCGCCTCACCATCGGGAAGATGTGGTTTCAATCCTAAATTAGAGGCAGATATTTCTCTCTCTCGGGGCACCATGAGAATTTATCAGCCGAACAAAACTCCGCACCGGTGACAGGAAAGGTATCCGGCCAGTAAACACTCAGCTCCATTCAATTGCCCAGACTCCACCCTGATGCAAGGGATTATGGGGTCATTAAAAGAAGATGATTAGAGAGAGAAGGTGTGGAAGATTGGAGCCGGGTACAGATGGCGCTTTCCAAAGGTTTTCCATGGGGGGCTTCGGAATACAATACGGTGAGGAGCCACATCTGCTTGTTCACGCTTTTGGTTTTGTTGACCATGCTGGGCCGGTAGAGCAGCTTTCCCTTTCGCCCTTCGCCTGGTCAGAGGCGGAGACGGAGTCAGCCAAAGCGCCATGAGAGCAGCCAAAATTCGGCGGAAAGATGCAAGGCGGGATGGACTCCTGGATCCTCAAGGTGGCCTGAAGGAAGCCAACGAGGTCAGGGAGAGCTTCAAAAATGGAGACACAGAGAGGAAACAGGCTGTTCCCAAACGACATACTGGATTCTGTCGGTTGTATGAATCGCCAAGCACCAAGAAAGACAGTGGAACAGCTTGCCACTAGAAGTTGCGGGTGCCTCCATCCCTGGATGCTTTTAAGAAGAGTCTGGTCAGTCTCTGATCTGAAATGGTATAGGTTTTCCCGCTTGAGCAGAGGGCTGGACTAGAAGACCTCCAAGGTCCCTTCCAGCTTATTCTATTCTATTCTATTCTACAGGCGAGCAACCGCTGGCTTCCCGACTGAGTGAAATATCTGTTGTGCAAGGAAACCAAGGCGCCACGTTTCCCAGGTTCTGGAGGCAGAGCAAGATAAGGGTAAGCTTAGATTAGGGCCCTGGCGGAAGCCACTTTTGAAGGCAGCAGCAACTCTTGCTTCAAAAATCTTCTGGGGCGGTCAGGAACAGCTTGAGGGATGGACGAGGAAGCTGGCAGGAGCAGCCAAAAAGACCAGTTGGAAGGTTTGATGTCCCCCCCAAAGACGTATATAGATCTTCCATGAGGACTGGACACAGACGTGTCTTCGGGAATTCTAGGGAAGTTTGTGCGTGCTGTAGAACAGGAACTAAGCTGGGAAACCAGAGACAGAAGACTGACTTCCTTCCTTCCTTCCTAGCTATCCTCCCTCCCTCCCTCCCTCTTTTCTTGCCCTTCATTCCTTCTTTCCTTCCTCCCTCCCTCCCTCTTTTCTTGCCCTTCCTCCCTCCCTCTTTTCTTGCCCTTCATTCCTTCTTTTCCTTCCTCCCTCCTTCCCTCTTTTCTTGTCCTTCTTCCCTCCCTCCTTCCCTCTTTTCTTGTTCTTCCTTTCGTCTTTCCTCCCTCCCTCCCTTTTCTTGCCCTTCCTCCCTCCCTCCCTCTTTTCTTGCCCTTCATTCCTTCTTTCCTCCCTCCCTCCCTCTTTTCTTGCCCTTCCTCCCTCCTTCCCTCTTTTCTTGTCCTTCTTCCCTCCCTCCTTCCCTTTTCTTGCCTTTTATTCCTTCTTTCCTTCCTCCCTCCCTCCCTCTTTTCTTGCCCTTCTTTCCCTCCCTCCTGCCTGCCTGCCTGCCTGCCTTGGCTGATCTGTAACCCCTTTCTGTTTTGGGAAAGAATATTTCTCCTTCAGAAAAATGATTTGGGTGGGTGGGGGGAGGAAGTAGGGTAGAAAAGCAGCGTTCCTTCAGCTTACGTTCCTTCCATGGGATGGGAGTGTGTGGGTGTTTGTGTGTCTCATGATTTAATTCAGATTTTATCAACCCTGGGGCCCTGTGGATAAATTGACACGATCGGAAAAGAACATTCATCTGTCTCAACTAAAAATCAAAAAGATTCAGGAGCAATTCTCTGTCGGGTTTCCCTATCTCTCTCCCTTCCCTTCCCTTCCCTTCCTTCCCTCCTCTCTCCCTTCCTTCTTTTCTTCCTCTCTCTTCCTTCCTTCCCTTCCTCTCCCCCTCTCTTCCTTCCCTTCCCTTCTCTCCTCCTTCCCTTTCTCTCCTTCCCTTCCTCTTCCCTACTCCTTTCCTTTCCTTTCCTTTCCTTTCCATTCCATTTTCCTTCCCTTCTTCTATTCCTTTCCTTTCCTTTCCTTTCTTTCCTTCCATTCCTTTCCTTCTTCTTCTATCTTCCTTTCCTTTCCTTTCCTTTCTTCCATTCTTCCTTTCTTTCCTTTCCTTTTCCCTTCCTTCTTCTATCTTCCTTCCTTTCCTTCCTTTCCTTCTTCATCTTCCTTTCCTTTCCATTCCATTCCATTCCTTTCCTTCTTCTTCCTTCCTTTCCTTTCCTTCCTTCTTTCCTTCCCTTCTTCTATCTTCCTTTCCTTTCCTTCTTTCCTTCCCTTCTTCTATCTTCCTTTCCTTTCCTTCCCTTCTTCTATCTTCCTTTCCTTTCCTTTCCATTCCTTCCCTTCTTCTATCTTCCTTTCCTTTCCTTTCCTTTCCTTCTATCTTCCTTTCCTTTCCTTTCCTTTCCTCCTTTCCTTTCCTTCCCTTCTTCTATCTTCCTTTCTTTCCTTCCTTTCCTTCCTTCTTCTATCTTCCTTTCCTTTCCTTTCCTTTCCTTTCTTTCCTTTCCTTTCCTTTCCTTTCCTTTCCTTTCCTTTCCTAAGGTCAGAGAGCACTAAGGACCCCACAGCCCTTCCTCCTCTTCCCTCCCCCCCTCCCTTCTAACACTGATGATATTACCTAGTTGGGTCACGAAACATTTGCAAGAAAACCCCCAAGCTCAGAGAGCCCCGAGGACCCCGCAGTTCAACCCCGAGCCACAAATATTCTATTGGTACCCAACCCCACGTTGCCTAAGAATGGGGAAGGGGGGGGCAGGGACACACATACCCCTTTTGCTCCCTCGCATTGCACCCCACCACCCCTATGGAAACTCTTTCCTAGTTCAAGCCACATCTCCGAGGCTTGGCCTGTTTGGGGAAATGTAGCAGTGTCTGTTTTTGTGTGTTTGTGTGTGTGTATGTGTGTTTTAACAAATGCCATTTTCTGCATGCAGTTGACTGGTTCCCCTTTCCCAGGGATGAGTCTCCATTTCAGTTTTTCAAGAGGTGGTGGTGGGGGGATTTCTCTGCAGCCGAGTCCGGCTACGGCTGCAGGATAAAACTCAAAAGACCCTTTCCTTGGGGGGGGGGGGGGAAGGAAGGGAAGGGAAGCGGGGTGAGGGGTGCTCCCCTTTCCAACTCCATCCTTGCTTCTCATTCCGGTGCCCGCCGTTCAGTTCCCTCTAATTGGAGAGAAGAAGAAGTCGGGGACTTTCCATGTTCTCATTAGCTTCTGTATTAACTAGCCGATTAACATCTTTTAATTAAAAATACGCCGTCCTCGGAAAGTGACCGGAGTCTGTAATTAGGATGCGGCTCTACACTCAATTTCACAGCTGGAATCTTTATCTGGCGGGATTCGGGAGGGGCGCATTCGTTGCCGGTCGGCCCTCGACTTGAAACAGCCGCCCCAAATAAAATGTCATTTTGGTTTGGTTTTTTTTTTTTTGTCATTATTTCACAACACTGTCAAATAATTTACTAAAGACTGTATTACTATCATTCTTCTCTTCCTTCCTAGTATCTATCTCTTCCCACTTAGGGCTATAATCATGTTGCTTGTATCTTTCAATTTATATTGTTTTTATTTGTTTCCTAGTACGATTTGATAGCTTACCTTGACTATCACTAAGTGTTTTTATTCTTGATAAATATATTTTATTCTCCTTATGTACACTGAGAGCGTATGCACCAAAGACGAATTCCTTGTGTGTCCAATCACGCTTGGCCAATAAAGAATTCTATTCTATTCTATTCTATTCTATTCTATTCTATTCTATTCTATTCTATTCTATTCTATTCTATTCTATTCTATTCTGCGTTCTGTTCTGTTCTATTCCTATTCCTATTCCTGTCCTGTTCTATTCTATTCTGTTGTTCCATTCTATTCTGCGTTCTATTCTATTCTATTCTATTCTATTCTATTCTATTCTATTCTATTCTATTCTGGTCTGTTCTGTTCTATTCCTATTCCTGTCCTGTCCTATTCTGCATTCTGTTCTGTTCTGTTCTATTCCTATTCCTATTCCTATTCCTGTCCTGTTCTATTCTGCGTTCTGTTCTTTTCTGTTCTGTTCTGTTCTGTTCTATTCTATTCTATTCTGCATTCTGTTCTGTTCTATTCCTATTCCTGTCCTGTCCTATTCTGCATTCTGTTCTGTTCTGTTCTATTCTATTCCTATTCCTATTCCTGTCCTGTTCTATTCTGGTTCTGTTCTTTTCTGTTCTGTTCTGTTCTGTTCTATTCTATTCTATTCTGCGTTCTGTTCTGTTCTATTCCTATTCCTGTCCTGTCCTATTCTGCATTCTGTTCTGTTCTGTTCTATTCCTATTCCTATTCCTATTCCTGTCCTGTTCTATTCTGCGTTCTGTTCTTTTCTGTTCTGTTCTGTTCTGTTCTATTCTATTCTATTCTGCATTCTGTTCTGTTCTGTTCTGTTCTATTCCTATTCCTATTCCTATTCCTATTCCTTTTCCTATTTCTATTCTTGTCCTGTCCTGTCCTGTCGTGTCCTGTCCTGTCCTGTCCTGTCCTGTCCTGTCCTATCCTATCCTATTCTATTCTATTCTATTCTATTCTTTCTATTCTATTCTATTCTACATTCTGTTCTGTTCTATTCTATTCTATTCTATTCTGCATTCTGTTCTATTCTATTCTATATTCTGTTCTGTTCTGTTCTGTTCTGTTCTATTCTAAAATGAGCTTAAACAAATAAAAAAAAGGAGACATTCGTCTGAATGTGGAAGGGCTGTGGCGCAACTGTCAGTGCTTCAGTGGGTGAGCCTCAGCAGGGCCTTCCAGGGGGACAGCTGTCAATCAACCTAGCGATTTAGAAAAAAGGAGGATTTGCAGAATTGGAGGGGAGAGAAAAGCAAGGAAGGTGATTAGGGGACTGGAGACTAAAACATAGGAAGAACAGTTGCAGGATTTGGGTATGGCAAGTCTAGGGGAAAGAAGGACGGGGGGGGGGGAGAGATGATAGCAGTCTTCCAATATTTGAGGGGCTGCCAAAAAGAAGAGGGAGCCAACTTACAGTAGTGGCCAACATTGTGGAAGCCTTTTGGGAAAAGTGTATTTTCTAAAACTAGCTAATAACATCACCTTCTTTTTTTGGAGCAGTACCATAAAATTATATTATCAATGGAAAGATAATTGAACCAAGAATGTAATGCAATAACTTTTATGAAGGATTTGCTATTAGAATAGCAGTTGCAGTAGAAAGAAGAAAAGGGAAACGCGTAGAAAAAACGAGATATACAAAAATGATCCCCATGTCAGTTAATCCTTAGTTGGGTAACCTTTAGCATGAATGAGGGCCTTACAACGTCTTCCCATGGAGGGAACCAAGTCTTTTAGTCCTGCGGCTGTTCTCATGCGAAACCAAGATTGAAGGATGGCTTCTATGAACTGGGTTTTATTGCTGGGTCGCTTCTGACTAACTGGTTTCTTTCTTTTCCCAGAGGGCCTCCAGGAGGGAGGGGAGGTTGTTTTTGCCCTCCCCAAGCTCCTAGAAAGGCTCTGGAGCTTGGAGAGAGAGAAAAACGGGCCATCGCGTGCCACAAGAGGGGGGAGGGGGAGCGAGGGGGGGTGTCACGAGCGCAGGCATGGGGGCGGGGCACATACGCAGCCTCCCCCCCCCCGCTCATGGCACACGATGGCAAAAAGGTTTGCCATCACTGCCTTAGGCCCATGATGGTGAACCTATGGTCATGTGCCAGAAGTGGTGCACCGTCGCCAGCTGTTCTGGTTTCCGGTGCACACATGGCCAGCTGGTTTTCGTGGGCGCTGGAGCACCAGAAAACGGCACGAAAAACGGCAAAAATTGGCAAAAAAACCAAGCTGTTTTTCAGGCCGTTTTCCGCCTAAAAAAATGCCCCCAAAACAGCCCCAAAACGGCCCACAAATGGCCTGAAAAGGCTCAAAAAACAGGCATGCACGCACCGGCCAGCTGGTCCTCGAGTTTCCAGCGCTCTGGCACATGGACATGCATACACATGTACGCGTGTTCCGGTTTGGGCGGTGCCAAAATGGTTCGCCATCACTGCCCTAGGCTCAAGGAGAAATGAAGCGAGAAAATGCAGCAATGGGGAGTCATTAACAGACAGGGAAATATTGAGAGCTGAGTGTAAAACCAGGAGATTTGGCCGTTGTCTAACAAGGGAGCCCTCTTACCTTCTCCTGCCGTTAAAGATAAACATGCTTTGAGTTGACACTTGCAAGCTACGTCCCCAAAACTCTCTTAAATTCTGAGCAGGTGAGGGAAAATGCACTCTGCATGTCCTCAAGAGGCTCATCTCCCAGAACTCTGCGAGGCTACATTTTAACCTACAAACTCTTTCACTTTTTAAGGCTCTTTAGTTGGGGGGTGGGTGGGTTGAGAGGTATTGGAAAAATGTAGACACGTCCAGTGGAGGTATTCAGCCGGTTCGTGTCAAGTTTCCGAAAGATGCCCTAATTAATTCATGAGCCATGATCCAAACTTCAAAGGAAATATAGTCATTTATTAGGAGCACCATTCCGGCAATACTGGGACTGACCCTGCGTAGATTTACATTCCTCTATGACCCTGTCTCTCCCCTCCTCTCTGGCCGTGTCATAAATCACATTCTCCAATTACCCACTTTGGCTGGCTGTGAAACCTAACACCCTCCTTCTGATTGCGGTCAGGAAGAATGTATGGAATGCACTTCAGTTAGGGAAATCAATCAGCTCTATCAGTTCTCCCTCCCTCCTGCTCATGGCAACTTGAAAGCTTTGCAAGTTGACAGTTCGGGACCGATTTGGGTGAATTTTGGTGCATGGCGAACTGGTGGTAAAATTATATGAAACCCACCTCTGGACACATCACCTCCCAGTTGGAAGATGGAGTGGCTGCATTCGCACAACCTGCATTGCCAGAATGCGCAAAGCGTGGCATCTTTCAAACTCAGGTTATGCTCCCAGAAATCGTGGTTTAAGCAGGAACCTGTGCTGGTAGGAACAGAAACACAAGGGAACCTTTCCCTGCCTCTGAACAAAAAGTGGGGGGCACAGACACCTGTAGATTTGGGGGCAGGGTACTGTATTCCCTTGTGTTACTATTGAGGCTCTTCCAAAAATCATTAGGCTGGGATTTTGTAAATCAGTAGAATTGGGACAAGGGGCCTATTAACTTTTCAAATGAAAGAGTCTCTGGTGGGGATTGGAGGCCAGTTGTATTTATTTTAATTGGTTAATTAGCCAATCAATCATTGAAGGGCGCAGCAATTAATCAATCATGTGTCTCTGTTGTTGGCACTGCCCATTGAGGGAAGGAGGGAGGGAGGGAGGGAGGCAAGCGGACAGGAAGGAACGGAAAAAAGGAAGGAGAGGGAGAAATAAAGAAGGGAGGGAGGGGGGAAGGAAGGCAGGAAGAAACAGACAGGAAGGAAGGAAGAAGGAAGGAAGGAAGGAAGAAGGAAAGGAAGGAGAAGGAGAAATAAAAAAGGGAGGGAGGAAGGAAGGAAGGCAGGCGGGAAGGCAGGAAGAAAGAGACAGGAAGGAAGGAGGAAGGAGGAAGGAAGAAGGAAGGAAAGGACAAAGGAAAGGAAGGAGAATGAGAAATAAAGAAGGGAGGGAGGAAGGGAGGAAGGAAGAAAGGAAGGAAAAGAAGAAGGAAAGGAAAGAGAAGGAGAAATAAAGAAGGGAGGGAGGGAAGGAGGGAAGGAAGAAATAGACAGGAAGGAAGGAAGGAAAGGAAGAAGGAAAGGAAGGAGAAGGAGAAATAAAGAAGGGAGGGAGGGAGGGAGGAAGGAAAAGAAAGATAGGGAAAGTCGACAGAGAATTGCTCCTGAATCTTCTTGATGTTTAGCTGAGACAGATTAATGCCATTCTCTTGTGATCGTGTCAGTTTATCCACAGTGCCCCAGGTTGATAAAATCTGAATTAAATCGTGATACACCCCCACACCCCCAATGGAAGGAACATAAACTGAAAAAACGCTGCTTTCCTACCCTACTTCTCCCCGCACCACCCCCCCCACCCCAAAATCATTGAATTATTTTCTGAAGGAGAAATATGCTTTCCCAAAACAGAAAAGGGTTACAGATCAGCCCAGCAGTGAGTCCCGATCGGTGTGTCCAAAGTAATTAATAATCACGGATTCTTATTATTTTTATTTTTCAGAACGCGAGGCCTATAATCCCCTTTAGGATTGGGATTCTGAATTCGCCCCCCTCCCCAATTGTCTCCCTCCGTCTATTTATCCTCGGCGTCCCCTCTGGGCCCTGCAGTATTTCTCACTAAACATTTCTCATTCTCCGGCATTCCTCCCCACTTCCATTTTGGTCTCTTTAGGGCATCTTAAAAGATGTCGCTGCCAAGATTTTGCACTCCAGACGGCAGGCTGAAACAGATTTACGCTTATTTTTAAAGGCAGATAAATAAATGGCTATTCTTTTTTCTTACAAAGCGAACAAAGCCGGCTGTAATAATACAGAAAAGTCATTCTTCCCGGCTTAATGTTAACGGCAACGGAAAATTTAGGAGATAGATAGAGAGAGAGAGAGAGAGAGAGAGATAGAGAGAGGGAGGGAGGGAGGAAAAAAAGTGTCAGAAAGCTCCCGAGAATAATGTCACTTCTGTGTTAATTAACTGATTTCAAAGAAGAGCATCGCCATCATCGGGCTGTGCACCAGAAAGTCTTTGTGTCCGGCACTTTGTATTTTTTGAAATAAAAGGAAGAAAAAAATTCTCGACGGCTCTTTGCGTCTTCCAAAGAAAGGCAAGGAGGACTCCGTGCCATTTAGGCCTCAATAATCTGGAGAGAGTTCTTACAAACCCGCTCCCCAAAAGCCAGTTTCAGAGGCCTTCCTTTCTGCCGATTTTGATGGGGCGTCCCCACGGTGCCAAGCAAGCTGGTCTCCGGACTCCGTCCTTAAGCTAACGAGAAGGTTCCACCCGCCCCCGCTTTGGTGGCGAGACCAAGCATTCTCTGTCAGGGGTGCTTCACGTTTGCCTGGAAGCAGGGGGTTGGACTTGATGGCCTCGCGGAACCCTTCCACGTCGACGATTCCATTCTAGCATCGTTCACGGGGGTGGCCGAGACCACGGATTTTTAAATCCAGCAGGGTTTTAAGCTCCGCATAAAAAGGCGCTTTAGCGACCAGCCGATCTGTCCTGGAGAGTTTTATCCATCTCACCTGTATTTAGAAACATCCACCTGGCTGTAGTTGGACCAAAAAAAAAAAGGGGGGGGGTTTGGAAGAGCTGGCTAGAATCTCTCCTGGCCAGATACCTCAATGCCCTTCTGTTGGGTGATATGATGCCAACCTTCAAGGTGTGCTTCTGAACACCAGGCCTGGATGTCTGCGGCACCAACTTTTGGCAAAAAAACGCGAAAGGCTGGCAAAGTAAACGGCAGGATCGGCAGCTGAGCAACCTGCTTTCCAGCTAGGTAAAAAGAGCGTTTCTTCCATGGATGTGGGGGGGAAATAATGCTCAAGTTCAAAATAATGAATAATGTGCCTTCGGACGTTGTGGGCACTCCATCGCTGGAGGTTTTTAAGAAAAAGACTACACAGCCACCGGTTTGAAATGGTGCAGCATCTCCTGCTTGAGAAGGAGGGGTAGACTAGAAGGCCTCCAGGGTCCCCTCCAGCTCTACTTGATTGATTGATGGATTCTGCACCAAGACTTTGAGAAGAAGCGTGGCTGACACAACTGCGGCTTAGCCAGCCGCAGTACAGAGAGCTTCCTTTCAAGGCAGGAAGATTACCCACATGAATAAACTTTCCATGATGTGCCTTGACCCAAAGCTGGAGGGATCCACATTACGACGGGCACATCTCCGCAACTCCCAGAGAAACTGCCCTGGAGGCAGAAAGAGTCAAGGCTCCTGCATGGTTCAGCACCTTGGACAGCTCTGGGATGACAGAGAGCGGATCTATGTAGCTGAGTAGGATTTCCTGAGTGCCAGGGTAGAAATGGCAAATTCTGGTTATTTATTTAAAACTTTTGTATCGGGGGAGTCTCCAACTTTAAGACCTGGAGTCGAAGAAGTTGCCTTTGGAAGTTGTGGGAGCTTCATCCCTGGAAGTTTTCAAGCAGAGTCCGGACTGCCATCTGTCAGAAATGGTGTAGGGTCTCCGGCTTGGGCGGGGGGTTGGACTAGATGACCTACAAGGTCCCTTCCAACTCTGTTAATCTGTTAATCTTAAATCTGCACAACTATGAGAGAAGTTGCTCCGGGCGCAGAAAGAACCAAGGATCCTGCATGGTTCAGCACCTTGGACAGCTCTGGGAATGACCGAGCGAGAATCTGCCTAGCCGAATAGCGCCAGGGTGAAGATGGCAAATTCTGGTTATTTATTTAAAACATTTGTATTGCGGGTCTCCAACCTTGGTGACTTTAAGACCTGTGGGCTTCCAGAATTCTGGGAATCGAAGTCCACAACTCTTAAATCTGCACAACTGTAAGAGAAGCCGCACCGGAGGCAGAAAGAGGCTTGCAAGGCTCCCTGTGTGGACAGCTCTGGGATGACTGACAGAGGATCTGTCCAGCTGGCTACGGGGATTCTCAATCAACCAAGTTGCGGTTGTCCCAAAGGAGCTTTCTTTCAAAAGGCAACCGGACTTTCGTGTTTGGCTTGAAGACGTTTCGCTTCTCCTCCAAGAAGCTTCCTCCAAGTGGCCTCAAGGGCTCTCAGAAAGAATACTAACGCCCAGAGGACTGCAAGGAATATAAATCCTTCCATCGTCCACCGTTCGGTTGGAATGGAAGAAGCTTCTTGGATGAGAAGCGAGACGTCTTCAAAGAAAAAAAACAAGAACACACCTTTGGGATGTCCACCTGAGCAGGAGCACCAGGGTGGAGAGGTCAAATCCCGGTTATTTATTTGAAATCTTTATACAGCCCCCCATCTTGAAACCACTGCAGTTGGATTAGACAAGGCTGCATCAAACTGACTCACAGCGAGGCGAGCTGGATGGCAGAGGCGCTTGGAAGGTGACACGTGTGTGTGTGTGTGTGTGTTTGTGCGTGTGTCTGAGAAAAGCTGGCAAATCCCAGCTGCCAAGAAGCCCTCCCTGCCTTGCTTGCCTCCAAGCAATAACCTCAGTTTAGATTTGCTCCCTCCGCTTTGAAGTTTCCGGAGGGGCGGGGAGCAGAGGGAGAAGCCAGGGCAACGGTGTGTGATTCAAACCCCCGCAAAATGGATTCGGAAAAGAAGGGATTTCCAGTCAGGATGTCTTGCCAGGGAACGAAGAAGGCAACCTTCCAATTTCGTGCCGGCACCTTCCAGCTTCTCGAGTCACCTGGCTTGATTCAGCGGAGGTTGGAACCGGCCCACTGCCCGAAGAGGATTTCCCCCAAGGCATGCTTAATTGAACAGAAGGATGGGAAGATGGACACGGCGAAACGGTTTGTCCAAGATCTACGGAGGATTAATGTTCAGCATCGAGGAGGTGGAGGAATTGCCTGCTCTAGAGAAGCCAGAGGTCGGTAATCTTATGGAAGATCTCTCTCCTCCCCGGCATTCTTGACTGAACAAAGTTCTCCCTGTCCATATTTCCCTGGGGGAACATCTCTCTTCTTGCAGACCCCTTCCTCGCTTTCGCCTTATCTCCTTCCAGCTCTGTGCATCTCCAATGCGGGCCGTGAACTTTAATGACGGCCAGCCTTTTCAAGGAATAAGCTAGACGAGAACCGCGATACGCAGGGAGTCACGCTGCTGCTGCTGAAAAGAGATGCAAAAAATTCTTGAAAATGTCATGACGGAAAGGATGTCAAGGACTCGCATCATCGACGGGGGAAGAGGGGGAACACTTAGAGAAAAAGGGGGGTGGAAAAAAGAGAATATGGGCCTTTTCATTTCAGCTACAGAAGATGGCCTTTCTTAGCGAATGGAGGAATCTGTAGGGCACTTTTTCCTGACCTTGTGAACTTTAAGATGGGAGACTTCAACGCCCAGGGAGATTTCTGGGAGTTGAAGTCCACCCGAATGGAGAATTTTGGGAGTTGAAGTCCACCCGAATGGGGAATTCTGGGAGTTGAAGTCCACCTGAATGGGGAATTCTGGGAGTTGATGGGGAATTCTGGGAGTTGAAGTCCACCCGAATGGGGAATTCTGGGAGTTGAAGTCCACCTGAATGGGGAATTCTGGGAGTTGAAGTATGCCCATCTTAAAGTTCACAAGGTTGAGAAAGAATGCTGCAGAGGGCCCGTGAGATGGACTTGAAGCAAAAACCCATTACATAAAACAGCCAGTTGTTAAGTTAGCAACATGGTTGTTAAGTGAATCTGGCTTCCCCATCGACTTTACTTGCTAGAAGGGGAATCACATGACGTCAGGATGATGCCCCCGTCATAAATACGAGTCAGTTGCCAAGCGTCCAAATTTTGATCATATGGCCACGGGGACGCCGCAACGGTCGCACGTGGGAAAAACGGTAATAAGTCACTCTTTTTCAGTGCCATTGTTAAGTTTGAACAGTCACTAAATTAAGGGACTGTTAAGTTGTTGAGCTGAAGACTCCCTGCATGGGGTTAAGGTTTTGCACCACATGGGGCAAATGTGCAATTAGCTGATTTGGGCCTCAGAAGGGGGGCTTCTTGGGTGGGACGGATAGAAGTTGACAGACATTGCGAGGGGTACAAGAAGCAGCAGCAGCAGCAGATGGGAACTGAAAGCCGGGAAGATTTCCTGACCGGAAGAGAAATCGAAACAGTCTTAAAACAGAATGACTTCTCCTCAAAGTGGTTTCTACAAACCCAGGGTGGTGTGGCGGGTTGGACTAGATGACCTCTAAGACCCCATCCAACTAATCCATTCTGTGACTTCAAGCGAGAACCCCGACTGAGATGGGTAACTTTGGGGCAGAGGGGGTGGGGGAAATGTCATCCTTTTTAGCCACGTGCGTGTCCATCTCGGTGGGCTACGCCGAGGTTCTCCGAAAGGAAAGCAGAGCCCACTATTCTTCTACCGTCATCCCTATTCAGGCCCGAGACCGAATCCTGAATGATGCTATTTGTTGAACTGATGGGAAGGGGGAGGGGGGATTTAAAAAAACAATTCCTGACCCCTGAAGATGTGGGAGGGGTTTCTAGATTGAAACTAGGGAGGTGGGGCAGAGAAAGGCTTTGTGTGCGATTTCCATCACCTCCAGAGAAGTGGGACCATTTAAAGAAAGACTTTTCTTGCCGGAGATGCTTCAAAAGGGGTAAGATCAGGGGTGGGATTCAGCCAGTTTGGATCAGTTCGGGCTGATCAGGGCCTGTGCGGAGGCTCTGGGAGGACGAAAAATGGGCCTCCCGGAAGTTCCGGAAATCTGGAAACGGGACCGTTTCCGGCCTCCGGAGGGCCTCCAGAGCCTGGGAGAGGCCGTTTTCGCCTTGCTGGAACTTGAGGAAAGCCTCTGGAGCCTGGGGAGGGCAAAAACGTCCTCCCGCCATGGTGCAGGAGGCCGAGTAGGCCACGCCCCCATGGCCACACCCACCCACCCGGGCAGAGAACCGGTTGCTAAATTTTTTCAATCCCACCCCTGGGTAAAATTGGCTCAAGGCCCCATCCCTCTGCCCCACTGAAAGACAGCTTCCTAAACCCCACTTAGGGCTCTTCTTCCGATTCATCCTTCCTCCTTCCGATTGCCCCCCATCCTTCCTTGGCTCCCAACCTGCGAGTGAGAATCGGAGCTTCGGGAAAAGCACAGGAGATGCTACCAAGAATGCCAGGGCAGCTGCCCGCTGTGCCTTACTGCCTTCTTCCCCCCCCTCCCCCGCTTCTGGCAGAAAGGAAGAGAGGGCCGGGTGGTTCCAACCTCCGCTGTTTGGGGGGGTGAGGGAAGAGAGAAGGGGGTGACGGCAGCCACCGCTTTGTGGTCCCCTACCTGCCGGGTATCGTTCGTTGATGGGCCAGTTGTCCACCTGCAGCGTTGCGTTGCCGCCGCTCCGGGTGAAACGGACCACGTGGTACTTGCCATCGTTCACCATAGCATTGCTCTCCTCGATTGTGATGTCGTCCGTGCCCACGTTGAAAATGACGCCCACAGTCCCCTGGTCCTGCAGAGAGCGGGGGAAGGGGGAGGAGGAGGAGGAGGAGGAAGAAGAGGCAGAGAGAGGAAGGCAGAAAGGAAATTGGGTCAGGGGATCTCGAAAAGCAGGGAAATCTCCAGCTGGATTGCAGAAATTCTGGTGTTTCTTGCAAAAATTCCCCACAAAATAAAGGAATCCTGTAATATTACGATCAGCTTTGTGAGGGTCTCCAGCAGTCATCACCTGAATACCAATTTATTCAATTTTAGAAGCTGCTCCTTCTCCAAGAGCTCAAGGATGTATTAATAGAATAGAATGGAATGGAATGGAACGGAACGGAACGGAACAGAACAGAATAAATATAGCGTAGAGTAGAGTAGGAGTAGAGCAAAGTAGACTAGAGTGGAGTAGAAGGGTAAAATATAGAATAAATATAGAATAAAGTAGGAGTAGAGTAGAGTAGAAGAAAGGAGTAAAATTTAGAATAAATATAGAGTAAAGTAAAGTAGAGTAGAATAGAATAGAATAAATATAGAGTAGAGTAGAGTAGAGTAGAGTAGAAGAGTAAAATATAGAATAAATATAGAGTAGTGTAGGAGTAAAGTAGAGGATAGTAGAAGAGTAAAATAGAGAATAAATATAGAGTAGAGTAAAGTAGAAGAGAAGAGTAAAATATAGAATAAATATAGAGTAGAAAAGTAGAAGAGAAGAGTAAAATATAGAATATAGAGTAGAGTAGAGTAGAGTAGAGTAGCATAGTATAGTGTAATGTAGAGTAGCATAGCATGGTAATGTACGGTACGGCACGGCATGGCACGGCACGGCATGGCACGCAACGCAACGCAACGGAACAGAACAGAACAGAACAGAATAAATATAGAGTAGAGTAGAGTAGGAGTGGAGTAAAGTAGACTAGAGTAGAGTAGAAAAGTAAAATATAGAATAAATATAGAGTAAAGCAGGAGTAGAGTAGAGTAGAAGAGAAGAGTAAAATATAGAATATAGAGTAGCGTAGCGTAGTGTAGCATAGCATAGAATTAGAATTCTTTATTGGCCAAGTGTGACTGGACACAGAAGGAATTTGTCTCCGGTGCAAAAGCTCTCAGTGTACATATAAACAGCAAGTCAGACGTCAGAGGTCATAAATCATAGTTACAATTCATTAAACCTAAGTTTAATTTATGAACAATTGATCAATCATAAGAAACCAATAGGAGAAAAGAGTAGGAGAGATGAGAAGTGAGACAATGCTGTGGGAATTAGTTGTTGAGCAGAGTGATGGCACGGGGGGAAAACTCTCTTTAGGTCTAGTTTTATAGTAGTAGAGCCTTTATTGTCATTGCACATCATATATACAATGAAATTGGTTTTGGCCTGCAATGCCCTATAGCGCCATCCGGAGGGGAATAGTTGAAACAGTTTACATCCAGGATGTGAGGGGTCTGTAGCAGAGGTGGGCGTCAGATACCGTAACAACCGGTTCGCCCAACACTGGAAATGTGAGCACACGCCACCCGCATGCATGCGGCATCACAAAACAGGGGAATTCACTTGCATGCACCATCAGCACGTGTCCAGTGTCAAACAACACAGTGATATAGCACGGCATTGAGCCCGGTTGCTTTGCTCGCGTATCCCATTGCAAACCGGTAGTAAAGGTAATAGAACCCACCCCTCGTCTGTAGATACTTTCTCCTTCTGACCCATGCAGTATATAGGTCCTCCATGGAAGGCAGGCTGGTTGCAGTTGGTTTTGCTCCAGTCCTCACTATCCGTCAAAGTCTGTCCCTCTCCTGTCTGGTTGCTGTGCCAAACCAGACAGTTACAGAGGTGCAAATGACAGTCTCAACAGTTCCTCTTTAGAACTGGATCAGCAGCTCCTGGGGAGGTCAGAGCTTTCTGAGTTGGTGCAGGAAGGACATCCTTTGTTGTGCCTTTTTAATATATGTGTGTATGTATTAGGGGTGAAATGCTACCGGTTTGGGCCGGTTTGCCCCGAACTGGTAGTAAAAAATGCTTTAAAAAAGTAAAAAAAGAGAGGTTCCCACGATCGCACGGCACAGCTGATTGTCACAGCTGATTGTCGGAACCATTTTTTTTACTTTTTTAAAGCATTTTTATTACCTACTCGCCCCAACCGGTAGTAAAAAAACCCTTTAAAAAAAGTTTTTAAAAGGTTCCGACTATCGCGGGTACAGCTGATTGTCACAGCTGATTGTCACAGCTGATCGTCTGTTCCGACTATCGCAGGCACAGCTGATTGTCACAGCTGATTGTCCCAGCTGATCATCACAACCTTTTTTAAAAAACTTTTTTAAAGCATTTTTTACTACCTATTCGCCCCAACCGGTAGTAAAAAAATGCTTTAAAAGTTTTTAAAAGGTTCTGACGATCGCGGCCATAGCTGATTGTCACAGCTGATCGTCGGAACTTTTAAAAAACTTTTCTTAGTTAAAAAATGCTTTAAAAAAAACGTTGGCCAGGCCCACCCAGTCACATGACCCCACCACCACCAAGCCACGCCCACAGAACCGGTAGAGAATTTTTTTTAAATTTCACCACTGATATATATGTATGTGTGTGTCTTATAGCAGTGTATCCATTGCCTACTCCACAACAACAACCCTGTAAAGGGACACTGGACTGAGAAAGAGACAAGAATTGGTCTATTTTGTGAATTTCCACACCACAAATAGGGTTGAATCCGGATTTCTCCAACTCTCTGTCCAGCTTTTTAAAAATTTTACAGGTAGTCCTCGACTTACGGCCACAATTAAGCCCAAAATTCCCCTTGCTAACCAAGGCAAGTTGCTAAGCCAGGAGTTCTGCCCCATTTTGCAACCTTTTTGCCACAGTTGTGAAGCGAATTACTACAGTTGTTAAACAAATCATGTGGTCATTAAGCGAATCCGGCTCCCCCCCCCACCTCCATTGATTTTGTTTGTTGGAAGCTGGCTGGGGGAGGTTGCAAATCGTGATCACTTGACCTGACTAGGTGGCTCAGTGGCTAAGACACTGAGCTTGTTGATCAGAAAGGTCGGCAGTTCGAATCCCTAGTACAGGCCTCCTGCTTGAGCTGAGGGTTGGACCAGATGACCTCCAAGGTCCCTTCCGACTCTGTTACTGTTAACACCCCGGGGCACTGCAACAGTCGTAAGTACGTGCCAGTTGCCAAGTGTCTGAATTTTGATCATGTGACCATGGGGATGGTGAAACGGTCGTAGGTGTGAAAACTGGTCACAAGACAATTTTTCCCAGCGCTGAAAAATATCTTAATTTTTTTTCCCCTAACAAAACAATCTTTATTCTTAAAGGGAAAAAAAAACCCACAAAATTTTAAATGAATATTAAAAACTGAAAATGGGAGGAAAATTTAAAAAAATTAACCTTTTTAATAGGTTGTGCTGTTAAACCAGTCAGATTTCCCTTCTGCATGAAGCCGAAGAAGCCGAAGAAGTATTAAGTATTTATTTATTGGTTCGATTTATATGCCGCCCTTCTCCGGAGACTCAGGGCGGCTTACAGTGCGTTAAGCAATAGCCTTCATACTTTTGTATATTTATACAAAGTCAGCTTATTGCCCCCACAATCTGGGTCCTCATTTCACCTACCTTAGAAAGGATGGAAGGCTGAGTCAACCTTGAGCCTGGTGAGATTTGAACTCGTAGTAATTGCAGGCAGCTGGCAGCTAAGTGCTACTTAACAGCACTTTAGTCCGCTGCGCCACCAAGGCTCTCTCTTTTCTTTTCTCTTAGATATCAGCCACATATCACCCCCGTCCTCTCGATATCGCTTGAACTGACCATGGCCCAGATTTGTGGATTTCATGGCTGGGGAAGCGGAGTGGTGGGCTTAAAACGGGGGTCTCCCCCCCCCAAACAATTATCTTTCCCGTTGAGATGGAAATGTCCATGCTCACAGCTTCTTTGGCAGCTGGAAGCGGGGGGGAAAACTGGTCTGAATCAGCCTGTTGCAATGGGAATAACTGGGATTTCGTCTCGCCCAGGATAAAAAAATAAGCCAGCTTTGGATACTTTGAAAAGGGGACATCTGATACCGCGGAAACAAAGCCAACTGGCGCGAAACTAGGATTCTGCCTCCCCAAAGACACCCCTCTCCATGTAGAGGAGGTGAATTTAGGGCTCCTGATCTCCCCCCACCACACCCACACGCCAGCACAACACGACAACTGGCAATCTGCAGAGGGCCGATAAGCTCAGCTCGTGATCTCATCCCTAAGCAGCTCTGGCAATTAAAAAGGGACGGCCGAATCTCCCCGCGTGGGGCGTATTTCAAAGGATTAAACCCTTGTTCTTAAACACGTTTTTTTTTTTTTTTTTTAAATTCTTGGCTGGCGTTTAAAAAAGGGCCGGGATGAAACCTCCGGTTCGAAAGCTCTCCGGGGTTTTTAACCAACAATGCCAGAGCATACAGGAAGCGGTCGAAGGTCTGGGACTCCCGAGTCGAAAACGAAGAAGGCCGGGCTTGTTTCCACACGGGCTCCAAATATTGACGGACTCTCCTTGATCTTGTAGGACAAGGGGTCAGCAACCTGTGGCTCTGGAGCCGCATGCGGCTCTTTGGGCCCTCAGATGTGGCTCCCTGTCAGGTGATCTCACCCCTGGCTGACCCCGCCCCTCGCCCTCCCCTCCCAGTCATTCCTTGCCTGGCTTGAGAAGGTAAGGGCGACCATGGGGGATGGAGAAGCGACCAGGGCAGAGACAGAGAGATACAGAGAGAGGGAGAGAGACAGAGACATAAGGAGATACAGGGAGGGGAGAGAGAGATATTATTAGATTATTTATTTTATTTATTAATTTATTATTAATTATTGCAATGCGCTCTACATGGAGCTACCTTTGAAGAGTGTTCGGAGACTACAGTTGGTCCAGAATGCAGCCGCGAGAGCTGTCGTGGGTGCACCTAGATACACCCACATTACACCAATTCTCTGTGAGCTACACTGGCTCCCTATTGGTCTCCGGGCAAAATTCAAGGTGTTGGTTATTACCTTTAAAGCCCTACATGGCTCAGGGCCAGGCTATCTTCGAGACCGCCTTCTGCCGCATAGCTCCCAGCAACCGGTAAGATCCCACAGAGTTGGTTTCCTCCAGGTCCTGTCAGCTAAACAATGCCAGCTGGCGGGCCCGCGGGGGAGGGCCTTCTCTGTGGCTGCCCCAGCTCTCTGGAACCAGTTACCTCCTGAGGTCCGGACCATCCCCACCCTATCGGCCTTCCGGAAAGCGGTGAAGACCTGGCTTTTCCGACAGGCCTGGGGCCGTTGATCTCGCTGTTGCAATCTTGCGCGATCCGGCCATGAATGGTGTGCATGGGGTTTTTTAATGTTTTAAAATGTTTTTATAATGTTTTTAAATAATTTTTCTATGTTCATTGTTCGCATTATTTTTTGCTGTAAGCCGCCCAGAGTCCCTTGGGAGTTGGGCGGCATAGAAATGCGATAAATTATTAAATTAAATTAAATTATGTCGAAAGGATATGACAGGGAGCCACAGCAGAGGGCCCAAAGAGCCACATGCGGCTCCAGAGCTGTGGGTTGCTGACCCTTGGTTTAGATCCATGATGGCAAACCTATGGCACGCGTGCCACAGGTGGCACGCGTAGCCATATCAGTGGGCACGCCAGCTCAGCTCTGGCGCGCATGTGGGTGCCGCCCACCTGATTTTCAGGCCTTTTGGGCCCACCAGAAGTAGGGAAACAGGCTGTTTTCTGCCTCCGGAGGGCCTGGGGGTAGGTGGGGAAGGCTGTTTTCGCCTTCCCCAGATGCATAGAGAGGATCTGGAGCCAGGTGACAAAGAAAAACTGGCCAGGAGCAAGGGGGGGAAGGGGGATTGGGCGCATATGCACAGGGCGGGGCGCATAGAATTATGGGTGTGGGCACGCGCATGCGTGAACCTCCCCGCCCCCTCCTTCGTGGCACGCAATGGCAAAAAGATTAGCCATCACTGGTCTAGATAATCGTTTATCTACAATAGTATAGTATTCTCCTGTTAGAGCAGGGGGCTAGACTAGAAGACCTCCAAGGTCCCTTCCAGGACATTTCTCCTGCCAAAAAGCAGACATTCCTCCTTTCTCTGCCAGCACAGGGCTCTCTGCCTTCTCCTGTTCTCAAAGTATCTAGAACGGCATTCTTTAAGAAAGGCTCTTTCCCGCTGGAGTGGACCAGAATGGCAAGATATCCTAGCGAAGCTGGCAAGATCCAGGAGAGGATTCCTGTTCCTGCCCAGTCCTTCGGGGTGGGGCTGGGGGGCGAGGAGGAGTGGGGGCCTCCACCACTTCACTTGCAGCAGCAGCTCTGCGTTATAATCCACATCCCGGTGCAGCTGCTGACCGACACTGCGCCAACTTAATTTCATTTGCAGCAGAATGGTAATTAATCCCACCTTGCAGCTGACGGGCTTGGCAAGCGGGGAGTGGGCACCTGGGAAGCTGATGCCTTTGGCTGGAGGGTAGAAGTTGGCAGCCAGCTGGGGTGCACCAGGCTGGAGGTATCAGTGGGGGGGGGGATTTTGTCCAAGCAAGCCCTGGCTTCGCCAGAGGTGCGTAGTGGGAGGAGGTGGTGGGTTCCTCCCGATTTGGCCCGGTTCTCCCGAGCCGGTAGCGGTGACAATATGACATCACCGAACCGGTTCTGCC
This sequence comes from Pantherophis guttatus, assembly GCF_029531705.1. Next base: position 17,342 of record NW_026844085.1, on the reverse strand, counting down.
CCGTGCCCCCCCCCCCATTATTCTTACCTTTTATTTGGCCCCACCCCCAATCTATTGCTGCCTCCTGAATCCCAGCTGATGGCTAGAGGGAAAAAAACTGTTTAAACTCTTGCCCTGGGGCTTCAAAGGGCCGCCCTACAGCTGATCAGTGTTAAAAGCAAACAAATGAATAGACAGGTGCCTGCAAAAAATAAATGGGTAGACCAGTACCTCTGCTAAATCCTAAATAATTGTCACATGACCATCAAGCCACACCCACAAAATAAGCCATGCCCACAGAACCAGTAGTAAAAAATTTTAGAACCCACCCCTGGGGGTGACGATATCCGCTGCGCCAGAGGTGGGTTGTATAACGACAGAGCAGGTCTGAACAGGTCTTGCTGGGTTTGGGTTTTCCGTTGGCTAAAGCAGAGTTGGCTTCAGCACTTGCCCAGTATACAGGTAGTCCTCGGCTTACGACCACCATTGAGCTCAACGTTTCTGTTGTGGAGCGAGACGTTAAGCGAGTTTTGCCCCCTCCCCCCCCACCCCCATTTTAGGACTTTTCTTGCCAGGGTTGTTAAGCGAATTCCTGAAGTTGATAAAGTGAGTAACCCGGTCGTTAAGTGGCTTCCCCATTGATTTTGCTTGACGGAAGGTCGCAAAAGAGGATTATGTGATCCCAGGACCAGTGGTGGGTTTCACATTATGTTACTACCGGTTTGCTCCACACACATGCACTCACTTTGTGTGTGCGCACGCCCAGTTCATACCCGCGCCTGCCTTCCGTGCCTGCACCCGGCCTCCCATGCCTGTGCTTTGTTCTCTCGTGCACCTTCCACACATGACCCCAGCTTCAAAACGTGCCTAAATAGGATGGATTTCCGCTACCAGTTCGGGCGAACTGCTCTGAACCAGCTAAATACCACCTCTGCCCGGGACGCGGTAACCGTCGTAAATATGATCCAGTGGCCAAGTGTCTGAATTTTGATCATGTGATCACGGGGATGCTGCGACAGTCGTCAATGTGAAAAATGATCCTAAGTCCCTTTTTTCCCCCCAGTGACGTTGTAACTTCGGTCACTAAATGAGCTGCTGTAAGTCGAGGACTACAAAGATGGCGCTTTTTGAATGCAAAACAAAACCCCTCGCATGGAGAGCTGGCTCCTGTTCAAATCACAGTCGTGTCTTAATAGCTCATGGCGATTTCTCCCCTGCCCAGCATCCTCCAGAATTTGAACCCATATTTTTCATTGGTCCATAACTCAAAGCCGCTTCTTCCTTGTGAGCAATGGGGCTTCCGGAGTTACAAAGAGCTGGAGATGAGTTATGGGGTTTGCAGCACCCAGGCTCACAATTCAAGGAGCTGTCACCCTAAAGTAACAACCAGCATTTGGCAGAGGGGCTAAGACTAAGTAGCCAGATCAGGGATGGGTGGGGGGCTCCAGACACCAGACATCTCTCTCCCCCCCCCCATTTCCATGCACACCTTGCTGTTGTCCTGGGGCAGACCGCAAAAGACATTTCGAATTTTCTGTCGCAGATGTAAATCCGTGCTTAGGCAGTTCTGCAAATTTTTAACCCAAATTTGTTTTACTTCTAAGCTACCGTCGTACGCCAAGCAAGCGGCAAGGATGCGGCAAGGATGCAGAGCACGTGCAGAGTGCTCTTCCCACCCCTCAGTAAATTCAATTTTTAGTCTACTTCCCGACTCCTGGAAGTTAAGATTCAGCCTCTCGTTTATTCTCCCTGACAAGACATTCTCTTTCAGATGGGATTTCATGACGAGTTCAATTAACAAAACGGGTGGAAAAGACTCCGGGACTGTAACGCTCTAAATAAATATGTAAATAAATAAATTGATAAATTGATAAATAAATAAATCTGTCTATCTTTATATATGATACATAGATACCCTGTTTCTCCCAAAATAAGACATCCCCTGATAATAAGCCCAATTGGGCTTTTGAGCGCATGGCAATAAGGCATTTTTAGGGCTGTTTTCAGGCCATTTTTCAGGCTGTTTTTGGCATGAAAAACAGCCCAGAAAATGGCCCAAAAAAGGCCCAAAAGCAGCTCGGAAAACAGCCTCTTCTTCAGGCATTTTCCGGGCTGTTTTCAGGCCATTTTTCAGGCTGTTTTTGGCCAGAAAAAGGCCCCCCCAAAGCTCGGAAAACGGCCTGTTCTTCAGGCATTTTTGGGCCGTTTTCAGGCCGTTTTCCAGGCTGTTTTTGGCCTGAAAAACGGCCCAGAAAATGGCCCCCCAAAAGGGCTCAGAAAACGGCCTGTTCTTCAGGCATTTTCCGGGCCATTTTCAGGCCATTTCTGGCCTGAAAAACAGCCCAGAAAATGGCCCAAAAAAAGGCCCCAAAACAGCTCAGAAAACGGCCTGTTCTTCAGGCATTTTCCAGGCCATTTTCTGGCCATTTTTCCAGCTGTTTTTGGCCTGAAAAACAGCCCAGAAAATGGCCCAAAAAAGGCCCCAAAAGGCTCAGAAAATAGCCTGTTCTTCAGGCATTTTTTGGGCCGTTTTCAGGACGTTTTTGGGCGCTCTGGCACGGCAAAGACCAGCTGGACGGTGTGCATGCGCACATGGAAACCAGAAGAGCAGCTGGTGATGGTGCGCGTGCCCACAGAGAGGGCTCTGTGTGCCACCTCTGGCACGCGTGCCATAGCTTCGCCATCACGGGTATAGGGTCTCCTGCTTGAGCAAGGGGTTGGACTAGAAGGCCTCCAAGGTCCCTTCCAGCCGTACTCTTGATTGAATTGAATTTCCCTTAACAAGGAATGACAGCCCTCGTTTCGCACGGAATACTAAAAAGGGGGCCGTAAGGTTCTAACGAAGGTCCGTGGAGAGAAAATGCACAATGTTTTGTGCTTCAACAGAATGCTTGGCTCAGCGACAAGCATTTTTTTCCGGTGGCATTTAAAACTGCTGGAGTAGTCTTGATTGGCCCCGGGAAAAGAGGCGCGTTTAATATCGGGCCTTTAGCCTTGGCCCAAGAACTGCTGTCGGCGGCAAATCCGACGAAAACAAAGCAGAATCTCTACACGACGGGCATCTAGGGAGTGGGGGGGGGGGAAAGATGTGTGAGTGTGCGTTTCTATGATTGTGTGTCTGTTATGTGCAGGGCATTATTAAAGGATTATTATGCTAAGCGGTGATTAATGCCACGAGGTGGGAACAGCTGGCTTGCTGTGAGCTTGCGTTCTTTATTAGAGCCATGCATGTAATTATTGCATTAAAACCTGCATTATTTCAGCCCTGGGAGGCATGGGCTTTATTAACGCTGCCCTCTGCAGGTCAAGGAGAAAGTTGCAGAGTGCCCAAGCCCCCCCCCCCGGTTTGCAGGTGCTGCCCCCGCAGTTAGAGAAGACACTGGACAACCATTTACGGGTAGCCCTCGACTTATGACTGCAATCGAGCCCAAAATTTCTCTCGTTAAACGAGACATTTGCAAAGCGAGTTTTGCTGACTCCATTTTACGATCTTCCTGGCCGTTACTTGTTAAGTGAATTGCGGCGGTCATGAAGCGAGGAACGAGGTTGTTAAATGAATCTGGCTTCCCCACTGACTTTGCTTGTCCGGACTGAAGGTAGCAAAAGGGGATCACGTGACACCACCGGCCCTCCCCGCAACACCGCGGCCGTCATAAATATGAGTCAGTGGCCAAGTCTGTGAATTTAGATCATGAGATCGAAGGGATGCTACAACCATCGCAAGTGTGAAAAAGGATCCTAAAGTGACTTTTTTCAGTACGCGCCCATAGAGAGGAGCTCCTCTGGGTGCCGTCGGCCAAACAATGTCGACTGGTGGCCCCCAGGGGGAGAGCCTTCTCTGTGGGGGCACCTACTATTTGGAACGAGCTCCCCCCGGAGATACGGAGGATCCTGGATCTGCGCACCTTCCGCCGCACTTTAAAGACCTTATTATTTCACCAGGCGGGCCTGGCCTAATTTTCTCCCTCTTTCATAAAAGATTTTTAATTTTTAAATATCTTTTAGTATTTTATACATTCAATTTTAAAATTGGTTTTAAATAGTTCGGGGTTTTAAATTTGTCGGAGCCAAAATTATTTAATTTGATTTTATTCTACTTTTAAATTTTGTATGGATGGGTTTTATTGTTTGGCTGTGCACCGCCCTGAGTCCTTCGGGAGTAGGGCGGTATAGAAATCGAATAAAATAATAAATAAAATAAATAAATAAATTCAGTGTCGTCGCAGCTTCGAACGGTCACTACATGGAATATAGAATTGAGCTGGAAGGGACCTTGGAGGTCTTCTAGTCCAGCCCCCTGCTCAAGCAGGAGAACCTATACCCGTGATGGCGAACCTATAGCCAGGGCGGATTTAGATGAAAAGAGGCCCTAGGCTATTCCACTTATGAGGTTTCACTATAGTGAAAGTGTAGCTAACAATTTGAATGTAGGCCCCTCTTGATCTTGAGGCCCTAGGCTGAAGCCTAGTTAGCCTATAGGAAAATCCGGCCCTGCCTAAGTGTCACAGGTGGCACGCAGAGCCATATCAGTGGGCACGCAAGCGTTGCCCTAGCTCAGCTCCAGCGCACATGCACACACCGGCCAGCTGATTTTCGGGCCTATAGGACCCACCGGAAGTCAAACCAAGCTGTTTTCGGCCTCCAGAGGGCCTCCGGGGGGTGGGGAAGGCTGTTTTGCCCTCCCCAGGCTCCAAGAGAGCCTCTGGAGCCTGGGGAGGGTGAAAAATGGGCCTACCAGGCCCACCATGCCATAAGTGGGGGAAGCGCGGAGGGAGGGTCGTGCATGCATGTGTGTGGGGGTGGGGCACATTGAATTATGGGTGTGTGCACGTGACTCCCCCACGCTCCCCCACGCTTTTGGCACACGACAGCAAAAAGGTTAGCCATCATTGTCCTATACTATTTCAGATAAATGTCTAGTTTCTTCTTAAAAAGTACTCACAACTTCTGGTTGCATACTGTTCCACTGGTTAATTGTCCACACTGTTAGGAAGTTTCTCCTTAATTAAGAGCAATTAAGATGATTAAAGGCCTGGAGACTAAAACTTATGAAGAACAGTTGCAGGATTTGGGTTTGGCTAGTCTAAAGAAAAAAAAGGGGGACATGGTAGCGGTATTCCAATATTTGAGGGGCTGCCACCGAGAAGAGAGGGTCAAATTATTTTCCAAAGCACCTGAAGGCAGGACAAGAAACAATGGATGGAAACTAATCAAGGAGAGAAGCATTAAGGAGAAACTTCCTAACAGTGAGAACAATTAACCTCCAGAAGTTGTGGCTGCTCCATCACTGGAGGCTTTTAAGAAGAGACTGGACAACCATTTGTCTGAAATGGTGTAGGGTTTTCTGCTTGAGCAGGGGGTTGGACTAGAAGACCTCCAAGGTCCCATCCAACTCTGTTATTCTGTTAGTTAAAGAGAGATCCAACCTAGAACTATAGAAAATTTTCCCGACACTTAATCAGTGGAACGACTTGCCACCAGAAGTTATGGGCGCTTCATCACTGGAGGTTTTTAAGAAGAGACTGGGCAGCTACTTGTCTAAAACAGTATAGGGTGTCAACTTGCAAAGCTTTCAAGTTGCCATGCGCAGGAGGGAGGGAGAACTGAAGTGAATTCCATACATTCTTTCTGACCGCAATCAGAAGGAGGGTGTTAGGTTTCCCAGCCAGCCAAAGTGGTTAATTGGAGAATGTGATTTATGACATGGCCAGAGAGGAGGGAAGAGACAAGGTCATAGGGGAACGTAAATCTACGTGGGATCAGTCCTAACTGCATCCGAGTATTGCCGGAATGGTGCTCCTAATAAATGAATATATTTCCTTTGAAGTTTGGATCATGGCTCATGAATTAATTAGGGCATCTTTCAGAAACTTGACATAGGGTTTCCTCAGTGGTGGGTTGCCCCTGGTTTGCACCGGTTCTATAGAACCGGTAGTAAAACCGGCGACCACGACGTCACCAAAACGCTTCTGCGTATGTGCAGATGAGTGTGCACGAGCGAGCGAACCAAGCGCGCACACGCAGCCCCACTACGAACCGGTAGTAAAGGTAAGTAGAACCCACCCCTGGGTTTCCTGCTTGAGCAAGGGGTTGGACTAGAAGTCCTCCAGGATCCCTTCCATGTCTGTTATTCCGTTCTATAATATTTGTCAATCTTTCCAGATTACGCTGCCAAGGTTGCAAGCAATTTGCTAGGTGTTCCCATCTTTAATGGCGGTATCCAAGTAAGCTTTTTACCTTCCAACGGAAAAGCTCTGAAGGAACTGGGAAAAATATCCAATCATCTTTTATACCGAGCCTTGTGGTTGGTCTATTGTCCACATTTCCGAAAGCGCATAAATCAATGAGAGATGAGAAATGGGATTCAATTGCTGTTTTGACCTGCCAAGTTCTCTCTGGCAAGAGAGGGGGGGGAATTAAAATACTTTTAATATTTAATTTTTATTTTAAAGTGTAGGGGAAATTGCTCCGGTTGCAAAGCTGACACTGTAACAAAGAGCTTCAGAAATATTTTTTTTTAAAAAAACCCTAACCAAAAGAAGCTTTTAGTCAAATGGGGTTACTGTTTATTAGCTATATTAACTCTTTTTTTCTAAAAAAAAAAAATATTGCTTCCAATCTAAGAGAAGGTTTGAAAGATATGATGTAAAGGAACTCGGGGTTCTGTCCGCATGTCTCCAAAACAGAAAGGGACTAAATTTGCAAAAGAAAAATTAAGTTTGAAAATGGACTGTATTGCGGGGGTGGGTGGGAGAGAGAAAACAACTCCGATGCATCTCTATGGGGCCAGCATCTGCTAATGCAGTCCATTCCATACTTCAGACACACACACACACACACACACAAATGCATAAACAACACAAGGGGAGAACAAGCAGAGACCCAGACTTCCAAAGGCAACATACATGCATCCACCTGATTTAATTCCTTGGAGAGACACCCACTGTCAGGCGTGCCTCCGTTCAAAACTCAAGAAAGAACGACAATTCTGGTGGCCCTCTCTAAAGAAGGACATTGAGGCACACGTTGCTAGCTGCCCTGTATGTGCTTTGGCAAAGAGGCCACTTGGGAAGCCGCCCGGGTTACTCCAGAACATTGCCAGACTCCTTGGAAGGAGATATCCATGGATTTTATTGTTGAACTACCTGAAAGTAGTGGAAATACAGTCATTTTGGGCGATTATGGACTTGTTCTCCAAACAGGTGCACTTTGTACCCTGCTCCAAGATTCCCTCAGCAAAGATGTTGGCTAAACTGTTCATTCAACATGTTTATAGGTTATGCGGTGTGCCGGAACGAATAATTTCCGACAGTGGGGTTCAATTCACCTCCCACTTCTGGAGGGAGTTTCTGAGGTTGCTAGGCTCCGCCCAAGGGCTACACTCTACCCACCATCCTCAGACAAATGGGGCTTGAGAAAGGACTAACACGGTATTAGAACAATACCTCAGGTGTTATATAAATTACCAGCAGGATAACTGGGCAGATTTACTACCGTTCACAGTGGTGGTTTATAATAACTCCATACACAGTAGTACTGGGTTTACACCATTCAAGATGGTGTCGGGGCAGGACTTTGCCTATCCCGGAATTACCGCAGGAAAAAACTCAAATACCATCCTTGGTAGACTGGAACGAACAGCTTCAGGTTACCTGTCCCATAACACCCACGCTCATCCCAAACACAACACTCTACAAAATAGGCGGCCACTTACAACAGTTCATTTAGGGACAGTTCAAAGTGACAACGGCACTGAAAAAAGGGACTTGTGACCATTTCCCCCACTTATGACCATAATAGCCTCCCTGCTATGCCGGGGAGACGAGAGGAGGAGTGACTGGGCAGGGCAGGGCAGGATGTGTGGGCGGGGTAAGCGGGCGGGAGGGGCGAGCGGGTGGCTGGGGGCAGGGCCAGCCAGAGGTGTATTTGCCGGTTCTCCAAATTACTAAAAATTTCCGCTACCAGTTCGCTCGAACTGGTCCAAATCAGCTGAATACCACCTCTGCTCCCCGTGATCACGTGAACAAAATTTGGGCGCTGGACAACTGGTTCATATAAGTCTAAGCGCTATATCTATTGCTATCACATGACCATGGGAATGCTGCAAAGTGTAAACAAGGATCATAAAGGCCCTTTTTTCAGTGCCATTATAACTTTGAATGGTCACTAATGAACCGTTGTAAGTTGAGGGCTACCTGTAACCCTCTATGTCTTTCAACAACTTTATCATCCTTGGGGGATTTTGCTGGCAGCAGTCCAAATCCAGGTCATTTAGGGAAGGACAGTAGGTCAAGATGGGAGAGGGATGATTTTCGTGCAAGCATGTGTGCTATTTAAAAAAATGGGAAGACCACCCAAAGATGCATTCACACAACATGCTAAGTTTGTGTTATGGCCCAGTAGAGCTGGCAGCAGATTCAGACAGTGAGGAGGTTGGGGAGGAACATGGGCCAGTCCTGGAGTCTGGGGAAGGCTCGGACGAGGGCTCTGAGTCGGAGGCAGAGAGGGGGCCAAGGCCATCTGGTAGTTCTTTGCTGCCTCCGGAGTCTCCGGAGCCTGACATCAGTGAGACAGAAGAACAGCGGGAACCTGTTCCCAGTGTGCGCATGTGCAGAGCTGCCAGAAGACAAGAACAATTAAGGAAACAGGGTCGACTTCGGAGTAAGGCCTGGAGGTGATTGGCCCCTCCCATAAGACATAAAAGAGGAGCGAACGGGACGTGAGCTTTTGCAGGAAGCAATTCGTTCATTTGGTTGGTAAAAGCTCTGGGAAAGTTCTGTTTGACTCTGTGCTAAGTTTGGCCTTGCCCTGCGTGTGGCAATTAGTTCTCTGGCAGCATTCCAAGGGAGATAAGGTGGGTGTTTGTAAACACTCCCCTGATAGACTGTTTGAGAAGCCTTTCGGACTGGGAATGACAATAATTCACAGCCGTGTGAATAAAAGAGGTTTGCCGGGACTAAGATTGTGCTGTATACTTCCTAAGGAAGCCTAGGTCAGAACAGTTTGGTTAGTTTGCACCCCATATTAAATCCAGCCCCTCGATTTTCCTCAGTTGCATCAAACTCAATGATAAATTCGAACGGATGAATTCAAGACCCCAAACCCAGCTGCTGTGTGAACCCAAAAAGAGCTTCCCCACAATTGGGGTGGGGATGATGGGAGATGTAGTCTCCCACATCAGCCGGAAGGATGCCCTACCTAAAATTCAGAGCTGGCCCGTTCTTTTTACGGCCATGCTCTTTATAGAGCAATGAAAATACAGCTCTACCTAAGGAGTAGGTCTGGCTGGTTGGTTCATTTGAGAGAGATTTATGTCATTCACTCTGTCTGGACATTATATAAAAAAATAAGAACGGGAATTGGAGGAGAGGAGAAAATGAATTGATGAGGCTGAAAGCAAAGCGAGACTCCAAGATGGAGAAGGATGGAAGCTCGGTCTCACCATAAATCTTGCAAATGCTTGCAGGAGCCAGCGAGTAAGACTGAAACCCCAACGGGGCTACAGATTTGGGCTGCAAAAGTCTCCCGGGATGGAGCCGGGGGGGGGGACCCACAAAGAAATATGTTATTTCTCTATCCCGGTGTTTCTCAACCTTGGCGGCTTTAAGATGGGTGGACTTCAACTCCCAGAATTCCACAGTCATCTCCATGCAATGGTTCCCAGCCAGGGCAAGTTTGAGAAGTAAGGACTTCAACTCCCAGAATCCTTACCAATGGCCTTGCTGGCTAGGGAATTCTGGGAGTTGAAGTCCACACTTCTCAAACTTGCCCTGGCTGGGAGCCATGGAAATGGCAGCATCTTATCTAAAAAGTAGTCTTGTGGACTTCAACTCCCAGAATTCCCTAGCCAACAAGGCATTTCCTAAGAATTCTGGGAGTTGAAGGCCACACTTCTAAAACTTGCCCTGGCTGGGAACCATTGCATGGAGATGGCAGCTTCTGATCAATTACGAATCTCTACTTTTAAGTCCTGTGGACTTCAACTCCCAAAATTCCCTACCCAACAGGGCCATTGCTATGAATTCTGGGAGTTGAAGTCCAACACGTCTTAAAATGAGAGATTCCTGATTTGATTGGATTCAACATGGCGGCTTAGCAACCAAGATGGCCGCCGATGGCTTCAGCCCCGCCGATGTGGTTCAATTTGCAAAAATAACCGTGTGGTCTTTGCTTTGAAAACTGAGCTGGACCCTGGTACAGATGTGCTTTCCCAGCCTGATTTCTATAATATCCTCCAAACATAAGTTGAAAAGCACTTTTTAAAAAAAAAAATTTAAAAATCGACCGAGCTGCTTCCAGCCTTTCATTTTCTGGCGACGTGGCCATTTGGAGCTCCAATGAAACCTCTCAAACGCGGCATGCAAAATGGCTGCCATCCTCACATCAGGGCAGCGAGGCAGGAAAATGGCTCCTTTTTTTTTGTTTTTTTGACAGGGCTGCCTTCATGCCAAGAAAATACCAGAAAACACGACGGCGGAGGGTGCCAAGAAACGTCTAATAGCAACCCAGTCAGAAAAATGGCCGCTTCCTGTTTTGACGATACGGCGGCTTTGTTTCCTGGCGGGCATCACCTGCGTTCCATAAAACCCCCAAATGGCTCCGGTCCCATCAAAGCCACGGGCTCCGGGCAGCTGAGGGGGTTTATTTATTTTTTTTTCTGGCAATGGCTGCTGCAAGATGCCAGGCAGTGCTTTCCCTTAATAACTTCCCAAAATAAATAGCTTTATTTTTAATTTTTATTTGTTTTTTTTCCCTCCCTCGCTTTCTCATTCCGAGATGCTTCTGCATCCAGAGATCTCGTAGCTTTGCTTAAAAGGCTGCCAAGCCTCTTTGGCAGCCGTTTCTGCAGGGCCATTTACGTGCAGCCATCTATATTCCTCAAGGCTTCGCAAGCACTTTGGGTCTCGTCACTTTAATGCTCGCCGGGGAAAAATGGAAGCTGAGGTTTTGGCCGAGCAGGAGACCAAAAGCTTTTCTTAGTTTGCCATTTCCTCCACGCTTCCCTCTTCTGTTTCTAAGCTGCCTTCAACACAACCAACCTAACCTTTGGTGCGGGGTTGGACTAGATGACCTATAACTGTGATGGCGAACCTATGGCACGCGTGCCACGGGTGGCACCTGGAGCCATGTCTCCTGGCACGCCAGCTCAGCTCTGGCACTAGGAGTCTCTGGAGGCTGGGGACAGCAAAAACGCCACTTCCTGTCCAACCGGAAGTTGGGAAATGGGCTGTTTCGGCCTCTGGAAGGCTGTTTTTGTCCTCCCCAGATGCATAGAGAGGATCTGGAGCCAGGTGAGAAAGAAAAATGGGCCTACTGGGCCATCGCGTGCCAGGAGAGGGGGGGGAGGAGGGTTCACGCTCACATGCGTGGGATGGGGCGCATAGAATTATGGGTGTGGGCACACACACGCGCAAATCTCCCCTGTCCCACTTCCTGGCACGCGATGGCAAAAAGGTTAGCCATCACTGACCTATAAAATCCCTTCCAACTCTGTTAATCTGAATCTATCTAACATGATCAAAGCCCTGGAGGCTAAAACATACGATGAACTGTTATAGGAACTGGGCACGACTTGTCTAGTGAAGAGAAGGACCAGGAGAGCATCTTCCAATATTTGAGAGGCTGCCCCAGAGAGGAGGAAGGGGGGTCAAGCTATTTTCCAAATAACCCGAAGGCCAGACAAGGAATAATGGATGGAAACTGACCAAGGAGAGATTCAACCTAGAAAGGAGGAGGAATTTCCTGACAGTGAGAGCAATCAACCCATGGAACAGAAGCTGCCTTCAGAAGTTGTGGGAGCTTCATCCCTGGAGGCTTTCAAGAAGAGACTGGACTGCCATCTCTCAGAAATGCTGTAGGCAGAGTGTCAACATGCAAAGCTTTCAAGTTGCCATGAGCAGGAGGGAGGGAGAACTGATAGAGCTGATTGATTTCCCTAACTGAAGTGCATTCCATACATTCTTCCTGACCGCAATCAGGAGGAGGGTGTTGGATTTCACAGCCACCCGAAGTGGTTAATTGGAGAATGTGATTTATGACATGGCCAGAGAGGAGGGGAGAGACAGGGTCATAGGGAACGTAAATCTACGTGGGATTAGTTCTAACTGCATCCGAATATTGCCGAAATGGTGCTCCTAATAAATGACTGTATTTCTTTTGAAGTTCGGCTCATGGCTCATGAATTAATTAGGGCATCTTTCGGAAACTTCACATAGGGTCTCCTGCTTGGATGGAGGGGGGGTTGGACTAGATGACCTTCCAACTCTGTTAATCTGTAATCTAACCTGGGTTCGCTTGCTGGGTTCCCATGGGGCTTTGTAGAAGATGCACAGCCGGATTACAAGAAATTCTTGATTTATGACCACAATTTAGCCCAATATTTCTATTGTTAAGCGAGACATTCGTTAAGGGATGGGTTTTTTGGGGGGGCTCCATTTTACAACCTTTCTTGCAACAGTTGTTAAGCGAATCGCTGCCGTTTGTAAAGTTAGAACACGGTTGTTAAGTGAATCCGTTTTCCCCATTGATTTTGCTCGGCAGGTCATCACAAAAGGGGATTGCGTGATCCCCGGGACATGGCAACCCGTGTGAACCCATTGCCCAAGCGCCTGAAATTTTGATCACGTGACCACGGGGAATGCTGCAACGGTCGTTAAGTGTGAAAAATGGTCATAAGCAAATGGGTTTTTTTTTTAGTGCCTTTGTTAACTTCAAACGGACACGAAAGGAATGGTTGTAAGTTCGTTTATGGACAGACGCAATGTTCAACCCCAGTTAATTCTGTTAATAATTAAGTGTGAATCTGTGAACGTCTGAATAAAATTGAAGGTGGTCTGTCAGGAAATTCCTCCTTATTTCTAGGCTGAATCTCTCTCCTTGTTCAGTTTCCATCCATTGTTCCTTGTCTGGTGCTTTGGAAAATAGCTTGACTCCCTCTTCTTTGTGGCAGCCCCTCAAATATTGGAAGATGCTCTTTTGTCTCCCCTGGTCCACTTTTCTTCTCTAGACTAGCCAGGCCCAGTTCCTGCAACCGTTCATCGTATGTTTTATCCTCCAGTCCCCTCATCATTTTTATTGCTCTTCTCTGCACTCTTTCTAGAGTCTAACCTTCTTGGAAGCCACCAGGGATGAAGCTCCCACAACTTCCGAAGGCAACTTCTGTTCCATTGGCTGATTGTTCTCACTGTCAGGAAATTCCTCCTTATTTCCAGGTTGAATCTCTCCTTGATCGGTTTCCATCCATTATTCCTTGCCTGGCCTTTGGGTGCCTTGAAGAATAGCTGGACCCCCTTCCTCCTCTCTGTGGCAGCCCCTCAAATATTGGAAGATGCTCTCCTGTCTCCCCTGGTCCTTCTCTTCACTAGAATAACCATGCCCAGTTCCTGCAACTGTTCATCGTATGTTTTAGCCTCCAGGCTTTTGATCATGTTAGATTGATTCAGATTAACAGAGTTGGAAGGGACCTTGTAGGTCATCTAGTCCAACCCTCGACCCAAACAGGAGACCTTACACCATTTCTCACAAATGGCACTCCGGTCTCTTCTTGAAAGCCTCCAGGGGTGAAGCTCCCATAATTTTTGAAAGCAGCTTCTGTTCCAAGGGTTGATTGTTCTCACTGTCAGAACATTTCTCCTTATTTCCAGGGTGAATCTCTCCTTGATCAGTTTCCATCCATTTTATTCCTTGTCTGGCCTTCGGCTGCTTTGGGAAATAGCTGGACCCCCTTCCTCCTCTCTGGGGCAGCCCCTCAAATATTGGAAGGCTGCTATCATTCCTCCCTTGGTCTTTCTCTTCCTTCTCCTTGCCCCTGGCTGAAGGCCCCCTCCCCTCTGTTCCTGAGCTGCCCTCGGTATTAAATTCTTGGCTCCAAAGAAGCAGATAATCCATTTATTTACTTCTCATGTTTGTAGACCAGCTGCATCAGGATTGACTCCCAACCCTCTAAAACTATTAAAGCAGCATAAAAACATCCAATCCAGTGAAACAACTGTACACATAAAAAAAAAGGGAAAGAAAAGCAGAATAAACAGTCGATTGGTTCAAAGTGACTGCAGAAAAAAGGAGGAAAGTAAAGGAATGGAGGGGGGAGGGAGGGAAGGAGGGAGGGTTGGGAATCACACTAAGATCCGTGCCTGAAAGCGACAGAAGTGTTGTGGCTTATTGTGAACGAGTGAATTAATGAATGTGAATTAATAGCGGAGTCCAAAGCTAAGGAAGGAAAGGCCTGGGGATTTTAGACGCAGAGATTTCTGGGTCAGCGTGATGCATTCAATAATCAAACTGAGGCTTGAATATGGAAGAGTCAAACCAGGAATGATGGCCTCAGTTTGCCTCATAGGCCTGGATTTACCTAACGTGCTAACTGGGTTGCAGATCTCGGTGCCTTCTGGATTTTCGCCACCAAACAGGAATTCACCAAACTGGGCTGGATTTGGTGAATCCTAAGTCACCCCCAAGACTTAAATAGCACTTAAGACTTATGTACCGCTTTACAGAGCTTTTACAGCCCTCTCTAAGCGGTTTACAGAGTCAGCCTCTTGCCCCCCAACAATCTGGGTCCTCATTTTACCGACCTCGGAAGGACGGAAGGCTGAGTCAACCTGGAACCAGTTGGGATTGAACTCCTGGCAGTGGGCAGTCAGCCTGCAATCCTGCATTCTAACCACTGCACCGCCATGGCCCTTCCCTCCCTTCTTCCTCCCTCCCTCCCCTTCCCACTTAGCACTTATATACCGCTTCACGGTGCTTTTACAGCCCTCTCTAAGCAGTTTACAGAGTCAGCCTCTTGCCCCCAACAATCTGGGTCCTCGTTTTATTGACCTTAGAAGGATGGAAGGCAACCTTGAGCCAGTTAAGATCGAACTCCTAGCAGTGGGCAGAATTAGCTTGCAATACTGCATTCTAACCACAGGGAGGGAGGGAGGGAGGGAGGGAGGGAAGGAAGGAAGGAAAGGAAGGAAGGAAGGAAGGAAGGAAGGAAGGAAAAGAAAGCTGGGAAGGAAGGAAGGAAGGAAAATAGCAATAGCCCTTCAGCCCTCTCTAAGCGGTTTACAAAGTCAGCCTCTCGCCCCCAACAATCTGGGTCCTCATTTTACCCACCTTGGAAGGATGGAAGGCTGAGTCAACCTTTAGGAAGAAAGAAGGAAGGAAGGAAGGAAGGAAAATAACAATAGCCCCCCAGCCCTCTCTAAGCAGTTTACAGAGTCAGCCTCTTGCACCCCAACAATCTGGGTCCTCGTTTTACCCACCTCGGAAGGACAGAAGGCTGAGTCATCCTTGAGCCAGTCAGGATCAAACTGCTAGCAGTGGGCAGAGTTATGGAAGGAAGGAAGGAAGGAAGGAAGGAAGGAAGGAAGGAAGGAAGGAAGGAAGGAAGGAGAGTCAACCTTGAGCCTGGTGAGATTCGAACTGCCAAATTGTAGGCAGCCAGCAGTCAGCAGATATAGCCTGCAGTACTGCAGTCTAACCACTGCACTACCATTGGTCATAAACCTAACCAACACATCCCAATGCAGCCACTGATTCGGTGCACAAGCGAACTGGAGATCCAGGCACAAATGGGGGCCGGGCCCTGGCATTGGGGAAGTGGGTAGCAGGTGAGCTGTTGGGGAGCAACCATCCCAGATGGCTCAAGGGGGCAGGGGGGAGGGAATAACCTAGAACCATTATGTAAGCACAAGAGGACAAGGTCAAACCCCACCACCACCCGCCCCCAATGCCTTTGAGTCTTATCTAGTCTTTCCCAGCCAAAAGCTGCCAACCTGGGAAGATTCCTGCAAAACAGGCACGCAACAATAAAGTAGCAAGTTTGATTTTTTTTTAACACAGGTGTGGGTCTGAGGGCTGCCCCGTCACCCCACGCTCGGGTGCAGGTGTTTGTGGGAACGGAATGCTGTCATTCGGGGGGTTATTGTCTGGCGCCGACTTCTGCAGCCTGCTCCACCTTTCCTGACAACTTCGCCCACCGATCTCGGTTACCTGGCAACGGGACAGGATCAATCGCTCGGCAACGTTGCTCCATCCACCTGTCAGGCTGCATCAAGACTTCATTGCTCAGCCTGGACTGCCAGAGCACCACCAAACCCTCCCTCCCCGCAAAACAGAGATGTATCGGAGAAGCTGGCAGGGGGGCAAGGATCGATAGGAAGCGGTGTGCACCGGGCACAGGACAACATTCTGGTGCCTGGGATGGTCCTAAAAACAATTCCAGGAGGAGCAAAGCTCCTGGAAAAATGCACTTCCCCCAAACAGCTGCATCAGAGACAAGAGAGCCAAAAAGCAGTGGAAGCATTTTGGGGGGGGGCGGCAGGGAGGGGCAAGGAAAATGGCTCTTCTATTATCCCCGATGGAGACGGGGGACAAAGACGAGTAATCCTCGGCTCTTAATCCGAGCCACACGGCTTTGGTGGCACAATGCCACTTCGACGCAAGGCACGGAGGGAAAAAAACCCCAGAAGGCAGCCACACCCAAGTTTTAACCCCAGCGCTCTCCGCTTCCAGCTGCAATACGAGAAGGAAGGAAGGGCTCAAACCTGAACGGCTTGGAGCACGTGCAGAGCGCTTTCGCGCTATACTTTGGAGTTTTCGGGGGAATTCATCAGCAAATTTTAAACTGCTCGTATGGAAAGCGTACGGGCTCCTTAGTGGGTTGAACCTGGAAGGAATCCTCCCGAAAATTTGGGGAGATCTATACCCATGATGGCGAACCTATGGCACGGGTGCATGGGTGGCACGCAGAGCCATGTCTGTGGGCACATGAGCGTTGCCCTAGCTCAGCTCCAGCACGATGCGTGCGCCAGCCAGCTGGTTTCGGGCCTTCGGGCCCACCAGAAGTCAGGAAATGGGCTGTTTCTGGCCTCCGGGAGGATGGGGAAGGCTATTTTCGCCCTCCCCAGGTCCAAGAAAGCCTCTGGAGCCTGGGGAGGGTGAAAAACGGGCCTACGGGGCCCACTGGTAACCTTTTTGCTGTTGTGTGCCAAAAGCGGGGGGGAAGCAGGTAATGCGCGCATGCGCAGGGGGGGCGGGTCACGGGGAGGAATTGAATTATGGGTATGGGTATGCGCGGGCATGACCCCCCACACACTCCCCCTGCTTTTGGCATGCGACGGCAAAAAGGTTAGCCATCACTGATCTATACGGAAGAAGAGCAATTGGGATGATTAAAGGCCTGGAGACTAAAACATACGAAGAACGGTTGCAGGAACTCGGTACGGCCTTAAAGAAGCTGCGTTATTTTCTGGGCTGGCACAATAAGTAAAATTTATGTTTGCAGATAGGAAACAACAGAATGTCCTTGTCAATTCAATGCTCCCTTTCTTCTTCCAGTTTGAAGCACTGAACAGCCTTCCAAGATATATCTCTCT